>ML675609.1:35877012-35984883 GCA_007922155.1 Mesoclemmys tuberculata | reverse complement strand
AGAGGCCCCATTGTATCAGGTGTCCTTCAAATACATAAGAGACAGTCAGTCTCTTACTCTGTCAGTAATTTGGGGGGGGGGCAGGGACTGTCTCTTATGTATTTGAAGGACACCTGATACAATGGGGCCTCTAGGGGCTACTCTAATACAAATAATAAAAAGATCACATGATAAATAGTTAGATTATAGTTAGAATAGTTATAATATATATAAAAAAGATAGGAGAAAATAAACTTTAGTGTCCCAGTTTTATAGATGGAAAAATTGAGGCACAGAAGGCCTGACTCAAAGCCTATTAAAAAGTCAATGGAAAGACTTCTACTGAATTCAATAGACCTTGGATTACATCTTGCATGACTTGCCCCAGGTCACATGTAAAATCCAAGCCTTAAACACGAGCCAACTTGAACAGTCAGTGCTACCACCACCACCTATAACAATACAAACTGTAATGCTGTCAGCAAGGGTTCAACATATAATTATGATTTTGTTTGAGATACCACAAAATGTCAACCAAAAAACCGCTCAGAAAACTAACAAACTAAAGTAACAAATCTGTTTACCTGTCCAGTGCACCTTCTAGATGTTCATGTGACACATCAAAGTAGTAATTGGTGTGCTCTCCACTGGTGAAAGCATTTGAACTTCCTGCATGCTCACTAAGAAACTGACTGTATTCATTCTCTTTTGGGTACTTCTTGGTTCCCAAGAACAGCATATGTTCACAAAAATGGCTAAGCCCAGCAATGTTTGGGGGGTCTGATAATGATCCTGCAGGGGGGGAATACACATTAAAGAAGTCACGTTAGAACATGCATAGTATTTTTAAAATCATTTATATTATGCAATGTGCACTGATTATGTGAATTCTGTAGTTATAAAACTTCACTTAACTCCAGCCACACTACTGTAGGAAGCCAAACCCAATGTTCAAAAGAGGTATTTCAAAATGAGCAACTTGGTCAGCTTGAGAGGGCTCAAACTCTGTCTCTTCCTTCCAGGCCAGACGAGGTTACGATTGTTGTACACCAGTGATTCCTAAATTGAGGCCCATGGACCATTTCTAGTCTGCAGAGAACTGGCTGATCATATGGTTCTGGCTTCTCTGTTTCCAGGCTCCATTAAAAAGGCAGCTAGTGATACACTAAATGCTTTCCTGATATTACATTTCCATGCAAGCCATTGCTGCAATTTCCACAAGGTTGCTATGCAATTGTGAATAGGAAGGAAAAGTGCCACCTCAAAAGGGAAGAGAGGTAGTCCATGTGAAATGCTGTCTATTAAGATGTGATGCACCCTATGAAAAATACTGATAACCTCTGCTATAAACTGAAATTTACGGTATAAGATTTCAGTATTAGAGACGCTAACTAGCTGCTCTCTGAAGTGTGTAGATATAAACCCATGACTTTTTCATAACACCCATCTTTACTACGTGCTATGCAATGTGTACTAAGAAACATGTTAGACTTTTCAGATCTAGGAAAAGATTGCTTTTCTGTTACTATAAGAGTCAGAGGCAGATAAACTGCCTTTGCTTTTCATGCCGAGCACATTCTGTCCACACTCTAAAGGCCAATCTACATAGGAACACACTCAGGAAAGTTACGATGAATTAACTGAAGGTGTAAAATTAATGTGCATAAATTTAAGACCATTTAAAACCCTGTGTGAATGCTCTCATTTAGAAGAAAAGTGATCTAATTCCAGACTAAGCTAGAATGAACTAAAGCCACTTTTCTTCTGGATGGGAGCATCCACATGGTGGTTTACGGAACTTTAATTTATGCACATTAATTTCACACCTCTTGGAACATTATGCTGCTTTTCTTGCCCATAATCATCACAATAAACATGCATGAAACAAAAATCTAGAATGGTAGATAACTTTTTTTTTTTAAATGGCTCTTTCAGAATGTGGAATCATATGGTTAAAATTACAGTCTGACCACTGACTGAGCTACACCTGAGCGAGGACATATTTTACCAGGAAAATTTAACAAGCTCTCATAATTTTTAACAGGATATATGGAGTAATAAAACTGGAAATCTCAACAACAGAAGGCTGTGTAATCTGCTGAAAACATCTCCTGTAAATGATACCATATTTTGTGCTGTGCGCCATCGGTTTATTTGCAACAAAAATACTGAAATTAGTAGCACACTGGAAGTAGGTCAGATTTATTTTTCTGCACATAAACATACTGCAGTAATTATTTGCAATGTAAAGCCAATGGAACTGAATAAAAATGGATTAATTAAATACCTATGTGTACGTCAAGTGCTGCTGAAGATTTATCTGTAGTGGGGTCGCTGATGAGCATTGCTCTGATGCCATTTGCCAGTTCTAGTCCACGATATTCTCGTTTATCTTCAGGTGATTTGATAATTTCATTTGCTATTCTCTTAATAGCTGGATTGCTCATTTTGTTATGGATCTCTTTCTGAAGCCTAAAAGAAAATAGTAGAAATTAAAATTTCTAATTTATATTGAAATAACTATATCAAAAGGATAAATTGTGAGGGAAACCTAATTCCCCGTGCAGAATCCTTAAAAACCCGTCCTGTGTGCCAAATTATGGTACAGATTCAGAAAGACGCGGAACATCTGCAACCCCATTAAATTCAGGGGACTTCATATGGGAGTACATCACATCACTGAATCTACTGTAACTTCCACTCACAATAATTAAAAATTAATAACTTAGCATCAAAGAAACACGTCGGCCATCCTATTCAAGCTATGATAAAAAATGAAAGGTGACAATGCAATCTTGCCAAATTCATTTTCAAACTATAGAAAAATATTTTAAATACCTTTGTACTGACATTGAAATTTTACAAAAATCTACACTCAAAATCCAAAGAAAAACAAAGTAACATTAGGTATGTTTGCTAGCATGAAAAACTACTACTTTGTTGTCACAGAGTGCTCTTCATCCTAGGATCTCAAAGCACTTCACAAAAGAGGGTATTAACTCAATTTTCCAGACACAGAAACTCAGGTAGGGAAGGATTAAATAAGTTGCCCAAGGTTTCACAGTAAATCACTGGAAAACTGAGGAACAAACCCAACCTTTTCTGACCTCCAGTTCCTGCTCCAATTCAACTGCCTTAGTTCTTAAAAACTGCTTTTAGAGTTGACTAATTCTAGTGATACCATACGCTAGTCTCTTGGTGTGGCAGCAATATTTTGAAATGCTGAGCACCAAAAGAAATTCTGGAATAACATTCTCTTGTTATTTTAAATATAAAAAAACATGAGACATCCCAATCATGAATCTTGATTTTAAAAAGTGTTTTAATTTTATTTGAAATCACATGCTTTTTAAAAAAAGCAAATAAGAGAAATGGGAAATGAGAGAGTAATATCTGAAGCCAGGCACCATGCAGACAGGTAGGAAAAGTCTACGTAAATTTGCTAATGAATCTTAAACCTGCTTTACAAGATTAATGTTTCAAGGAAGGGCCTGCTCCTATGAGAGAATGCCAGCCAAACAACATTTTTTGTCTGTGGTGTAACATATTAGGAAGTGACCATCAGAGACTGGTTAATAGTTAGCAAACCAATCTCGCCTGGGAACTAAACCAGATTTGAGCCTAAGCCTCCAGATAGGATGAGCTTGTGTAATAAATCTCTGTATATAGTAAAAACAGCTGTAAATATAGTTCCAACAAAAGCACAATATATATAATTTCAAGGGTTTGGTAGTACTGCTGTTCCTGTCTTCAACTCACATTGGGCATCACTAAAACAAAATTAATTTATTTTCAGAAGCTTTAAGACTATATAGTATAGGGTACTGAAATGACTATAAATTAGTATATTTTATCTATAGAATATTAGGTAGTTCCCCACTCATTTACTGTGCCACATCTTCAGTCAAGATATTTATTAGCCAAAATACCATTTGGCTTATAAAAAGCATAAAATATTTTAACTAGCCTTCTTGTCATCTGTGCATACCAACTGAATTTTTTAGAATATTAATGGACTTCAGAAGCAAAGCTTTGGAGGTGAAAATCAGAGGATTTCTTTAACCACTAAATGGAAGACAACTTATAAGTTCCCCTTCCTACAGCCATATTGGTATGGAAAAGAAAAAAAAAGTGGTATGGGTCATCATTCATCTAGATTAACTCCCTTCCACGGATCCATAGAACAGCGATAGTCTTGGAGCCAGCTACGTGTAATTTACACCGCTGGTGTAATAAATGTGGGTAGCTTATGATATTATGAGCATCACAATGAAGAGATGAATGCTAGCACCTCCAGAAGAGGAAGGATTCATATGCTATTAGGCCTTCTAGAGCAAAGCCTTTAATTGTATGTTTCTAGTTACATAAGAACAAAAAAGACATGTCATCATTAGTACTTCAGGATTCATAGGTTCCTCAAAATGAACACTTTATTCTGTATGAGGCACTGTTTCTCCAGGACAAAAGCCTAGAAATACAGACCCAATCTATATCCTGGCTGAGACTGTTAGAGCATTTTTTAGCTCAATAGCCCTTACAAGCTGACATATAAAAGTCAACTTATTTGAGTTACAAACTTAAAAACACAGCACATCTACAGAAAGGAAAACAGAACCAAAACAACTCAGTCTCTCAAAAGACATTACATGAAAGTTGTTTTTTTAAGACAACATACAATTAAAGTTTATATTCTGACTAAGTTATTTGTTTACTAAACTCAATGAGCTAAGAGTAGCCAAAATTATATTTAATTATATCTGGGAGGAATAAAGTAAACTAATTACACTATTAGATGGTTAACAACAAGTACATTATTTACATTCCTCACCTCCTGGTCAGTTCAATAGGAAAAGTTTTTTAAATGGGCAACAGACAGCATAATAAGACATGCTTTATAGCAGTGGTTCCCAATCTTTTTGGCTCGAGGGCCACAGATATAATTTTTACTATCCTGAAGGGCCACTGGTCTTTGCCATCCATCCCTCTCCTCTCCCCTGCAGCCAGAGGGAAGTTCAGCATGGAGGCTCTCCCGTCCCCCTGGCTGCAGCAGGCAAACTGCATGTGCCCTGTAGCCCCATGTGCTCCACCTGGGTCCTTAGGTGGTGGCTCCCTTCTGAAGCCAGGGGCATGGGAGATCAATGCTCCCTATTCTGGCCCCAGCAGGGACCCCAATACCTAGAGATCCAGGCAGAGCGCTCTGCGGTGCTCCCTTCCACAGCCAGGCGAGGGGAGTGTTGATCTCCCATCCCATTGGCTGCAGCAAGGAGCGTGCACTGGTCTTTTAGCCCTGCAGCAACACACTTTGTGCGGCAATGCACTTTGCCTGGGTCCTTAGGTGGTGGCTCCCTTCTGCAGCCAGTGGGAGGGGAGTGGCTGGCCACCCCTAGATCACAGGTTGGGAACCCCTGCTTTATAGTCTCTCTCCTCTTTTCCAAACTCCAGTCTCAAACCAGTGTTCCCAAACTGTGATACACAGAGAACTTGCTGGTAGACCACAAAGTTGACTTTTCTCATAGTGCTGTCTATCCTGCTTGTTTCCAGATGTTATATTGCATTAAAATACAGCTATATATTTTTAATATTACTTTTCACTGTAAGCAACTATTGCTGCCACATAAATGCTATGTGATTATACCTAGAGAGGTGGTGGTCCACATAACTGAAAACAAGTGGGGATATGGTCCATCAGATTCTCTGCTGCAATGTGGTTCACACCATGAACACCTGGAAATGCCTGGAAATTCCTGAGGTTTTCATAGTTAATTTAATGGTGGGATTTTAAATCAGATCATCAGTGTAAAACCCACAATCCTCAAATTATTCAGTGTCGAGGTCACCATCTTGTGGCAGATTTTTTATTTCTGTCAGTAGAATTCTAATGTAGTAATAGAGCTAAAAGTATTACAAGGATAGTACATGTTATGATCAGAAAAACTTAATAATTTAGGAACCAAAAGTTCTCCAAATGTAGAACATTTAATACCACTCAATTCACTATAGATGGTCACAAAGACTGCACCTGAAGAACTGCAAAATTTCAGGGGACCTGTCCCAGAAACACTGCCTTTTTGTGTCTGTTTAATTAAAAAACAGGATCCTGTTGTCACTAGCAAACAGGATGTTATTTCTCCCTTCTCTCTTCTACAATTTGTGAAGAAATAATCCATTTTGAACAATCAAAATCAAAAGTTCACTTTGAATAAAATGAAGCAAAGGATCAGAACCAGGCCATTCTTGTTCAAGGTAAAATTTGGTAGATGGTCAGTGCAGTTCTAAACTAGAACATAGAGACCAGGATTCCCTCATGGGAGCTATTAATGTTTAGATATCATTATACTACTGTGATATATCCAGGGTACAAACCAGACCAATAAGTAGCTGTGTCACCCATGATCTCTAACTGTAGGGGTGAAAACCCCAAGAATGTAGGGGTAAAAACCCCAAAAGCTGACCTGAATAAGACATGAAGGGAGAAAAACTAAAAATAATAATAAATAGCCAGGTCCTAAGTTACTATATACTAATTGGCCTGAGTACGCAGCTGTTCATTCTGTTCCTTGTCTTCCTCATTTATCTGCTTATGCATATGTAATCAATGAAGTATAATCCCTTTTGTGTCATAGATCACCAAGAAAAAGTAAACCTTTCCAGCACAAACAAGGAAAGGACAGGGGTCAAGGGGTCGAGGTACTTTTGCTAAAGTAACAACCAGAAACAACATAACTGCACTTCATGGCTACAGGATGGGCTTCCTGGCCTAAAACACCTGTGCCGCACTGCGACAAAACCCACCCAATCAGCAACACATCACGTACGCGTTCGGGATGCAACCTGTAACACGTTATGTATGCTTTTACTTGTATAAAAAGGTAGAGCCCCCGTTGTTTGGGGCTCAGATTTGGAAACTATTCCTCTGAGCCTTTGCTGGCAAATAAACTCTGCTGCTTTCTACGAAGCCTGGGTATCCGAGCTCCTTTCTTGCACCTACATAACCTTGGTGCCCTTTACAACACTTTGTGAGCAGTCCAGAGTGGAGGCTAGAGCTGCAAACAGCCTCCAGCATGCAAGTTGCTCCCAGCTATGTCTGTGTATTTGCTGCAGCCAGCTAGCCACACCTTCTTGGCTTTTACCAGCCTTAGTTATACTGCAGGGTGACCCCAACTCGTCCCACCCCATAGGGTCCCAGAACTCACTCTCCAGCCTGAGCCCGGAATCTACACAGCAGTGAAACAGTCCCACAGCCAGGGCCCCATGAACCTGACTTCTTCTTTGCTGTGTAGACATACCACCAGTCAAGTAAGGCAATAAACTTAAAAAAATCATAACCTTCTTTTCTCCACTCCCTTTGAAAATTTTATATCATTAGTAATGAAATATCCCTAAATAAGGGCAAACTTTACTACTTCATTTTTTTTAAATGACATTTTAGAATAAATCTAGATAGAGCTACTGAAGAGAGAAAGCATCTGAAGAGAATAATTAGAATCTGCATACTTCTAAATAGTGAGGAACATGAACTCTTGTCAATGTGTCGGAGTTTGCTTTTTTTAAAAAGCAATCATTTCTACTAGCAAAATGGGCATTACCACACTACAAATTATAACAGATGTTTTATTCTAAGATCAATTTTGCAATCAAATGTAAGCATTGACACACAAGAATAGGGATCCCAGTCTCTAAATTCTAGTTTAAAACTACACTAATCATCTGTGTAGGGTTCCCCGGCCTCCGGCCACCCCTACCCTTCATGTTGGCTAAGTAGTATAAATGTTTGTGTTAATTAGAATAAGTGTTGTTAGTAATATGTTCAAATGTCTTAAGATAGGGGAAGAATATGTTAGTGTTAAGAAGGTTGTTAAAGAAAAGGGAAGTTTAGAAGTGTTTATTAAAAATATAATTTGTAGCTTAAGAGGGAATGAAATGGTTTGATCATAAAAATATAAGAGGAAGTAAAATGGCTTTTGTCTGGGGTTTTAGGCCCTTAGGTAACTTCTAAGGAATGTATGGGAGTATACGCAGTGGGGTTGTTTTTGTCCAGGGCTGTGGGCCTCCTTCAGCTTATCTTAGCCCTCCTTAAGCTTATCTTAGCCCTCAGGATGGATGCTGGCCCCCACAGAAATGCAAGAGGCAGTAAAAAAGGCGCCAGAAAACCTGCAATGGTCAAGAATGATGTACAAACCGAAAGCTTATTTGGGCATAACGGAAACATCAAAAAATATTTAAACAGCACGCCAACTCACAAACAGTGAGTCATCGGGTCTTGCCTCTTGAGTCCGATTTCTCCCGGCCCGCTTGGTTTAGGCCTTGGGGCTGTCTCTTCCACTTGCTTTCCTCCTTTCCTTATTTCCTCCTTCCTACTCGGAGGTGGCTTAAACTGGGATCCCTACGGGGACACATCGGGACGGCCCCTCCCCTGTTCTAAACTCTCATCTTCCAAAAAAAAATCTTTCAGCTAAAAGAAAAGCGCGCCGATATTGGCAAGTGAGAGGATCAAGACCTTGTGTCGCTATATCCCGCCACTAGCGGTAGGGCAACAAGGCTATCGACACCTCATTTGTAACATAGGCCTAAAATTACCAGCGTGGCGTCTCACACCCCGGGAGAAATTAAGTGTTGTTAAAATTTTATTGACCAAATTTAGGAGGGTATTTACCCTTCGGCCGTTGTGCTTCATTCTTGACCTAGGAAGAATAAGTTTGTGTATTATTTAGCTTAAATGGTGGATTTGTAGTAGTTAAAGTTAAATAGGTTTAGGATAAAAATTGTTTGTTTGTTTTTTTATTTTATATAAATTTTAAGCCACTTTAACGGAAAACTGGCGGACAATAAAATTTCCTTAACAACTTTCCCATGCTGTTGGTATATGGTTGGGGGACTTGTATTGGGGTCAACTCTAGTCCTCCTCCTAGACCCCCTTGACCTCCCGACCGCTTCTATCATTCTGCTGGGAATCGGGGGTAGTTTCCTCCTTAAGGCGTGCTGGCTCTCTCAAGGGAACTAATAGACTTCGGGGTGGTCTGCATCCTCCTCCTAATAGGAGGAGTGGTGGCCTACCTCCTCTATTTACTCATTGTCTTATGTGACCAACCGCAATTCTAAGCCAGAAGCGGGGGAGCAAGGGTATACACCATCTACCAAATTTTATCTTGTACAATGGTGGGCTGGTTGTGCACACGTTATTCCATAGTTGCCTACTGCACAGTTTCATCCTCTGAAATGAAGCAGCTAGTACTGGCCACTTGTCGAAGACAGGAAATATATGGACCACTGGTCTGATCTTCTATGGTAATTCCTATGTTTCTTGTTACATCTCAGTATTATTAATGCTACGCTATAATGCAGACTGCCTGCTACAAAAAACCTGATTTCTAGTCCTGTAATTGTTTGAACTAATTAGAAATGTTCCACAACATTTGGGTCCCGCAAATAAAAGCAATCCTATTCTATTTGTTAAATACATGAAAATTCAAAGAGTACTTAGCATCAGTTCAATCAGCTCTGCTGGACAACTTTTTAGGACTAACGAATTTGGGAATATAGGAAAACAAAGGCTACTACCGAACCCATTGATTTCACCTTAACTACTCAGCTAAAACACATATTGCATTCTATTCTTTTTAGTTAAATAAGTGTCTAATTCAGTTTCAGACCTCAACATACTGGCTGCTTACTGGTGCATTAACTTTGCACACTATCTTAAAAATAATAGCAAGTGGTATACTTTAAGACACTGTTTCTGCAATCAGATCCAGGCAGGTGGACTCCACATCCTCATAGAGCCTTACTGATTTCAGTGAGGCTCTGTGGATGTTGAGGTCCACCTGTGAAAAGCTTATTACAGGATTGGGGTTTTAATTTTTAAACTGCATGTGACACATGTCAATCTATAGTTATTTTAGAAAATTTTAAAATGAAAATACAATATAGTCAAATCTCATTTACAGGATTTGAAACCGAGCTACCGGAAACTCTTGGCATTTGACAACAATGCAAACATTTTGGTATATAGCCAAAAGAAATGGCTAACTGAGCACTGGCTTCAAAATTTTGCTTCAAGATTTGCTGGCTCAACAGGATGTATTTGTTTAAGCCACATTAGCTCCCAAGTCTTGCTAAGCCCAGATGAATGACTATAAACAATAATCAGCTCTGATGAATCAAACTGAATTGCTATAGATGGGGTGCCAGCTCTGCAGATTTTGAAGTCTGTATTTGGTAAGCTCCTCCAGTTATCTGAAGGTTTTGCGTTTCCCTGAGACTTTCATAAATAAATCATTGTTCTACTATAAATGCACATCGCTGTTGTGCTGAGCCATAATACTTAACACGTCTATATCAACTAATGAATAGCCACCCCAATTTGTTACTGCTTTTTCAATGCATGTTTCATATCCCTTTTGAGTATACCATTACACTGCACTGAACACACCACAATTATTTAAGCTCCAAAAGTGGCCTTGGTATTTTATAAAGAGCATGATAAAAATTTGGAATTGATAATAGTGATCTGTTCCAAATTATGTCTGTATTCCCCTCTTCCTCTCCCCATCCCAGATCTGATAACACGGTATTCACCATGGATTGAAATTTATGATGATGTTCTCAATTTAACTAGATCTCCAGCACTGGTCTATACTCTCTGCATTTTCACAAATCCACGTAGGTTTCCATTTTCTGCTAACTTTCATAATGTCATATGCATGACAGTGCCTGGCATGAAACTCTCAAGAGTTGGATGTTTTCAGTGGAAAGCCCTGAGCTGTAGGGGGAAAGGAGGCGGGGGGGAATGATCAGGATTAATTTGATTCTCACCTCTTTTACAGAGAAGATAGTGCTGAATTGAGTGCTCTGGAGAATTTGTTGAAAAATTCATCATATGCTGGTGCGGCCGTGATATTAGAATAGATTCCCATTCTCTTATATGTCTGTTCCCATATCCCTTTGCCCCACACATCCACTACTGCTCTTGGAACAGATTATCACCAGGTGGCTGGATTGTGACATCCTTACTAGTGCAATAGTGACACTAGAAATAAGTCATCCAATAAACAGTCTCCTCTCTTCACCTTTCCTCAAATCATATGCATACTGTAACTGTATTTGTTAAAATGAGTTCATCTAAAAAAATCAAGTGTTTTATCAAAACTGGACACCATGCACATCACAGAAAAATTAAATTCTAACAGTTTGGAACAGAACTACCACACATAGAAGCAACCACAACTGAACATTTTTATAAAGGATGCTGCGGAACTTTTTACCTTTATTTCTTAGATCACTAGTTCAAATGTAGACCAAAGCTATTAGGATCCCGTTACTCCTTGGTTAAGGTATGATTTTCTGCTTCTTTCTTACAAATTTGGGAATTAGAATTCTCTAAGATATCCTACTTTCATATCTTCAATAGCTATCTTAGATAAGTTCTCTGACCTCTAAATTTACGTCATTCCCCAATTTCACTCAGTCAGCTGAAATTAAATAACCAGTATTGTCTATCAAAATGCATGCAAACTGTTCAAAATTTTGAAATATTTTAGATTCTTTTGCCCACAGGAATTAGCAGGAACTCATCATAAATTTTGTATCATTTGGCAAACATCCCTTGTCATGCTGACTGGATGGGGGGAAGGGAATTGGGTTATTTGACATCAGTATGTCAAAGTCATAGTGATTCATGTGAGACATGCAATATCAGGTACTGTTAGAAAGGTTATAGTATGCTGAGTAAGAAGATAATATTTGTGTTCATGTGTGAGGGAAGTTATGGGGACCTTTGATAACCCTCTATTTCAAACTATGCTGTATAAGACACACCCCAGACAGAGAGGCCGCAGGACAATAGCCCACTTAATGGCCCATCAAGACTTTTACAGAAGCAAAAGGCCCAGAAAGTAATTAAGGGCGTACCTGGAGAGTTACCAGGATTGGCCCATGTGACTCTGGACTCCATTTTAGTTCTTGTAAGGGCCTACAGGCCACATGGCCAGAGACAGAGGGTATATAAGATCAAACCACAGAAACCCATTTTGCCTTTGTTCTTGTCCAGCTGCAGACACACCTCTGGATTAATTCACTTTGCAACTGAACTGAAGGACAAACAAAGTCTTCATGTAGATAGTCTCAGTGGGAGTTTTGCCTGTGTAAAGGCTGCAGGATAAGGCCCACAGTAGGAAAATTACCCCATTTCTATCAAAATTATGTGACTGGCTCTAGACAGTTAAACAGCAACAAGACGAGTATGTCTATACTGCTGGCAACTTGGGGTTTGATGCAGTGGGATCAACTGAGCGGATGGTAGAGACCCACTCAAATCAATCCTGGAAGTATTCTCTGGTCCACACGATTAAGCTGCCTTCCTGAAAGGAGTAAGGCTGCATTGATAAGGGGGGCGTTCCAGTTGATGCACTGCAGTGAAGCCGTCGCGGTATGGCAAAGTCAGTCAGTCAACAGGAGATACGCAAGATAAAGTAGATTGGCTGATCGGCAGTGTAGTTCAGGACGATATTTCATTAAGGAACTGAAAATGCAATCTTTATTGACCTAAAACCATGCTCCTAAATTTATAAGTATTTCAGTGTCCAGAAGCATTGGTGCTGCACAACATATATACAAAGACAAGAACCTGCCCTGAAGGAGTTCACACCATTTAATTTCAGATATGACAAACACGGGAAGCAACCAAACAACTACTGTATCACCCTTAACTAGTTTCCATATCTGTATTTAAAACTGCTCCAAACTCAATACTTTAAGCACACACTCAAATGTAAGTAAATAAGCTCTATCCAAGTTCACCTTAAAATTACAAACAATCAAAAGAGGCAAGCATGTGAAACCAAACAGTCTTTCCACAATATTTTTAATGTAATCTTCAAATATCTTATTGCACCTTTTACAACACAGCTGGAAATTAAATGAAATAAATTATGAAGGGACACTTGAAAGTGGGAAGACAATCATTATTCAAGGTTGTCTAAAAATTAAAAACAACGTTAAATAACTATTTGTTTTAAGTATCTTAAATGCCAAAGGCATGCTGAAAGTATAGAAGGAGCAGTCTAGCAGTATGAACAGCATAGCAAAAAGAGCATATGACTGGCTCTCTGTCCAGGATGATCACGGTGTTTGTGAAATGTTCAGGAGATTAGAAAAGCAACAAAAACAGAAAATTTAACTATCCCCTATTGATTGGATACATGTCACCTCAGGACAGGATGCAGAGATAAAATTTCTAGATACCATTAAATGATTCCTTCTTGGAGCAGCTAATCCTGGAACCCAACCCACAAGTGGAGCGGCCATTCCTGATTTAGTCCTGAATGGAGCACAGGATCTGGTCCAAGAGGAGAATATAGCTGAACCACTCAATAATAATGATCATAATATAATTAAATATAACATCCTTAAAGGGGGGAAAATATCAAGAAGCCCACCACAGTAGCATTTAACTTTGAAAAGGAAAACTACAGAAAAATTAGGAAGCTAGTTAAATGGAAATTAAAAGAACCAGTTACAAGACTGAAATGCCTGCAAGCTACAAGGACACTACTTAAAATCATCAGAAAGAGGAGGATCAAACTAAATGCATACCCCAAATTAAAAAAGCCCCAAAAACATAATGAGAGCAAAAAAATGCCACCATGGCATTTAACAGAGTAAAAGAGTCAGACAAAAAAAATGATATCCTTTAAAAACTGGAAGTTAAATCCTACCAATGAAAACAAAGGATCATCAATTCTGGCAAGTCAATTTTAAAAGTGTAATTAGGACCAAAAAAACAATTGAGTCACCTTTAGCCTTTTTTTTAAATTAAAAGTTAATTTAAAAATATATTGGCTCAGCTCTGGCGGCTACAGTCTCAAGTTCAGAGTTGTCTTGGTCTGTTTTAGATCTAGAGCTCATAGGAACACATGAAACCATAGGCAAGTAACACATACAATCACAAGAATGAGATCTATCATCTTATTAAAGTTACTAAAGAAGTTATGAATGTCAAGCATATACAACTTCTAGATATATCTATGCACCAGGTATAATTACTGTTATACTCACATCCTCCTAAATACTGATAGGTCTCTCATGAAGTGATCATCAAGAAGAAAAACTAAGGCTGGGTCTATACTGACAGCAGCAAATTTGCCGCTGTCACATCGATTGCTCTGGATTGACTGAGTGGTCTGTATAGACATGCTCAGTCGATCCAGGAAGCGACGCAGGAAAACCACCCCCGTAAGCGGAGTAGCATTGCGTCGAAGGGAGCGCTGTTCCCTTCAACACAGCACAGAATGGACACTGTGCAGAGGAGACACTGCAAAGTCAATGGGAGATATGCAAGTAATTTACATCACTTGCGTATCTCCTGTCGACTGCCACCGAATTGCCAAGGTAAGTGTAGTCCGGGCCTAGGAGCAAAAATATTTTTGTAAGTACATCAGAAGCAGAGAGCCTGCCAAACAATCCCTGGTGTCACTGGATGATCCAGTTAGACTCATAGACTCATAGGTCAGAAGGGACCAATATGATCATCTAGTCTGACCTCCCGCACAAGGCAGGCCACAAAACCCTACCCATACACATTTATAACAACCCCGAACCCATGACTGAGTTATTGAAATCCTCAAAAATGAGATTTGAAGACCTCAAGCTGCAGGGAATCCACCAGCAAGCGACCCATGCCCCACGCTGCAGAGGAAGGCGAAAAACCTCCGTGGCCCCTGCCAATCCGCCCCGGAGGAAAATTCCTTCCCGACCCCAAATATGGCGATCAGCTAAACCCTGAGCATGTGGGCAAGACTCACCAGCCAGCACCCAAAAAAGATTTCTCTGCAGTAACTCAGTTCCCAACTGAGTTACTAAAGAAACAAGAAAGACAAGACCTGTTGCAGAGAAGTTAGATGAATTATTTGCATTAGTCTTCATTGCAGAGGATGCGAAGCAGATTCCCATACCTGAGACAGTCTTCTTAGGTGACATATCTGAGGAACTGTCCCAGGCTGAGGTGTCAATAGAGGAGGTTTTGGAAAAAAATTAGTAAATTAAACAGTAAAAGTCACCAAGACTAGATGGTATCCATCCAAGAATTGTGAAGGAACTCAAATATGATCTTACAGAACTAACAATTGTGATATGTAATTATTTCTTAAATCAGCCTCTATATCAGATGACTGGAGGATAGCTAATAACATCAATTTTTTAAAAAAGGTTCCAGAGGAGATCCTGGCAATTACAGACAGTAAGCCTAACTTCAGTACCAAACAAACTGGCAGAGCCCTGCAAATCCGCAGATATCCACTTTATAGCTGCATCCAGGGACACAGATGCAGATCTCTGCAGACCATTTCCTGTGGATTGAGATTGGATGGTCATAAAGACTCGGACCTCCATAACTTCTGGGGCAGAGTGGAGCAGCTGCTAGCCAGGGGCACTGCCTGAACATCTGATCGACAATGGGAGGGGCTGATGGGCCCATATGGCTCAACAGTTGATCAGCTGTTAAACAGGAAGACAGAGCTGATCATCTGATGCTGTTAGGCAGGTGGGTGGGGCTGATCAGCTGTTTGGAGTAGCAGAGGCTCAACAGCTGATGGGGGGGCTGCTGGCTCCAAAACAGCTGATGTGTGGATTTGGGCAAATCTAAAAGAGGGAGGACAGATTGCAGGTTGGGTAAAAGTTTACTCCAACAGATGCAGTTCGGATGTAGATCCACAAATTTGCATCCATGCAGGGATCCACCAATTGGTTGAAACGATACCAAAGAACAGAATAATTAGACACATAGATTAACATGATTTCCTAGGGAAGCACCAACACTGCTTTTGTAAAGGTAAAATCATGCCTCAATCATCTATTAGAATTCTGTGAATGAGTCAACAAGCACGTGGACAAGGGTGATCAAGTTGATACAGTGTACCTGAAATTTCAAAAACTTTTAAGAATATCCCACATAAAAGGCTCTTAAGCAAAGTAAATAATCATGGGATAAGAGGAAAGGTCCTCTCATGGATCTGTAACTGGTTAAAAGATAGGAAACAAAAAGGTATGAATAAATGGTCAAATCTCATAATGGAATGAGGTAAATAGCAAGGTCCCCCAAGGATCTGTACTGCGACCTCTGCTGTTCAACACGTTCATAATCTGGAAAAGGGAGTGAAATGTGAGGTGGCAATATTTGCAGATGATACAAAATTAATTAAGATAGTGAGTCCAAAGCTGAATCAGAAGAGTTACAAAGGGATCTCACAAAACTGGGTGACTGGGTAAGAAAAATGGAAGATGAAATTCATTGTTGATAAGTGCAAAATAACGCATATTGGGAAATACAATTACACATACAAAATGATGGAATCTAAATTAGCTGTTACCACTCAAGAAAAAGATCTTAGAGTCACTGGGGATACTTCCTTGAAAACATCCACTCAATGTGCAGTGGCAGTCAAAAAAGCTAACAGAATCTTAGGTACCATCATGAAAGGGATAGGTAAAACAGAAAATATAACACCACTCTTAAAATCCCTGGTACATCCACAGTTTGACTAACATGTGCAATTCTGGTTGCTCCATCTCAGAAAAGATATATTGGCATTGGAACTGGTACAGAGAAGGGCAACAAAAGATTAAGGGTATGGAAAAGTGTCCATATCAGGAGAGATTAAAAAGACTAGGACTATTCATCTTGGAAACAACTAGGGAGGAATAGAATAGAAATCTATAAAATCATGAACGTTGTGGAAAAAGTGAATAAAGAAGTGTTATTTACCCCTTCACATAACACATGAACCAGGGATCAGCCAATGAAATTAACAGGCAGCAGTTTAAAATGAACAAAAGGAAGTATTTCTACACAACGAATAGTCAAGCTGTGGAACTCTTTGCCAGAGGATGTTGCAGAGGTCAAAATTATATCAGGGTTAAAAAAGAACTAGATAAACTCATGGGGGATAGGTCCACCAATGGATACTAATCAAGATGATCAGGGACAGAACCTTATATTCTGGGTGTCTCTAAATCTGACTGCTAGAAACTGGGACTATATGACAGGGGATGAATCACTCTATAAATGCTTCAGTGGGAATGAACAGAACAGAACAAGTGCCATTGGCCACTGTCAGAAGACAGGATACTGGGCTAGATGAACCACTGGTCTGATCCATTATGGTCATTTTTATGTTCTTAGCACCTTGACAAATTGCTGAACCCTGTAATTCATACAGATGCAAACATTCTAGACATGCTAGATGAACAGGACAGCTTGAAAGCCAGATGGATATCAGCACCTGAACCACTATCAGAAGAAACAGCAAGAGCAGTGAAGCAGCTGATTATAGGACAGCTGCAGGAACAGACAACAAAACATCTGAGTTGCTAAAAGTTGATTGGACAAATGCTATCAAAGCACTAGGAAAATATAGAAGAAGGCATGAGCAAAAGGAGATTCCAGATGATTGGCTAAAGGCAATAGTTGTACCAATCTTGAACAAAGGAGAATAATTACAGAGGCAAGCTCATGTTCAGTCCTAGGAAAAACCATGATGAAAGTAATTGTCAAAGTTTAAGGAGAGTAGTGGCTTCCAACCAGGCCAAAGCTGCATTGATTATATGGTTATTTATATATAATTTTAAATGTATAGACTTACTTCACAAAGCAGATAGCAAATGCTACATACTGAATATATTGTATCAACAAATATTTTGGTTATAATATAAAAAAGCAATTCAGGTACAGAAAAGAAAACTGGTGAGAGATTTTGACCCAAGTGTACCAAAGTGAAGAATTTGAGAGTATTCTGGGGCGGGGGGTATGAAAAGAATTGTCCAGAACTTTCTTCTTCAGTTAGATTCTAAAGAATAACAACTCTATATTATTCAGTGTAATCCCCCTAAAACAACACAACCCATCTGCCACTCAGCAGTTTACAAAAATTAGCCATGAGTTAAAAAAAAGTTCCTGAGCTCTAGCAAAAATTACATAAAAATATAATTTAGTTAGTTATTGTGTTATCTTGCAGAATTTTGAATGGACTTTATTATTAGTAAAACCAACATTGTAAGTAAAGCATTATCAGTATTAAAGCTATAGTTTTTTGGCTTTGCTAATGTAGGTGATTATACTGAATCATAGTTATAACTCAGAAAAGTTGTGTTAAATTAACTTTATTTTAAATTCAAAACCACTTGAATCAACTGTATTACTCATACACAGTTGTCACACTAGCATGCAGTAGCCCAGAAACTATGGCATGTAAGAGAGGCTGAAAGCACAAACAAATTAGCAGCAGCATGCAATGCATTTATAGATACAGTAACCATTAAACCAATCTCTGTCTAGCCCCAGCTAAATGGAAATATTTTTCATGAAATTTTCTACTTTAGTAAGACATTAACACATCAAAATAAAAACACACACATTAGTTAAGACAGCATTTAGTGCAATACCAGCAAAAAGAAATTAGATATATCATCACAGTATGTGATAGCCAAGTGCGCTAAAATTATTTATAGTAGGTGATTTAGACAATAACCTGGAATGACCCTGGTTTATTTCCAGCTCAGTGAGTGAACTCAACGCAGAGTTTCTCAGCATGAAGATTGAACAGCCTTCCTTTGGCACATTCCAACACAGAGCAGGGAGCTACTTCTGGCACCAGGCCCAAAATGACCACCCTTCCTCATGTGATGTTCAGTCCTATCAAATACCTCACAGGATGAAGCTAGACCCCATAAGCCAGAGAGACATGACCAAAACAGCAAAGGAGCACTTGCCCTGTCCTGAAGATGCCTTGATGTCATTACTACCAAGTGTCTTTTTATTTGCCCTGAGAGAGGATTTGAGTGCTGGGAGCAAGGTTGGAAGGAGGTGGTGAGAAAGCCTAATGGAGCGATTAATGGGATAGTGACTAACTATATATAAAAGGATTAGTTTTAGGGTTAATTTACAAGTATGAGATAGAGATGGAAAGAGTTAGTAAGAACCTGGGCAAGGCTTGAAGGTGGGAATGTGGGATGCATAAGAGAGAGATTTTTTTTTTTAAAATGGAAGATGAGTGGAGAAAAGATTTAATGTTAAAGTGTTATTCATGCTATCATTTTCGGTCTATTATCTATATAGGTCCTGATTCTATAACTGACACCACACAGGCAGATCTTTGTCCTGCCAGAAGCCCTGCAGAAGTCAGCAGGACTACTCAGATACATAATATTAAAACACATGCAAGACTAGGATCTAAAAGATCATTAGTAACTTGCTACAGCTAGTTTCTTGCACTTATATACTTTCTCTTCCTTTCTGGTTTCTCTTCACTTCTTTCTTTCCTATAATAGATCATGGTATACCTTTTCTTCTGTTTCACAGTTGTGTTTTTTCTTTCCCTCCATCTTCTCCCCCCCCCTTTATCTATTAGGTATGTCCTATCTCCTACCCTATATTTTCTAATTTCTGAAATCCCTGATCAAATTCTCCTTTTCTGTCCCACCCATCAGCAAACCTACCCTCAATTCATTCACCCCACTCCAAACACCCTTAGTCTATCTACTCAATCTTTCATACACAAGGCTTTAAAAAAATGTAGTAAACACTTAGACAGAAAACTAAGAGGTAAGGGATCTAAGGTGAGAAGTCAAGTCTCCTTTCCAACCCCAATCCTTGATACTGAGAAAGTGGAAGGTGCTTGGAATTTTCTCTGGGATGCTGTCCCTGGATCCTACTTGTGCATTCCATCTTTTATGGTCTCCAGCTAGTAGGTGTCTGAAATTTGAAGCACCTTCCAGCTACTAGAAAGGTGCATGCTCTCTGTTCTCCCTACACCTACCATCTCAGAGTCTCCTACCTGCTCTAAGGCTGGTAGCATGGAGAAAAGTCAATGCTAAACTACTCTCCCTTCTGTTTTTGGGCCCTCTTCTCCAGTGAAAGGCTCTGGTGGCTGTTTTCAGCTTTCAAAACAAAATACTGACCTGATTCTTGTCTCTTTCATTATTGCCCACCTGGTTCTCAGTAGTAGGCATGAAAAGAGAGAAGATTCTGGTAAATTTTCACTCAACTACAGATTAGCAAATTAATCAGCAGTAGAAGCAGCACTGGAGTTATCTGTCTAAAGACTCAGAAAAGCACTGAACTGGCTTTTATATCTTTACAATTATGATTGCGAGAATTTTTTCCACCCCAAATGAAAGATTGCATTCTGTAGAAGTTGATGATACTTGCCTGTAACTGTTTAAAAATCCACTTGCCCACAGTGAATAGGAAAGACCTGCCAGCCAAGCATCTCACCCTCCAAATTCTCTCTAGATAGTCTTTGGCTTCCTGTTTTCTACCATATCAAGCTCAAGCTCCTTGCCTTCACTTGCACAACCTTGCTCTAGATTGCATCTGTTCTCATTTCCTCCTACTCCTCCCACTCGAGTCTACACCTTCTCTTGAAACAACCTTCCACTTCTAATCAGCTAAATGCCCTCCTTCCTTTCCTTTAAATCCCTCCTTAAAACCCACTTCCTCTTTCATTCTTTTATATATTGCACATGAATAGCTGTTCCATGTTTTTTCATTTGCATTCAACTGTAAGCTCTTCCATGGAAAGAGAATATTCTTTTCTGTGCATTATAAAGTACTCTATACACTTGCAATGCTATATAAGTAACTACAAATAATAACTTCACACCTACAATTTGACACTTTGACAGTCATCACCCAACACTGTTTAAAGGAAAAGCTGCTGTATACAAAGCCTATTTTTCAGATAGGACAGCTCCCTGTCTTTTTCCCTTAGTAAAGGTGACTGAAGTTTGCTATCTGAACTACAGAACTCATACAAAAATATTAAAACTATGTTCATGCCATACTAACCATCAATGATCATCTTGTTATGTAGTAAAGAAGCCCCACCCATCAATCTTTTCATAAATACTAACACTGACAACTGGAAAACTAGTCTTTGCTGAAACACGTATCATATTTATTCTGTAGATAGATGTAATGAGTTGTGAGACATTAAAAATTACAATTTGGAAAAACATAATTCATTCAGGGAAAACAAGGCAATATCACAGTATTTCAGTGTCCCCTGAACCCTGAGTTTTAAAATAAGAGCACAGTTCTTAGTATAATAAATACTAAGACTCCAACCCTACTGACTATCATTTTTTCTAATTGCTGACTTATTTGGAATAAAATAATCAGAGGCAAAAAAAATAAGTGTTTAGGTATGTTTTACAACAGGGTGCAGTATTAAGGCCTTCAGGAAGAGTACAAAAATACAAGGTGTGTTACCAGCTGCCTTAAAGCACACACACAGTCTATCCCAGCCCCCAGCAGGATACACACGAGACTAGAGCAGAAAGGGGATCCGGGCGCACATTTACCTGCCCTTTTCCAGCACTCCCAAAACTCCTCTCCCTTGGCCAGGGATACAGCGTGCCCGCAGCAGCACGTTCCCACTTCGCCTCTTCCCCTGCAGCATGGCATCCCTCCCCTGCCACCCAAACACAGTGGGGGAGGATGTTACCACCCTAGTGCTCCCTCCAAGAGACTCGGTCTAGCCCCCCTGCGGCGCCAGCCACCCCCTTAGCAGCAGGCACGGGCACGGGCAGGGCAGACACATTCATTCACGAGTTCCCAGGCAGGCCGGATCAGCTCCTGTCACACCTACACAGCACCCGGGGGTGGGGGAGACCCCCACAAGCCCACCAGAGCCCCCTGCACAGAGGGCCCACCACGACCCCGAGAACGGGCGAAGGGGCAACGCTCCCCCCGCCGCAGCCCCGGCCCGCCCACGACACGCCGTACCCGAGCAGGCGGAGCCGCTGCCGCAGCCGAGGAGGAGGCCGGGAGGCACCAGGGATCACCCAGGCGGGCAGAGTCCTACGGAGAGGAGGAAGCAGGCACTGCCGCATACCCCGGCCCCGCTGCCAGAGGGAGACCAACCCCTGCTTCCTTCCGCCCGCCCGCCCCCTCAGGCGAAGACGCTCCTCCTCCGCCCAGCGGGGGCGGCCGCCATCTTCCCGCCTGCCTCCCCGCTCGCCGGCCAATCCCTCCCTGGCGCTGTCAGGCTCTCTCCTCAGAGCGGAGCCGCCCCCGCCGCTACCCCCGGCCGGGCCTACGGAAGGCCGCGCTTCGGAGCCTACCTGACACGCGGCTGCGAAGAGGGTCGACGCGGGGGCGCGAGCCGGGGCCTGCGGGGGGAGGCGGCGGCGAGCCGGAGAAGCAGTCACTGCTGCCGGGCCGGGGGTGCCGTTGCGGCGCGGAGCAAAGGGTGCGCTGCTGTGTAACCCTCCCAGTCACGCTGTGCGCGGAGCAGTCCCGCTCCTGTGCGCCGGGCGTCCCACTGTCGCTGTCTGTCTGTCTGTCTGTGTACACACCAGGCGCTACCGCCTTCACTGTAGCTATACCACCCAGAGCATGCGACGCGTGTTACCCCCGCCGCGTGTCACACCCTCACGGCGTGTATCGCGGGGTGTGCGCCAAACTCCCGCTCCGAGCCGGCCAGGCGGTGCCTTCAAGTCAACTTTCCACGGTGCCCCCTCGCCAGAAAACGCTGTAACGTCTGCGTCGGCTTTGTTTTCTTGAGAGTAAAAGCCAGGGCAAAGGATGATTCGTAGTTTTATTCGAGCAGCTGCTGTGGCTTTTTTGTACAGCTAAGATTTCAAATGTCTTAGATGGCAAAACTTCGATCCCCCTAGTGGGAGACGCTAACACAAGGATTCCCCATTAAGGAATCTGCTTTTTTCCCCAAATCTCTTAAATGAGCGATTTGGGGCAGCAGTTTCTGTGCTTTTTCAGATTCGTGGCCTTTTTATAAGATCCTGTATAGTTTTTTGGAGTAGTAGTAGTCTATTGCTGACCACCATGAAGGTATTGTTGCAATTCTCATATGACTCTGAAGTCCAAACCCTGATGCCCACAGTCAATGGTAATCAGGGCTTGGGAAGTCCTTATCCATGATGTTTGATGATGCAGCTCTGTGGTATTTTTCACATACAGCCTGGAGATGATTTCGTCCATCCTGCTGGAATCTGTTGCTTGCTAATCTTGTCAATAGTCAGAGTAATGAAAGTTATATGAGAGGGATTTCTTTATAACCCTTGTTTTCACTTGCTCATAATTTCCTGGAAGCGGAAAAAAGCCTTCTTAAGGTGCAACTTTACCTGGTGGGTCTCCATTTTTGGGAAAGCTTTTGGCAAATCCATTGAGCCCTTTTCAAATCAAGAGTATGAGAAATTTTTCAGCTTTAGAAAGAAGAGTAACACTATTTGTGAATTGATAACTCACAACTGTTTCAGTTTTAAAATGTCAGCTTTCCAGTGTGACTAGTTCTCAGTGAAGACAAGCCATGGTCACAAGTTTGAAAAAGTAAGTGACAAAATTATGTGATTTCAAAAATGGGATTCACACTCTCATTGATTTCATTAGGACTACTCATGTGCTTAATTGCTTTGCTGGAGCAGAGCCAGAATGTTCAACCCCTTAGAAGATCAAAGATGCTGGACTTCTTCAGTCCCTGTTAAAGGCAGTTGATCAAGTATTTGCATTAGGAATTTTTGGGTAAATTTCCCTGAGTGTACACAAGGCTTATAATGTTCTATGTTAATATGTTTTAGACCAAAAATTGGTCTTTACAGAGTTCTATAAGTTTGGTTTCTTTCAAGTTGCATATGTTCCTGTCTTTTATTTCTCTAAACCACAAAGAAAATATTAAACAAATTCAGAAGTAAAAAGATCTTTCTTTTGTACTGAATTGTCCAGCAAAACATCCCCTTATACCTTTGCACTGCCTATCTCATGGATAGCAGTGCAGGAGTAGAAATGGACTCCATAAGGCCACTCCTTCCTCCCAGTTCAAGACTGTGTTTTTACAAGGAAAAAAGCTGTCAACTCATGTTAGCTAACTCAAGATAATTAACACGAGGTGAAATTTTAATAAACACAAGGCGGTTTGTGGTTTCACACACATCAGTCTTTAACTTGATCTGCTAGGGTGGGTGAGGATGAAACAACATTGAATTGCTTGTTCCTAGTGCTGGTCCCAAATCCACATGAAGTGGGAGGGCTGGGCGATGACTTGGCAAGCCATCCCTATAAAATATTCCCACATTTGACAAGTGGAAGAAAAGGATGCAAAATTTTGGCGTTTCATCTCCTACTCACAATGGAACCAAGCTTCAGGATTCATTTACATTTTCTACTACATGCAGAGGATTCTGACCATATGATGGTGGCTTTTCCATAAATCAGAGATTGGAGGGAGCACTTGATACAAAGAGAGTATTTCCTCTTCTGCAGCAATATCAATATCTGAGGACAGGATAGTGGAATGTTTGATCGAGTCTTTCGAAAAACAACTCTCATGGCTTAAGAACCAGAAAGGTTTAATGTTGATATACATGTGATACAGGAAACGTTATGGAATTTGAATATGGAGAGCAGAGCTGTGACTCATAGTGGTGAGACCTTTCAATTGTTGAATGCCTGTGATACATCTGAGAGGCACATTGGTGTTGATCTGTTTCTGTCCTCACAAAGGTGCAGCCCTACACTACTGGCTTGGCTTGTTCTCCACATTTAATTGCTGCCATTTTCTGTTTAAAGATAAGATATACAGTAGTTATTAGTGCACATGCTCCACATGGTGCAAGGTCTGATGTTGAAAAAGATTCTGTTATGCCATGTTAGATGACATTTTATATAGTACATCACCCTGACTTCATATTGTCGTCTTAGGAGATATGAACACAAGAATTAGCCATGATAGAACTGAATTTGAACTGGTACTTTGGTGACATTGCTTACCAGAAGAGAGATTAGATAATGGTTCTGTCTATTAGAATTTTCTGCCACACATGAACTGTTTTTTAACAACTGCCTGGTTTCAGCACAAGAATTGCCCTAAGTATAAATTTTAATATCCTTTGGATAACAGTGCAATCTTGGATCACAGTCTAGTTTGGAAACTTTTGATTAAACTTATCCAGGATGTATGTATATTTAAGAGTGCTGATCTTGCTTTGGAGTCTGATTAACAACTTCTAATAGCAACAGTGATATTTCAGAGATGGATATCTTGCATTGAATGCTTCAATGTTGATAAGCTTTGTGATGAAGCAACTGCTAATCATTACAAGGTAGTAATTTCCAACAAATATACTATATTGTGTGACCAGCTGTCTACAATGAAGGAAGAGTGGACTTTATTTTGATATTGTACCAAAGAAATTTCTAGAGAACAACTTGGACTAAGAAGAATGCAGAAGTGACATTGATACCATGAAATTGTGAGAGAGAAAAGAAGAGGCATGGTTGTACTAAGTCAGAGTCATTGAGGAGAGGAGAGGAGAGGAGAAGAAAAGAAATGAACGCGCAGTCAAGAGGGCCTGTCAGAATTATCATAATTAATGGTAGAATAATATGGTGCGAGTAAGCCTCTGAAAGACATAGGCATTTAAGATTTTGAAGGACCTAATTGGATGTCTATTCTTGTGGCATCTGCCAGTTAAAGACAAACATGGAAAATAGTGTTAATGAACAGGAGTTAATGAACAACTTAAGAATTGGCATGGGTGTTTTTGTGAATTAACAGATCTCTACCAAGATGTGAACTACAACTTAATCCAAAAATGAACCTGCAAAAAACAGGCTGGTGATATTAGAGGAAGTGTTGCTTGCAGTCAAACAGTTATGAAATGACAAAGCACCTGGTCTTGACAAAATGTCATCAGAACTCCTAAAGAGTGGCGGTCTGGATTTAGTTCACTGTTTCATAGAGTTGTTTTAAAAGTTTGGGAAACCTGTCACATTCCAAAAGATTGGAAAACAGGCTTTATCATCCCTCTTTTTAAAAAAAGGAGGGTAATCAATATGCTCAAATTATAGTGGAATAACAGTGCTGTCACTCCCAGAGAAGGTATTTACAATCATAGTAGTGAACCAATTGCAATATTGTCTCAACCCTAAAATGAAAGACAACCAATGTGATTTCCATACAGGTCAATCTATAATCCATGCTACATATGCTTTGCAGAATGTTACTGAAAAAATAGCTAGAATGACAAAAGGAAGTTAATATCACATTTATAGACTTTGCAGTGAGTTAAAAAGACTTTGCAGTGAGTTATTGATCAGTACTGTGGATACTCCTGTGTCATGATGAGGTACTTGAGGACTTAGTGTGGCTAGTGGAGGAACTGTATTGTGACACATTTAGCTGTATGTGGGTCAACAGTTGCATTATAGACTGGATTTCAGTAGAATGAGGAGTATGCTAGGATGCATTTCCTCGCCATGTTATTTAATGTTTAATAGTCTATCTGATGACCATTGTGGGACACATCCTGGAGGCAAATTATGGCAACATAACCAAGTGAGGTTTCTACACTGACATTGCATCGCTCTAACTACATTACAAAAAACTCTATACTGCTGGTCAAGGTGGTTTCATTATGTTGGCATAGAAGGGGAGTTACATTGGCGGGAGGAGCATTTCAGTGTGTAAACCTTCAGTGTTTTGTCGATGAAAGCTGACTTTTGTCCACAAAACTGTAGTGGAGGCAAGGCCTAAAGCACCTTTATAGCTGCATTGTTATCCTGAAATTTGACATTCCTGCATGTACCCCAGAACTTGACAATACTGCAGTCAACCATTTTGTATGTTAAACCACTGCCAGCTGAAAACCAAGTACCACATAGTGAGGAATAATCTTAGGCTTTTGTGAGGCAGTCAGACAGCTGCATACTTGCAGTTTGCTAATTAGAATGGGAGGATGGGCTAGCAAGTTATGCAAGAGAGTGAGTGAATAGCAACCTGGATTTTAGGTGCCCCTGACATGTTGTTGTGGCTAGAACTACTAGAAATGTTTTGAGATAATGAGTGGCTTGTTGAAATTAGGAGAATTGGTGATCTAGTAGAGCTTATTATGCTGACCCACTGGGAGTTGCTATAGTCATTATGAGCTTTGTTAGCATTAGCTATAAAATATTAGGTAAAAGTAAAAACCTTGGAGCAGTCTGAGTGAGCTTTTCTTCAGGCAAGGAGCTGACATCTAAACTCCCCATCAGCTGTATGGAAAGAGGACCCCTGGAAGTCTGGCAGCTGATCACTGGAAACCATCTCGATCTAAGGGTAAATCTGGGATGTCCTAAACCTATTGCGTATATGTGTGTGTGCTTAAAATCTAATAAATAGTATTTTTAGATAAAAGCACTCGTATGTATCAATTATTTATTAGAAGGAAGTGCTATGTTCCCATTGATTTATTCCTGACACTGCCTGGAGTGAAATAGTTAAGTTACCATTGCTTTGGGTTCTGAGAAACCCTGGGTAACAGCATAACTGCATCCACACTAGGAGTTGCATTGATAACTATTTTAGTAAAAAGCCACACCACTAATGAGATAGTTATACCAGTACATAATCTGTGTGTAGGTATAACCTTGTGCTTGACACACTCCATAGGGAATACTAATTTTGCTTACAGAGAACCTAACCAGTTTCAACCTTGAAGATTTGGATCAAATTATTTTTTTCATGCTATTATAATATGCTTACTTGCACTTCATTAAAGAGCACCCTTTCTTGATAAAATAGTTTTCATCTGACACCTCAAAATATCTTTGTCCCTCTTCTTATTTGGTTTCTGGGTATCAGATCAACTGGCAATGTACTTGAAGTCTGTAATTACTCAGGTCTGTGTTTCATATTTACTAGTTTCCATGAAGTCCCTGGGTAAAATTCTACACTCTGTTATACCACTGTAAAATCACTGATTTTCATAGGATTACACTGATGTAACTGAGAGCACAGTTAGGCCCTTTCCTATCTTTTAATGAATGCTGCTCCTCATCTCCCTTGATAGTTTTGTTTATATTAAGGTTTGTACTACAGGGAGGTTATTAACTACCCCTGGTGACATCTATCAACAAAATAATATGGTCAAGCAGAATTCCTAAGGATATAATTAGCATCTAAATACATCAGTGGTGGTTAAAATTCTGTGTGGGAAGTGGGACATCACGGATGAACTAAATATGATAGCGTTCAGCTCTTTTCCAGACAAAGTAGTATTTTCTATGTTAGCGTTACAAAATTCAGAAGTACAAATAAAAAAAAAAAATCTTAAGCCCTATGTCCTCACTGCAGTAACTGGAGTTTGAGTTGTTTTCAAGTGTAGTCCCGGGTAGAGCTACTGCATTAATCCAGTGTGGATGAAATGAGAGTATGAACAACAGTAGCAAGGTCCAATTCCAAGAGTAAAGGGAGCCAGATATAGGTGTAAAAAAAGACAGTCATGGTTACTGCTGCCACCTGGAAATGCATGAGTGAGGGATGATCTGAAAAGAACTCTGACTTGCAGACCTCACTAACAAAAGGTAGCCATAACACCATCAACAGAGGAAGCTGATACCCCCTCTCTGTCATATATTCTACATATTTTCTCTGTTCAACCAGCACTGTCTTCCTGTCTTCTGGAGTGAGTTTAATCCAGTTCATTCACATCCAAACCTCTGTGTCAGCCTGGCATTGGGTACCAAGGACTCAACACCATCTAGATACGATTTTAAAAAGAGATGTGGACTTTAATATTTTTAATTTTAAAGTTCAGTCTCTACCATGGCTTCTCAACCTGGCGGTTGTGAACAAGTCCAGGGGATTGGAACCACCCTCCCTTTCATTATGACTAGATAAGGGATGGTCGTGAAACTGTGGGAGGGAGTGTCCCAAAACATTTTTTTGGTGTAAGATAGAGTGATGGCATGGAAAAGGTTAAGAACCACTGTTCTTATCCAACAGCATAATATGCACGACAATTTAGGGGCCAGTAAATGAGAAATAAGTGTAATTCCATCTCCAAGCTGGTTTTCTTTCTGACAACTACCTCACATTTTAAAATATTAAATTGAGTTGATTCAACAGAAAATGCAAAACCAAGGAGATATTTCCCATTAACTTCAGTGGGTCCCATCTAATGTACAGTATGCAATTTTTGCCTTTGTTTTTCTTTCCTTTTTAGATGCAAGATCTGAGCTAGTTCCTCTTGTTGCATACCTGAGGTGATGAATAAGTAAGTGTATGAATCATACTTTACTCCATGCCAATTAAACATAGGTACCTTGCAATACGTTGTTAAATTAATGGAAAATATAATGAATAGTTGGAAAGGCCTTATAATCTAAATCTAATCTAATCTTATATCTAAAGTGGACTGTGAAACTGATTTTCTTTGTTCTGTTTGGGTTTTTTTTGCAGAGATTATTGAAGACCACTTCTTAATGGAAATATTACAACTATTTTTGTTGTCATTGTAACTTAGATTACTTTTATATTGTGGAAACTACTTTTGAATGGTACCTTTTTTTCAATAATGAAGCATCCATTGTGTTACTGTATATAAGAAAAAAAATCCAGACTTGTGACTGGCTGAAAATATACCTGTACTGTATCTGTAAATTTAGACTCGGTATTAATTTTTAGAGGTTAATAATACTTATAGTTTGGAACAATGCTCTGCAACTGGATTGGCTTCTCAGAAGCCAGGAATATTTTCCCATGCTCTCAAATTGCAGACAGCTACATTGTATTGTTAGATCCTGTTTACAGATTGTTTTGTTTGAAATCAGTCATTTTTTTTGGATTTGTAGATTCAACCCCATTACAATGTTAATTAAAAATAAACAATTACATTTTTATGCCCCGTCATAGATTATAAAACCGGAAGTGACCACTGTGATCTTCTAGTGTGACCTCCTATATAACACAGGCCTTAGGACTTCCCTGAATTAATTCCCTTTTGAACTAGAGTGGGTTTCTTAGAAAAACATCCAATCTTGATTTAAAAATTTCCAGTGATGGAGAATCCACCACAGACCTTGGTAAGTTTTTTTTATCCCAGTGGTTACTTACCCCAACTGTTATGATGTGACTTATTTCTAGTTTTTATTTGTCTAGCTTCAACTTCCATCCATTGGATCTTCTTATACCTTTGACTGCTAGATTAGAGGCCCCTATTATCAAATTTCACACTATGGAAGTACTTATACATTGTGATCAAATAACCTCTTAATCCTTTTGGTGAGCTGAATTATTGAGCTCCTTTTATTTTTTCCAATCATGTAATAGTTTCTATGGCTCTTCTCTGAACCCTCTAAAATTTTTCAACATCTTTCTTGATTAGAGTACAACAGTAGAAGCTTGCTCATGTTCAGCTGATTGTTCACCATAACTCACAAGTCATCTTCAGTGTCACTCTTTCCTATGAGTGTTCCCTATTCTGTAAGTATGGCCTACATTATTTTTTCCTAGATGTATACTTTTACATTTGGCTTTATTGAAACACACATTGTTCACTTGCACCTAGCTTGCCAAGTGATCCAGATTGTTCTATTAGTGAATTTCATTATCGTTCATGCCTCCAATTTCGTGTCATCTGCAAACTTTATCAGTCATCATTTTGTGTTTTCTTCCAGGTCACTGTTAAATAGCATAGGACCTGGATCCACTCTGTTTGGGACACCATTAGAAACACACCCATTCGATGGCAATTGGCTGTTTACAATTACATTTTGAGAGCTATTGGTTAAGCAGTTTTTTAATTAGTTTACTGTGAATCATGTTGATTTTGTATCATTTTAGTTTGTTAATCAATTTGTTGTGTAGTACCAAGTCAAATGCCTGACAGATGTCTAAGTATATTATATCAATCTGGTAGCAGTGCTGCCTATCCTGTCTGGTTTCAGGTTAGCTGCTGCCTCAGTTTCCCCTCACTTGGGTTGTATCTCCTGACCTTCCCCCTATATCCATGACCTTGCCATATCAAAGTTTCTTTCCACAGTTTTATTCTTCAGATGTAAAACATAAGCAAGACATCAAAAATACCATGGACTACAGCTCCCAGAAGCATTTTTCCTCACCTTTTTTAGTGTTTAGGGCAAATACATTCTACGTTGTTGATCAATGTTTTCTGCAGCTCCTCTCAATTGATTTCTCTCAGTCCTTTATAGGGATCACCTGCCGCCTTCCCAGCCGGGTCTGATAATTGAACAGGGCTGGCTGGCTGGCCCGGGCCTCTGGCTCTAAAAGGGTCAGGCCACCCTGTTACAAACATTATTAGCTTTATCTTTCAATGTTGTAATCTTATCAGAAAAAGATACTAAGTTTGACAAGAACTATTGTCCATAACCCTTGTGATAGGAATTAATTATATTACCCTCCTTTAATTCTTTATTAATCAATTCCCATATCAGCCATTCCATTATTTTGCACAGGATTGATACCAAATGGATAGGCCTATGATCACCCAAGTCATCCTATTTACCCTTCTTAAATATTGATATTATATTAGTGTTCTTTCAGTTTTCTGGAACTTCTCCAGTGTATCTTCCCCAAATACTTCTGATGAAGATAATCTATAATTATAATACATTGACTGCTCATTTAGGTGAAAAGCAAGTTGTAGTGATGAAAGCTTCTCTTCAAGAAAGTTAAGTCCAAAGCAGACTTCAAAGAGTTACAAAATGATCTCACAAAACAGAGTAATTAGGCAACAAAATGGCATAAGAAATTCAGTGTTGATAAATGCAAAGTAATGCATATTGGAAAGCATATAAGCATATGTATAAGCCAGTTATACATACAAAATGATGAGATCTAAATTAGCTGTTACCACTCAAGAGAGAGATCTTGGAGTCATTCTGGATAGTTCTCTGAAAACATCCTCTCAACATGCAGCAGAAGTCAGAAAAGCTAACAATGTTAGGAACCATTAGAAAAGGGACAAGATGATACAACAGTAAATATCATAGTGCCACTATATGAATCCATGGTATGCCCACCTCTTCAATACTGCACATCTCAAAAAAAGATATATTGGAAATGGAAAAGCTATAGAGAAGGGCAACAAAAATGAATAGGGGTATGGAACAGCTTCCATATGAGGAGAGATTAAAAGGACTGGGACTGTTCATCTTTCAAACAACTAAGGGGGATTATGATAGAGGTCTATAATGGTGTGGAGACAGTGAATAAGGAAGTGTTATGTACCTCTTAACATAACACAAGAACTAGGCATCATCTGATGAACTTAATAGGCAATAGGTTTAAACCAACAAAAGGAAGTACTTCTTCACACAGGGTATAGTCAACCTTAGGAACTTGTTGCCATGGGATGTTGTGAAGGCCAAACCTATAACTGAGTTAAAAAAAGAATTAGCTAAGTTTATGGATGATAGGCCCATCAACAGCTTTTAGCCAAAAATGGTCAAGGATGCAACGCTATGCTCTGGGTGTCCCTAAGCCTTTGACTGCCAGATCCTGGGAGTGAATAACGATGACATTATCACTTGAAAATTGCTCTGTTCACTCCCTTGGAAGCATATGTCACTAGGTAAATCTACTGAGCTAAATGGACCATTGGTGTCACCCAATATGACCATTCTTATGTTCAGTCTATATTTATCTGTTTGGTCCACAAACGTTTTGTTCATCACCACAGAAATCAATATATTCTTTACATTGGCCTGAATAACTTTTTTATTTTTATATTTTGTATTATTTCTTTATAATTTACTTTTCTATAATGTCACTTCTGTTTTTTTAAAACAAAAAGTGTTTGCTACAGTTGATACACATTTATTTTAGGGCCAGCTTCCTAAACAACTATTATTGTTATCCTAAATACTTTTGAACCTCTTTCGCAATTTTAAAACTATTGTATTTATTTGCAAAATGTCATTTCCTTGTTGTTCAGTTTGTCTTCTGTCTTGTCTAGACTAGGAAAAAAGGTTCTACTTAGATCATAAATTGACCTATAAAGTAGAATTAAAAGTGTTAAACTGGGTCCATACTTGTGTTAAATTGGGTTTTTTAATCATGTGAAGCAAGCTTGACTGTTTTTCCTAGCAGATGTAAGGCCTAAGTAGCTAAAGGCCTCATCCTATTCCCATTAGAATAAATGGATTCCCATAGTTTAAATGGGAGTTTGAATGGTCTCTAACCTGTTTTGTAGAACATGTATTTTTCTAGTAATTGTCTTATTTTATATTATGAGTCAAATTCTGGTTGGTGCTGTTATGACATTCTGTTACTGCTGTACATAGTTGCATACCAAGAAAGAAACTGCAGCCAGAAGTTGGAGCAGAAGGTAGAAGTTAATTTTCTGATCCAAATAAAGTGTAGGCGATGGTACATAATTCACGTTTATGTACATGTATTTGTGGCTGCCTTGATCAGGCCATAGCCCTTACACAATTCCCCTTGCAAATTATTTGTTACATTTAGCAGATATAGAATGGATAAAGTGGCTGTGAATAAGGATGTACTCAGTCAGAATACAGGTGCAATTAATGTTGCTTTTGTATCTATTAGTTTTCCCATGTGGATGCCCTTTCCATTAAACAGCCAGAATTTTTCTTAGATTTTACAGTTTTCCTTAACAAAACAAAACAGATCCATGCCTACTAAATTACTTACAAAAAACCTACATTAAAAGAGAGTTATTTTGGTTATTGTTTTTAATGACATTGCATGCTACTTTTTCTTTATGATGTCTGCCTCATTCAGTGCAGAGTGGGTTTGGGGGAAGAATTAAGATTGCAAGGGTAACTGTGAATCAGGTATTTACTAACTTTTGTGTGCTTCACTTGCAAACTAAGTAACTTTCTTTTAATGTAGTATTTTTATATGTAATGTGTAAGCAGATCTTCTCTCATTTTAGTGGAACTATGGTGTTATGTGTGAGCCAATATATAATCCTGCCTCAGGAATGCTGCAAATTAAACATGTATTAATCACTATAAAATGTCCATTACTCTTGGTCTTTGCTCTGTGTGGTCCTCAGCCTATTTTTAGAATGAGCCAGGACCATTTGTTTAGGATTAGACTAGCAGCTCAACAATACTGTCCTTTTACATATATAGATATATGTGCATTGGCCATGATTCTTCTGTGGTGTATGAGACTGCAACATCTTTGGCTCTTGCGGACATTGTTTTAAGTCTTGAGAGGCGTGGTAGCAGGTAGCTTTGAGGTTTCACCATTTGCCAGATAAAAACCCGTTCTTGCAAAATTCCAACCCATTCTTTCCTGGCTGTGATGGTTGAAGGAGTACTGATCAGGGGACTGCACCTCATTGCCTATTGCTGCAGCTCTTCAGGATTATAGCAACGCTCACCATTGTGCAGTTCCACTTTATTCAGGCTTTTATATGGTACCTATTGCTTTAGTAATGAAACGGCTGTCCACAAGCAAGTCAGTTAAGTGACTATTCCAGCAGAGAGACAAGCTGTTCCTAATACATTGTCTTGAACTATAGGGCATGAGATCTGAAACCAACATTGTTTGTTAGAAAGTGGGAAAGCCGCCTTGTTCCGCTTCCTGCAGTACAGCAGGCAGGGGGCAGAGCCACTGACTGACAGGCTGCTATTCGTTAGTCTTAAAGTGCTCCAGGACTCTCCTTGTTTCTGCTGAATGACAGGCGCGTTCATTGCTCCTTGCTGTATGGAAAGAAAAAGGAGGCGCGCACCTGCCTCAGAGGGATAATGGTAATTCGCGTTGCTCAAACGCATTACAGCCCCCACCTTCAGCTCCACTGTCCAGGAGCCCTCCCGAGTCCCAGTAGTTATAACGTCCCCCTCCCTCCCAGCCGGCTGGGCTAGTGACGTCAGAAAGTCGAGGAGCCGCAGCGCAAAGCGCCACCGCCCTGGCTGACTGTACAGGGCGGCCACCAGCGTTCAACGCAACGCGCCCTTCAGAGCCACGTGACCCCTGGTAGGCCGACACTGACTACCACTCCCAGCATGCAATGTTTCGGAGGCGAGGAACCACTTCTCCCAGCCGCCATTGCTTCCATAAGCAACCTGGCGACCGCTGACGACCTAGGAGTGCGCCGGCCGCGCGCCTGCATGACGTCAGTTACTGTACAAGCCTGCCCCCTCCCCCCAAGTTCCTGAAATTTAAAATAAGTCCCATGCTGCCCCACGACGAGCCGCACGGGCTGCCGCTGATTGGCTGCGGAGGCACTAGCGCGCGGTTCAAAGCTGGTGAGGGAGCGGGCGGGGCGCCTTTGGCCGGGCGCGTAGCGACTGCGAGCGGCGGCGAGAAGCTGCTAGGGCGGGTGGTGACGGCGGGCTACGGGTGAGTCGGGGGGTGCGGAGCGAGTCTGCGCGCCTATCGCTGGGGGCGCCGGGCCGCCCCTCCCCCTTCCCAAGGCTCCTGCCTGAGCTCGGCGCTGGCTGCGCCGGACCCGGCGCCCTGTGTGAGCGGGGCGGGGCAAGGCGCCGCTCGGTGCCCCGCGGGGGGTGATGCTCCTCCCGCCCGGACTGTTGGAATAGGCCTGTAAAGCGCCGGGGGGCCGGGCTCGGGCGGGGGCTGCTGTCCGTTCGGCTCGGGCGGGGAGCGGCCTGTCCGCCCTCACAGTCTCCTCTCCCCCCAGGCTCCCCGCGACCCTTGGCGATGGCGGCCGTGAGCTCCCAGGGCGGCGCGAAGAAGGAGGAGAAAGGGAAGAACATCCAGGTGTTCGTGCGATGCCGGTAAGCGGGGCCGGTGCGCCCGGTGACCGCCTCTCCTGGGCGGCGTGTGCGACTCCGCGACCCGGGACACAGCCGCGGGGACGTGACAGCTCGGGCTGCACGGCATCGCGCGGGTCCCGGGCGGCGGGGCCGAAGGCTGCTGTGGTCAACGGGGTAACGCGTTAGAGGGGTGGATTTAACGGTGTTGTGGTTCTGGCTGAGGGGACATTTTAACGACGGCTCCTGTGTTTCCGCACCTTCGCAGCGGTTCAAGCCTGGACCATCCCCTGATGAGGCTTGGCCCCGGGTGCGATGTTTTCAGAGGTGGTGGATGAGCTTCAGACTTGCCAATGCATGTCTTAACAAAGTAGGCTTCTCCCGTCAAAGGAAACAAATGTCTGAACTATACTGAAGTAAGACTCATTGCACAAGTTACGTTAGCCTAGCTGTAGCCTTGCACGACAGCGATGTAGTAACATTTTATGGTCCTAACACTAGACAAATGAGGCACTCACCTTTTTTTATAGTTCTGTCTCTTCTTTGTGCATTGTGTGTCATCTCCAGCTGTGGTGGGGTTCAGGAGACAAAGTCTGTGTGAGAGGGAACCTCAAACTGTTCCTTTGTCAAGATGCAGATTTTTTGCTCCCACTGGCTTTTCTGACAAAGAACGGCCACTTAATCGTGATGACCCATTTAGTCTCATTCACACTTCTCTGAGACATTGGCTAGCTTTTTGTCTGTGGAGAACCAGTTTGTTACTGTTCTCCAGATTCGGAATATGTTTTAGTAACATCATTATAACTTTACATACAATGGTGCCACGCATATTTTACCAGAATAGCAATTATCACCCATTTATGAGTTTTCAAATGATATGTCTAAAGGCACGTCTTGTACAAGATTCATCATGTAGGGATGAAATAGGGCTTCAGACTGTCACAAAAGCACACAATTCAAAAATATATATTTATACTGCAGTGAATGACCTAGTCTGCGGATGGCAGTTGGAGGTAAACTGATTGGGATGGATGTGAATCCAGGTTTGTGTATCTGTGCAGGGCTCTATGTATTAATAAATATGGTGTGATGAGTGAGACCCACTGTATTGCAGATGTGCAATGATACAAAGTTGAGATTGCTATGAGTTATTTTGCATCATTTCAATACCCAAAAGGGTATTGAAAAAAATGGCTCACTTTGCATAATCTAGTTCAAATGGTTCAATGTGGAGTTATAGATGAGGATTAAAGAGCTAGCTAGTGTGCTTGGTGCTATACAAGACAAAATAGACTGCTCCCCCCTTGAAGAGCTTCCAGTCTAATTTCTTACAAAGTGTTGGCATAAACTAAATGAGAACTAAGCTACACTTGGGAATACACATTATTCAGCAATGTGTGTGACTCTACTAGTGCTGACCTTTCTAAGTGTAGAAATTAACATGCTTAGAGCAAACCTCATAATACAGTCATTGCCAACCATTGCATATCCTTGTCTTCGTTTAGGGGTTAGAGACCTGGTATACACTAAAAAGTTAGGTGAACATAGGGCAGTTTACGCCCATCTAATTATGTCAGTGTTACACACTGCAGCCTTGCTCCCATCAGTGTAACTGCCCTACTATGCTGACAATAATTACATCTCCATGAGAGATTTGGGACTTACATTGGTGCAGTTAGGGTGACACAGTGTCTGTGTGGACACTGTGGGTTACTTACATTGGCTGTTGACTGTCATTCTTTCCAATTTCATGGCTCCGTGCTGGAGCCAAGAGCAAGGGCAACCAGAGCTGCATGGACCTGAAAGCCCGGGGTCTCAGTCCCCCACACTGTCCCTCATAAGTCGGTGAAAGCGCTCCTGGTGAGCAACAGAAGGACGGTAGTGTGGACATCAACCACTGCAGTAATTACGGTGGTGGCTGTAAATTGACCTAACAGGTCGATTTAAGTTTATAGTGTAGATATGCCCAGAGTCAGCATAGTAACACTGACTGAAGTGGAGCTATTCTTGAGTGTAGGCAAGGCTAAATCAGTGTTTATTTCATAAAGTGAGAAGATTACAATAATTTTCAGGGGATTTTTTTGAGGAGGGTTTTATTCATTGCTGATTGTAGTTAGCAAACAAATGCTAAATTAGATTCTCAATGATAATTTAGCCATATATGGTGCTGCCAGTGGCTTGAGGGTCATGCTCACAAACTACATTTAATGCTGCTAGCAAATGCTGTGAATTTTTTGTGCATATCTTGATTTTTGACATTTTTATTAACCTTTTGCATGTGACTACAACTGCTAGTGCAAAACTCTTCCATATTTTCAGGCATAGTGAAAACAAATGAAACAATTTGAGAGAATAAAAATGAGAACTAGGTAGTGTGTTCAAACTGGTGTAAAAGGAAAGTTTACTAAAAGAGTTAGTAAAGATTTTGGTGTAAACCAAGGATATTGCAAAACAGGAGTATAGCTTTTGAAGCTGTCAGCTTTGGGGGAAGAGGCAAGCATACCACTTCCCTTCCTGATTTCAGTGAGCACTGGATTGTTAAGAACATAACAAAAAATGGCCATACTATGTCAGCTTTCTGCCTTCTTCAGAAGTATCCCTCAGAAGACAGGATACTGACCTAGACAGACCATTTCTCTGACCCAGTATTCATGAACAGAGTATAAAATTAATTAACAGAGTATTTCAAATATGAAATTGCAGAGGGAATGTACAAAACCAGGAAATTATCATGTGATCCAGTTGGAGGTTTTGGGACACACAGAGCATGAGGTTGCTTGCCTAATAGCACTGAGAGTCCTATCCTTTATGAACTTATCTAATTCTTCTTTGAACCCATTTACACTTCTGGCGTTCATGACATCTTTTGGCAACAAGTTCCGTAAGTTGTGCATTATGTGAGGAAGTACTTTCTTATGTTTGTTTTACACTTGCTGTCTATTAATTTGGTGACCCTGGTGAAGGGGGAAATAACATTTCTTTATTCACTTTCTCCACACTGTTCATGATTTTATAGGCCTCAGTCATACCCTTCCTCTCCCCAGACATCTCTTTTCCAAGCTAAACAGTCCCAGTCTCTCCTTAGATGGAAACTGTTCTATACCCCTATTCATTTTTGTTGCCCTTCTCTGTACTTTTTCCAATTCTAGTATATCTTTTTTGAGATGGGGTCACCAGAACTCCATGCAGTATTCAAGGTGTGGGCATATCATGGATTTGTATAGTGGCATTATATTTTCTGCCTTATTATCTATCCCTTTCCTTATGGTTCCTAGCATTCTGTTACCTTTTTTGATTGCTGCTTCACATTGAGTGGATGTTTTCAGAGAACTATCCAAGATGACTTTAAGATCTTTCTTGAGTAGTAACAACTAATTTAGACCTCATCATTTTGTATATATAGTTGGGATTATGCTTTCCAATGTGCATTACTTTGCACTTATCACACTGAATTTCATCTGCCATTTTGCTGGCAGTCATCCAGTTTAGTGAGATTCCCTTGCGACTCTTTGGAATAAGCTTTAGACTTAACTATCTTTAGTAATTTTGTGCCATCTGCAGTGTTTGCTACCTTACAGTTCACCCCTTTTTTCAGATCACTTATGAATATGTTGAATAGGGCAGGTCACAGTACAGATCTTTGAGGGACTTCACTATTTACCTCTCACCATTGTGAAAACTGACAATTTATTCCTAACCTTTTTTTCTGGTCTTTAATCGGTTACTGATCCATGAGAGGATCTTCCCTCATCCTATGAATGCTTATTTTGCTCAAGAGCCTTTGATGTGAAATCTTATCGATGGCTTTCTGAAAGTCCAAGTACACTATATCCAATGGATCTCCCTTGTCAACATGTTTGTTTGGTGGGGCATGATTTCCCTTCACAAAAGCCATGTTGACTTTTCCTCAACATATTTTATTCATATAGTTTCAATCAATTTGCCTGGTACTGAAGTTAGGCTTACCGACCTCTAATAATTAGGATTGCCTCTAGAGCCTTTTTTTAAAAATTCATGTTATGTTAGCCATCTTCCAGTCATCTGGTATAGAGGTCGATTTTAAGCAACAGTTTGCATACCACAGCCAGTAGTTCTGCAATTTCATATTTGAGTTCCTTCAGAACTCTTAGGTGAATGCCATCTAGTCCTGGTGACCTATTACTGTTTAATTTACCAGTTTGCTCCAAAACCTCATCTGCTGACAGCTCACTCTGCGACAGTTCCTAAGATTTGTCAGCTGAAAAGAATATCTCTGGTGTGGGAATCTTCTTCATGTTCTCTGAAATGAAGACAGATACAAAGAATTCATTTAACTTCTCCACAAAGGCCATGTCTTCCATGAGTGCTCCTTTAGCACCTTGATTTGCCAGTGGCCCCACTAATTGTTTGGCAGGCTTCTTGTTTCTGTACTCTAAATAAAGAATTAAAACAATAACATAGTTGTTAGTTTCAGTGTCTCTTGCTATAGTTGCTCTTCAAATTCTTTTTTGGCCTCCCTAATTTATATTTTTACACATGACGTGCTGGAGTTTATGCTCATTTCTGATTTCAGTAGGATTTGACTTCTAGTTTTTAAAGGGTGGTATTTTTTTGCCTCAGCCGTTTTTACTCTGTTCAGCTTCAGTGGCATTTTTGACCCTCGTATTTTTTTTTTATTGGGATGTGCATTTAGTTTGTTTGTTGTGTTTTTCAGTAGTGTCCATGCAGCTTGCAGGCATTTCTCTTTTATGACTGTTCCTTTTAATTTCCGTTTAACTAGCTTCCTAAGTTTTGTGTAGTTTCCCTTTTCGAAATTAAATGCTATGGTAGTGGGTTTCTTTACGATTCGCCTTTACTCACACATGCACAAGGATTTTAAATTTAATTACATTATGATTGCTATTACTGAGCAGTTCAGCTATATTCATTTCTTGGACCAGATCCTGTATGTCACTTAGGACTATATCAGGAATTGCCTCTCCCCTTTTTAAATAACATATAGTTATTTTGCATCTCTTCTGTGTTCTAGATGCATATAAACTTGCTGACAATGCATGCACCAGCAGCAGAATAGCTGCAAACATGTGAAATATCCAACAAGTACAATCTTTAGTGGTTTGAAGGTAAATGGAGGAAACGTCCCCTAGATTAAGCAAGTACATTTTGATACTATACCAGCATTATGCTGCCTTGGATTCTTAAACCAAAAAACCCAGTACAACTGAGCCAAACCTTATTCATATCCTGGCTGATAAGAAAGATGTATTCTTAAATCTTGTCTTTTAGGCCCTTTAATGTGTCGGAGCGCAAAGCAAACTCCCATGCTGTTGTGGATTGTGATCATTCAAGAAAAGAAGTTAGTGTCCGTACTGGAGGACTAACTGATAAGACAACAAGGAAGACTTACACGTTTGATATGGTAACTGTTCTTTGAGTTAGTGATTTCTAGATGTCTACTAGAAAAATTTTCTGTCTAAATATCAATCATGGAATTGTACTATATGCTAACCTCAAGTGGTGAAATACATCAGAGTATAGCTAAATGTGATCTATTGTCTCTGTCTCAACAGGTCTTTGGAGCTCAAGCAAAACAAATTGAGGTGTACCGGAATGTTGTCTGTCCTATTTTGGATGAAGTTATTATGGGATATAACTGTACTGTGTTTGCGTGCGTACCCTTTCTTATCTACTTTCTTAACGTGTAACTTCAGTTTCAAGTACACACTTTTATAAAAGCTCCAAATTCTGCCGCACAGGTATGGCCAAACTGGTACAGGAAAGACCTTCACAATGGAAGGGGAGAGATCACCTAATGAAGAATATACATGGGAAGAGGTAAATCTGAAACTGGTTTCTTGCAAGTGCTCTAAAGCTCTTGTTTCAAACCCACCTACTCTAACATCAAGAGTTTATCATTAAACATCTTTATAAGAGTATTCATAATATTTTAAGAATCATGTTTATTTTTAAAACCTGTCTGCAAGCTCTGAAAATTATACTGTGGAAGATGGTCTAGTTTGTGCAAAACTCTCTCTTTAAAACAAGTTATGCTGATTTCAGTAAACGTAAATCTCTTCTTTATGCCCACTGTTCCTTTGGTCTTTCCTTAACACTGAAATTTAATAAACGCATTTGTGCTTTAATTATAGGATCCACTAGCTGGTATAATCCCCCGTACGCTACATCAAATATTTGAAAAACTTTCAGAAAATGGTACAGAATTTTCTGTGAAAGTCTCCCTGTTGGAAATCTACAACGAGGAGCTTTTTGATCTTTTGAATCCCTCTCCTGATGTAGGAGAGAGACTGCAAATGTTTGATGACCCCCGTAACAAGGTACAAATCTGAATTCTAAAACTTCAGTGGGACTCTTGGAATGACTTTAAAAAAAAAAAAAGTAATGTAAAATCCTGTCTTGACAGAGGGGTGTGATTATCAAAGGATTGGAAGAAATAACAGTGCACAACAAAGATGAAGTGTATCAGATTTTGGAAAGAGGAGCAGCAAAAAGAACAACTGCAGCTACGTTCATGAATGCATACTCTAGGTACCAAACTTTCCTCTTATAAGATGTAATATTTTTGATGTTGTAACAAATCAGGTGTGACCGAAACAGTCCAAGATGTTGAAATTACACTGAACCATACTTGATCTTGTAGTCCCATATTAGCTTAGGCTCTCAAGGTTAGGGCTGTACTGCGGCTTTCTAAAGCATGCCTCTATCCTGCAGGATGTGGAAAGTGCATCACAACACAGGTAGAGCCTGCATGGATAAAAAATTTGTATCCTTATCTGATCTGCAAAAATTATCCTTGGCCGCAGATATAAAGTGAATATCCGTGGATTTGCTGAGCTCTAAAGAGAGGCGCACCAAAAGGCATTCTGCCTTTGGAAGACACAGTTTGGCAAATGCCTCTTTGGTCATGTGCCTAGGAGCAGCACCTACAGCTTATTCTTTTTCCCCCTTGAGGGGTAGCATGCTGTTTCTAGACTGGGTCCCTTCATTCATTCATGATGTCCAGTCAACACAGGCACCAGAATGCTACTCTCTGCCAAGAGGCACAAGGGGAAAAGAACATTCCTCTGCATGGTGCCTAGAGTAACAACACTTAACAGTAGCTCAAGTACTAAGTTAGGTTTTGAAGCTTTGTGACAAGTGCCTGGCTAGGCAAAAGGCAAACAAAGAACCTGATTGCCATGAGCACGTGAGTAAAAAGTGTTGTTGTATGTCCTAATATGAACTGAACAAATGCAATATAAGCCTGGTCAATTTAGTTATGTTGGTCAGGGGCATGAAAAATCCATACCCCTGACCTACCTAGCTGCTATTACTCTTAGTGTAGATGCAGTTATGCTGATGGAAGAATGATTCAGTTGTCATTCGGGGTGGTGGAGTTCCTACATCAATTGGGGGAAACCCCTTCCACCTATATAGGTTGTCTGCTGCAGGGTGATTTGGGCATAGCTACAGCAAAGTAGCTACACAGCAATGTAGCTATGCAGGTATAGTGTTGGTAGTGTAGATATACCAATAGAGACCACATACTTATGGTGTCCTGTAGTCACTTAGCTGATGTATCCTTTTTGGAAAGATAGGTTTCCTTCTCTGTAGCCACTATTCTGTCAGCAAGAGAGGATGAGATAAGGCAGCCTTTTACTGGTGCCTGTGTTGCTGGTTAGTTAGCAGATGATGGTATAGATCTAGGATTTGATACTAAGCAGTCTGCTGGAAAAGCCCTATTGGATGATCCAGTTCATATCCATTGCCTACACAGGACCTTCTATTCTCCCACCCCAACACCTGAAAATTTGATGTTTGAATGAAATCGGAGTGTGATAGAATTTGAGTTTGCAGCATGGTAGTGCAGAGTAGTGTGTGTGCGTGCAGCCATACCACTTGATGAGATCCTGTCAAATCTTGCAAGGCAATCAGAGGTGGGCTGGGTCAGAACTTCATTGTTCCGTGGAGGTCTCCTACCTAAGTGCTGCAGGATGTGTGTGATCTAGGAAGCAGCAATCCATTGTCGGAGCCAGTAGCGATCCAATATAACAGCAAGCTAGGGGCACTAGATACCTCATTTTCAAATAGATACAAGATATTCTGATCTTTTATGGCTGCTACATAATTTTTTAAAGCAAGAATGTCAGACTGTTCAAGTCAGATAAGGGCATCAGGATAATTATTTTATCTAAATTCTAGAGAGTTATAGGATGTAGGATTATAACTTTTTATCTGCTTGTGTGTTGTTTCTATACATTGTGAAATCTATATGTTCCCAGTCCAAAGCATCTGCATATTTGTGATGTGTCCACCAGGACCCAAGCATAATTTTTTCGGTCCCAGTACAAATTTGTAACACACATCCCTCATCCCATACATACAATCTCATGAGCCATGAACAATTTTTACTCATGGTAATGGGGGTTGCAGCCTGGGCTAGGCCCCCTAGGGCCTCTGGGCCCCAGTAAAATGTACCCTTTTTCCCCCCATGTGGGGGCCCTGGTGTCCACATTGCATACACCTTACCAACATCACACTGGTGGTGAGACTTGTTAATGGGATACTGTCAAGCTAAAAATAAGCCCTAAGATCTACTAGTGTTTTAGATTAAAACCTGAATTTTAAATTAACATCACTGAGTACTGCTTGCTTGTATTTTCATAGCTTGGACAACAATACACTTTTCAGATTCTCCTATGCTGTACCTTTGTGTACCTAGTGCATTGGTTACAAGCACTGCAGGGCATGTTCATTTTCTTTTTTTAAAGCTTCTGTAAATTGAGCATGTAAAAATATTTGTGGCATTTCTGTTGCTTTTGTCGTCATACATTTTTTTCCCCTGAAACCTAAACATTGGGCTGAATTTTCTGATACTGACCTTTCAATGTTTTTAATATATTAGTGGCTTTCTGAGGATCTCATTTTTAAAGCACCTGTTTAGCAGCGTGCTTAGTAAAATAAGCTGATGTATTAGGAAAGTGCCCATCTATAAAAATCAGTGGCCCGAACTTATCCTTGGTACAAGTCCATTGACATCAGTAGCACGCTATCAGTGGTTGTCTTGCTAAAAGAAGAAAAGTTGGTTTTATTGGGATGTCTGTCTTAAACTGACTGACTTATTTTGCAGTCGTTCACACTCTGTGTTTTCAGTCACCATACACATGAAAGAAACTACAATAGATGGAGAAGAGCTTGTTAAAATTGGGAAACTAAACTTGGTGAGTATCTGCATTAAACTCCAGAGTTTTATATAGGTGAGAAGACCTAGAATAACAAACTAGAGACAATGAGACAAAGCTGTATTTCCTTCAACAGTCTTAAAGTCAGTTCTTCAGTTAATTCATAGGAAAGACACTTAGAAGCTTTTGAAAATCCCTCTTGGTGTTTTTTTTACCTTTTTAAAAATCTGGCCCTATGTTATGCCATGTATAACAATGCATTTTTGCATGCTGCATACATAAGTGGTGGATGTGACTGATTAGTATATGTCTTCATGTAGCTATATCGAATTACAAACTCAGGTTTGTTTTGTAAATATCTCTGTGCCTTCATCTTCGACTGGGGTTCCAGGAGGTGTCAGGAGATATACTTGCACATAACAGAACACTAACAATAGAGGGCAATCGGGAGTCATTATCTGGATGATCTCCTATTGAAGTAGAGGCATATAGGCTCTATGCAGTAGGCTGAGCTGGCTGCAGCCTAGGTGAACCAGCTTTACCAGATTGGATGGCATGGGCCTGTAACAGATTGAGGTGTATTTTACGCAATAAAAAACCAGAGGTCATGTGTTGAAATTTATAGGCAGCAGGTTTAATACAAGCAAGAGGAAGTGGTGTTTTTTTTGGTTTTTTTTCCATACAGTGCACAGCTAAGCTGTGAAACTCATTGCCATTGGATGTTGTGGTAGCCTAAAGTATAACTGGGTTTATGAATTATCCAGTTCTTTTTCTGGAGTATATACCATCAATAGCTATTAACCAACATGGTCAGGGACACACAACCCCATACTTCAGGTGATCCTAAACCTCTGACTATAAGAAAACAAGAGTAGAAGACGGGTGGATCACTCCATAATTGCCATGTTCTGTACACTCACCATGAAGCCTTGGTACAGGCCACTGTTGGAGAAAGATGGACCATTGGTCTGACCGACTATGGTAGCTCTTATGTTCTTATGAAGCCATTGAGAAGAGCTGTTTTGTGGATGGCATGATTTAAAATGGTAATCCTGATTCTGAGCTAAAAGTTGGGCCCGGTCTACACTTACCTTCTGGATTTGGAGGCAGTCAACAAGAGATACGCAACTGACGTAAATCACTTGCGTATCTCCCGTCGACTTAGCGGCGTCTCCTCTGCGTGCCGTCCACACTGTGCTGCACCACTTACCGGGGTGGTTTTCCTGTGTCGCTTGCTGGATCGACTGAGCGGGTCTACACAGACTGCTCAGTCAATCCAGAGCAATCGATCTGATGGCGGCGAATTTGCCACCGTCAGTGTAGACCCAGCCTTAGAGTGTGATCCTTAATTCTCATATACGATAGACAGTTTCATGACAGTAAGTTACAGAATTCATTTTTTTCTCCTTTCAGGTTGACCTTGCAGGAAGTGAAAACATTGGTCGCTCTGGAGCAGTTGACAAAAGAGCTCGTGAAGCTGGAAATATCAATCAGTCTCTGCTTACTCTCGGGAGAGTTATTACTGCTCTTGTAGAACGAGCCCCACATATTCCATACAGGGAATCTAAACTCACTAGAATCCTGCAAGATTCTCTTGGTGGGCGTACAAAAACATCTATAATTGCCACAGTTTCTCCTGCATCTATAAATCTTGAGGTAAAGACTTGACCCTGCCTACTTGTGCAAGCTGATAGAAATCCTACATTGTCATTAGTTAGGATACTTATTCCAGCATTCTGTAGGTTATACAAAAGTACAAATAAAGTACTGAAATCTTAAACCTTCATCTAGAGGTCGTGTCTGTCTTTGTGCTTTATACAGGAAACTTTGAGCACTCTGGAGTATGCACATAGAGCAAAGAATATCATGAATAAGCCTGAAGTTAACCAGAAGCTGACAAAAAGAGCTCTCATTAAGGTAACTTTCTAGTACCTTTTCACAAATTAAGGATAGTTACATTTATTTTGGTCAGGCTAGCCAACTTGCTGAGAATTAACAATGTTACCATTTCATCCTGACCTGGAAGCACCACTTTAGTGATGAGTGGGTGTTCAGTGTTAAGGACTGAATTTTCCTTCTGATTCAGCTATTGGCTCTTTTGCTGAAATTGCTAATCAGGGTACTGGTTATAGGTTTTTATGTGGATACCTGTTCACAAGGAGCTTAGACTGCTGAACCATCTGATGGTAGCAACTAAAATCTGGCAAAATATTAACAAAATAGGTGCCTCAAGTCAGACACAACCATCCCAATCTCATATATGGTAGATCAGTCATTAAGTTTTGAAAAATAACCCAGCATTTTCAGGTAAAGGTGACCTTTAGTAAGGGAACTTTACAGGTAGTTATTGTAAGACATTAGAAATTTCCTAGTTAAATTTTACTGTTGAGCACTATCGCCTTTGATCTAATCAAAGGTGCCGCAATGTTGTAACTGCTTTCAAGATGTGAAACTAACACTTAAAACATTTCCCCTTTCATGTAAAATAATGTAATGTCTTAGCAGGTGGTTGTTACACTATAACTCAAAATCAAAGTAGAAATATAATTTATCAAGCTGGAATCTTCAGGCTTTTACAGATCATGTTTGTTACAGGAATATACAGAAGAGATTGAACGCCTGAAACGAGATCTTGCTGCTGCACGAGAGAAAAATGGAATCTACATTTCTGCTGAAAACTATGAGTGAGTCCTTGACTACTACAAAAATCTCTAAAAACCTAGTGTCAAGCATGGCAACCACACCCTCAAATGTAACATGCTTTATAGGAGTATTTGTATCCATAAGAATTGCAGCTAGTACAAAGCTAGTCTCTCTCAAATCTTATCTGCCTCAGAATACTTACATGTGCGTTTGGTCAATAAATAATGCATCTGAAGGAAGGTTCTTCATTTACGTTATACTGTCTAAATCAAACTGACGTCAATCCTTGGTGCATTTGAATGAATAATACTTATAGTTTATGTGGAAACTAGGAAAACAGTACCATTAAAATAACCACACAGCATGAGAAACATTAGGTAACTATTAAATCAATCACATTATACTTATTGTTTTAGTGCGCTTAATGGAAAACTGACAATTCAAGAGGAACAAATTGCAGAGTATATTGAGAAAATTAGTGCCATGGAGGAAGAAGTAAAAAGAGTAAGTGATTCTTTCAACAATAGTCTGTCTGCAAAGAACAGCTATTTTTTGTGAGGGAAAGACTGGATCAAGTAGAGGAGCTTGGTGTTGTGATATTTTTAGAAACTGATAACTGAGTTTTACGTCTTGTAAATCTAAATCTTTCTGATGTTTGTAGTTCTTGAATCGTTTTAATATGTTCGGTCAGAGAAGAACAAAGGTAGAGCTGACTGAAACTTGGGATTTCTCATTTGCAAGAAATTTTGAGATTTCAAAACCTGGTTTCCAATTTGGACTGAAACCAGTTTTTTCAAAACTTTTCACAAACCATAAATCCTAGGGGAAATTTTATTCCAGAAGCAGATACATGGTGTTTTTTAAACAAACCAGACTAGCAACTGCTGAATGAAATTGACATTCTTGTCAGTTTTGCCACTGCAAGGAGCTCCCAGGGCTGCGTTGCGTTGGAGCTCAGATCCTGGCAGCTTGTCCCAGGACCTCCCGGCTTCCTCCTGACTCTGTTTGTAGCTTGGAAGTCCTGAGAATCCTAGTCAAGTCAGATTTCTTGTGGCTCCTTGCTGTGGATCCTGGACTCTAGAAACCCTCACAAGGTGGGGCTTCCCTAGAGCTGTGGACCCTGGAAGCCCAATTGAGTTGGAAGGGAACCAGATAAGTTTCCTATGGAAAACTTGCTTGGCCAACAGGGTTCTGCTGTAGCACTGTCTGGGAATTCAACAAAAGTTCGTTTAACATGTCTTGCTTTTGCAATACATTTGGTTCCAACTAGTTGCCATTTTCTGACCAGTTCTAAACAAAGGATTGTTTGTATGTCATTGGTACTTCAGGGAGCTTAGTCAGAGAGTGTGCTTAGTCAGTTTTGTCAAGCTGAAGCTAAACTTCAAACCTCCTAATCAAAAATAGTTACTTAAAGGGAAACCCAATGCCTAACTCCTTAATATGTGTTGCTTTTCACTTTGCTCATTTGTAGCAGAATAATGCAATGTTACACTTGGTTCTTAAGTTTGCCTTAGCTTAAAATTACTCTGATGCACTTTCAACAAAAAATTGGACTCTTAGATGTTTCTTTCTGGATGGATTGGCATCTACTTTTCAGGGTGCATCTGAGAAAAGGTGAAATTTCATTGTACATTTGCAATAGGCTAAATCAGAGAATGAGAAACATTCTCCAGGATTTAGAACTACAAGGCTTGAGGTTACAAGTCTTGCTTTTAGCTAAATTAAATAATTTTGACTGAATCTTTTTCCTCCTTGTATTTGGTTAGGCTGGGAGAACCTTAAGTGGACATAATTATTCTGCAGAACGTTTTCTTATGATTAATTATGTCGTCTTATTTTGGCGAAAAGTGTCATCGACACTTGTACATTAAACATGAATGTCTCAAAACATGGTCTCAAATATCAAACATTGCTTACAACTGAGACTGCATTTGTAGTTGACATAATATGATAATATGGCACAAGTCATAATGTTGGGGGAGGAGATGCTCTTCCTAACGAATATATGATTTGTAAGTATGACTAGGCTGGTCTTCAGGTTTTTGAAAAGCACTAGCTTATTAACTGCATCATTTCAATTCCACTTCAGGTCACTGAGCTGTTCATAGTTAATAAAAATGAACTTGAACAATGCAGAACGGATCTGCAGATCAGGGGAAGAGAACTGGAGGACACTCAGAAAAACTTGCAAGAAACCAAGATTCATCTTGTGGAGGAGGAATATGTGTCTTCAGCTTTGGAGAGCACTGAAGAAAAGCTGCATGGCACTGCTAGCAAGGTTATTGCATTTCTAATAACTAACTGCCGCTCTATCAATAATGTACTTGATCATTAAGGGATTGACTTGTCAAAACTGTCCTGGCACAGCATCTTGCAAACTGATTTAGAACTGAAGACAGGAACAGATTTATGAACTGATCTGCCCCACAGTGATGGGGAGGGGGGAATCACTTGAGATGGCAAGTTTGTTTTTGTGAAAGTTTGATGGCTGGCTGCTCAGCTCCTCACTAACTAGCAGGCTGCCTTTCTCTAAGCCATCCTGCCCGACAAGCTCCGAGCTCCAGCACCTTCCAGTTTGCAGTGAATCAGCAAATGCTTCTCCTATGTGGCAATTTGAGGGGTGATCTCCAGCCCTATAATGCAATGAAGTATCCCTTAAAATTATGGGGGAAAACTAGGGTGCAAGCAGTTCATAAAGGAAGTCTGCAAGTAAAGTCCTATAGTTTGTTGTACTAACTGAGTGTTAGGTGCCACTGTTACACTTTGGGACATATTAATAGCTTCATGTTTAGTAATGCTCTTAGTTCTTACTGCAGTGACTTGCTGCAGAAAGTTTCTTTTTCTTCAAATGGGTAAATCTTGTATCCATAATTGCATGGCATAACTCTTCTTTATCAATAATCCTGTTGAGTTCTTTCTTGTAACAAGTGGGGATGGCTATTTGCTTGGTAGGCAAGCTACATTGTTAAATTCTGTTTTATTCACTACAGAAATAGTGGGAAACCACCTCAAAGTCAGAGTCCTAGTGAAGGACTTACTACCCAATCTTTTGGTAACACTTCAGAGAAGGGATGCCACCATGCTCCTCCAGTTCCTATTTTTGGGACAATGGTTGCTGGGGTACTAAAGCCTTGGTGTGTCTCTCTTCTTGAAGTTGGTCAGAGTAAACAATGTCTTGTGTGCAATTTTCTGAATGCCTGAGTATCTGATGGTAGTTTACGTAAAGATTAAGAAATTAACTGTAGTGATATACTAATTATGTTAATATAATCTCTTGACCTCCCTTCTCTAGGGATTCAACTTTCTTTAAGTGATATGGTTAAGTTTTCATCATCTTAGTTAAACTAAGACTATAGTAACCCTTCAGTTATGATTTGAGGCTGAAGTTGGTTCATTGGAAGATTGAACAAAGTAACATGTTTTTTTAACTTTCAGTTGCTTGGTACGGTAGAAGAAACAACAAAAGATGTGTCCGGTCTCCATGCAAAACTAGATCGTAAAAGAGTAGTTGACCAACACAATGCAGAAGCTCAGAAGAGATTTGCAGGACGAATGAATGCTCTGTTTAGCAAAATACAAGATTCTGTTAATGAGAACAGTTTGAAACAGCAACTGATGCTAGAATCTTACACTAATTTAGTTGGTAAGTGTAATAAGATTATATCAGTGTATCTTCTGACTGCTAACATGAACTATATGCAGCAGAAATACCAAAGACTTTCCTAAAATTGATATGGCATGATGTAAGGACCAGGCTTTACCTAAAATACATAAATTGAATCTTGTCACACTAATGATAGTCCAATCTGGGGAGTCACACCCATAAAGTAAAGGTTATGCCGAAACATCCACCTCAATTTGCTGTCTTGTAGGCAACACTTGTGACTGATGAGAGGCATTGTTTCTGGCTAGGGCAAACTGATGTTCTTGTCCTATCAGCGTATTATCTTGTGAACCCTTATCATCTTATACCATGGAACTGTTGGGAAAACTCTTTACAAAGTTTATAATGTTCTGTTTACCTTTGTAGGTGACCTTCTGTCTGCCAGCTCTTCAGCCACCCATGTTATTGCATCAGCTGTATCTTCATCTTTTGCCTCTGTTGTGAAAATGCTGTCTGCTGAAACTTCTTGGGTTTCTGAAAAAATACTAGAACAGGAGACTCTGTCGGTAAAAAGTAAAGCTGAGTTGAAGAGACTGATGGTTAGTTAATCTAGATGCTCTTGAGTTACTTTGAGAATATGGATCTTTTCTAGTTTTAAAAGGCCTCCATAAATTTGGTCTAGTCAAGTAACAAAAATAGTTTTAAATTCAGTTATCTGCTCTTGACTCCAACAACTGCGCAGTTACTGAATCCATAGGCCCCAGAATAAGAGGAGAGCAATAGTCACACTTGGGTCATTGTTTCAGGCTTTTTAGAAGTAGGTTGGTATTAGTTTATACTCTGTTCACGTGTTCAAGTCTATCTTCCAAAAAGGTCTGACAATTTTTGTTTTCTAATGATAGTTGAGATTTTGTAGCACAATTCTACAGCCAAGTGGATTCTGTAGCAAATTTTGCAATTTCAGAATACACAGGACCCTGAATATATCCAAATGAGTCTGAATAATCTCTTGCAGATTTGAATTGAGGAGTGAGCTGATTGTGGTTTTTTTGTTTGTTTGTTTTTTAATTTGCACCATCTTTTCTAGGAAGAGCATAAGTCTGGAATGGAAAGAGCATTAAGTAGTTTGGAACCTGTGGTGGACTTTGTATTGGGAGTAAACTGCCAGTTTCAGAATAACATCAAGACATGTTCAGCTGTGGTTGAAAAGGTAATGCATGGATATTTTGCTTTCACACAGACTTCCTTCTCCCTGACTTCCCTTGCTGTGCTCTTCTAGTTCACTTAGCTTACTGACCACATTCTCAGTGACTCTTCCTGGGGATCTCATTTCAGTCTCTATCTCTGTCTCGCCTCATCTTCCTAAATAATCTGTCCCATGGGTTCATCTGTTAACTCTGACTTTCAAATCTGCTTTTCCATCTTATGTTGTACACTCACGTATTCCTCACATCAGTACAATCTCAATTATCTGAATGTCAAAGGTTGGCTTCTGAAACTTCTGGATAAAAGAAAGCAGCACTGCTTAAACCTTCCCTCTCATCTCTTTTGCCTGCAGTTTATCCAAAATGCTCTTTCTTCTTTGTTGTGACCACATCTCCCCTATCTAGAGCAGCCATGCTGGCTTGCTGGCTTTGTCAGTGTGTGGTTCATGTTCTAACTTCGAAGGATTCTAATGCATCACGAGCACTACCCCTTTTGTCCTCATTCTACTGTGCTTTCACACCATCCCTTATGTTTAGAACAGCTATTTAGAACAGTTGGTATATTATGCAGGAGCCTAATATGCCAACCTCCCTTCTTTAACTTCAAACTTCTGCAGCGCCTACCTGCAATAACTGCCTTATGTTTCTCCACTATATTTTATTCAGCAGTGCCTTTAAACTGTAAGCTTTTTGAGTGTAGAGATTCTGTATCTGTATAACCAGTATAGGTCAGAGCACTAGGTTTATGAAAACTTTCACTTTAACTTCCATAATTCATGGCTTCTTTATCTAACCTTAATGTAACTTATTTCCCTCTAAAGATGGAAGGACATAAAGAGGAAACAAACACCTTCTTTACAGAACACTGTCTCGCTCTGAATAAATTACAGGAAAATATAACTAGTGTTCTGGCTCAACTTCAGAATGAGTGTGAGAGTTTAAAGGAAGAAGCAGAAGTGGCAAAGCTGGCACTTACAGAGGTATCACCTTTTCCTTAGTTCAAGAAGATGGAATTAAGCATTTTGTACCTAACGTTTTTTACCTGGCTTGATTTAAACTCTTCTGTGGTAGATTTTCGTCGTGCTTCATCAGTCAGTAGTAGGACCACGGTTTCCTGTTCATTTAATTTGCTTGTCCTATTTCTGTTAATCAGGCTCAGTTGTGGTGCTGCTTCTAGTTTTGTTGGAGAGATGGAAGTATCACATGTCTGCTCCTGGAGTGACCTATAGCTGTTGCTAAACTGTTGCTCCCCGCACACTCCAAAATCTAAGTGAATTCATTGCCTCTGTCTTTTCTGAGCACAACTGTTGGTTATGACTCTAAAATGTAGTTATACTATTTGGTGCTCTATATAATATCTTCCATAATGAGTCTATTAAATTATTAATGTTGAAAGTGCTAATGGCTTTGAGGTAGATAACAAGCCTGTCAGGTGTATAACTCTGCATTTTTCTTAATAGGGCACAACCCAGTTCATGGCTTCTCTTCAAAGCCAGCTGAATTTGTTTGTTCAGGAAGCTCAGCAGAATTTAAGTGGTGTATCTAAAAAAGGCGGAAACTTGAAGACCACTATTGATGTTGCCCAAGAAAATGTCCATCTGTAAGAAATACATTGTTTTTCATATACTTACAACATTCTCTTACATCTGTATGTAAATTACCATGCAATACATTATTTTGAACATGTCCTACCTGTTAGAGGTGGGTCTTGCCACAAAGCTCAGATCCTGGTTTGGATTTTTCTAACATACAAAGGTATTTGGACCTAATGTGTACTCAAAGTTGAGACCTTGCAGGCATGAGGTTCCATTTTTTTCAGGAACCCTATATTCATGAGTGGTTATCAAATCTAGCTTGGCATTTGAGCATAATGAGCTATATTTGGGGAAGGCTTCTTTACTATTGCAGCATGCTTACACTCTATTCTGCAGTCAAATTAATTTACTACTGATACAAACTAGTCTATTGTGAAAAATGGGCTCACTGAATGAATTAAACATTAGAGACCAGGATTTTCAATAGTGCTAGTGACTTGTGGGGGCCCAACTTGAGAAATTTGGAAGAAATCTGATTTCCTAGGCTGGGTAGGTGGTACTTTCTGCAAATTAAGGTCCTTATAAGGTTTTTTCAAGTGGAGACTCACAGTCATTAGTTATTTGAAAATCTTGGCCAGAATGTAAATGTATAAACTTATTAAATCCTGCCGTAATACTAGATTGTTGTTAGGGAAGACTTTACCGCATAAATAGCTTAAACAGAAGTCATTCCAATGACTTATTATAAGATTGGATCTGGCTTACTTTGAAATTGGAGTGTCCCTGCCATATAATGTTTTTAAATTTGCATTTCCACATCCTCTGATCCATACTATGACTCTGTTGTTCATGCAGGCAAACTACAGACCTAATCAATTGTACAACTTCCCACCACAACAAATACATTACATCTTTGGATAATTTCTCACAAGAGATCAGACAGCTAAACAGGGAAGACAAAAAGATGCTGGAGGAGACCACTAAATGTTGTGAGCAGCTTCGCACAAGTCTCACCAGTGTGTGTCAGGAGACAGATGATTGGGTTGAATCTGCAAATACTAAGATAGATCGCCTTACTGATCAACAGATGTCCTCCTTCAGCAGTGAACTGGAACGACTTCAGTGTTTACAGAGGGTAACTGATAACTTTATAGTCTAATGAAAAGTTCTGAATGGAGAGAACCAGTAAGTAGAATATGTATAGATACAAATCCAAAGTCATCCATACATCATTTTACTATGGTTATGCTACAGGCATCTTGATCAGGATAGAGCTTGACTTGCCTCCTTGTTTCTTGTAACATCATGTACTCAATCTTCCGATACGTGATATTAACCACCGATACATAAACTTGTCAAATCTCAAAATGAGTCAAGGTTTACAGAAGTAATCTAAGCCTCTAAATAACTACTTTTTAGCAAATAGCTTCTCTTTTTGTGGCTGCTAGCAATAGCTGATGAAGTGACCCAGGAGTTGGTTTAAAAAAATAAAACTATATCACTAAGGACCACAATTTGATGAAAGTCAGTATGCATGACAGAAAAATAATCAAAATTAGCACAGACAAATAACTTTAGAAAAGAAATATCTCTAAAAGACTGTAAAATCAAAAATGAGGAAATTACATTTTAGACTCTACATAGAGACTGCTGAAGTCTAGAATATTCACATGCTGTGAATAAAAGGGGAAGCAGAAAGACAAGAAAACCAGAATGGTTAAATAGCAAAGTAGACAAGGTTTCTGAGCCACATGGGCACCTTTCAGAAGAAGGAAATTCAGCCAACATGGAAACGAAGAAGGCACATGACAAAACGTAAGATTGAAAATAACAGCACAGATTTGAAACTTGAAGTGCAAATAGCATAAAAACAGTATCCAATTTATCTGGCCCATAGACATAGCCTGTAGGCTGATGTAAAACTTTAAGATACACCCTGTGAAAACTTAGACCCCTTAGTCTACAGTAGATCTCTCAATGGGAAGGTTTGCATAGTGATGAAGTATAGAATATGCTTTCAGGTGATAGCTAATCTTTTAATTATCATAATTAAGTTAGATTCAGCTTCAGTGCATGGGGAAAATGTTCCCCTTCATGGCTATTGCTATTTCTGGGCCCTTATTTTTCTTCCCTTCCCATTCTTTTCCCAGTCTGTATTTTTAATTCCTTGTAAAGACTCCCACATCAATGGATTTCACTCCCAATCCTTCCCCACGCCTCTGCTAAAATAATGAATTAATGTCAGAGTTAACACCCCAATGAGTAAATTCACAGCTGAATGTTTCAGGCTGTCTGAAGACTCGGGAAGAAAACACTGTATTTGTTCATACCAGCTTTATGTCCAGAAGATTTTCTTTACAACCTTAAGGGCTAAAAATGCTTTTTAAAATGCAAGCTTTCTTCCTAACCCCTTGCAGGTGCTTTATACTAGAATTGTTTAAAATGCAATTATTTGCACTTTACCTTGAAGCATTGAGTGCTATTTACTGTTTTGAGACTTGATACTGAATCTGAGAAACCAAGGTTTGATCCAGTATGGCAATGGTTTTCTTCCTATGACTAGCTATTGGCATTTGTTCCCAAATAATAGCATGTACATTCCAAGAAATGGATTATTCTAAATACTGCTCTCAAAGTGAATATAAAGCAGCACTGCCAAACTCTTCAATTTAAGGTCACGTTTAGTGACACAACCTGAAATGTAACTATCTTGCCCCACCAGTTAGGCAAGAGACTTTGACCTTAATTTTCCTGTTAATTTGTTGTTCTGTCTTTCAGAATGCAAATGAAAGCTGTAATGCATCAGTTGCTGAAGTCACAGATGAGATTAATAGACAGAAAGCTGCTGAAGAGAGGTCACTGAATAGCCTCCTTGACCAGATTAAAGATGATAAGGAGATGTTCCTGGAGCAAAAACTGATACTCCATGAGGAAGCACAGTGTGGATTGACACAGGTTAATGCCTTCCTGCAGGAGGAACTTAAAGTGGATGTCCCAACAGGTATTCACAGTAGGGTGGGAAGGGGAATGATCTCACAGCAAGCAATTTGAGTACAGAGTTCATAAGCTAAAACTAATGGGAGTGTAAGGTGATTGGACTTTTTTAAATGGACAAGAAGTCTACAAAGAATGCTTCCTATGTTTCCTATGTTTCATTTAACATGAAATCAGAGATGTAATTAAAGTGAAAGCAGAAGTGTTTAATAATTCCATTCATTTGTACATCAACTTCATTAAAGGAACAACTCCACAGAGAAAAGACTACTTGTATCCAGTGACTCTTATGAGAACAGAACCCCGTGACCTGCTGCTTGAGCAATTGAGACGACAGCAACCAGAACTCATGGCTACATTAAATAATGCAGTAAAGGGGGTAGAAGAGAGTGTGGATCAGGTAAATGTGAGATGGTATAAATAGAAGGCTCCATGTTGTAGACGCTCATCCAGAAGGTATAGGATTTAACAGTTAGTACAACACTTTAAAGGTGTTTCAGTTCAACTCTGTAAACAGAATTCTTGAAGCTTTTCTGCATTGCACTCATCTGTTACAATGTGAGTATCCAAACAAAGCTCAGGAAATGCACAGATATGGGATAAAACCAAGTATTAGGTTTTAAAAGGTCTTTTTTGCTTTATATTTGTGCATATAAAGATCTATAAATCTCTTAAAAGATTATGCCAGGTATTTTAGGAACTTGATCAAGTGATTGTAAATCCCCTCTGAATTTAGCCGTTCCATTATCTTACTGGAAACTTCTGTTTTCAGGACTCATTGGAGGAGGAAGAGGTGGTGCAGGAATTTAATGAAAGTATCTTCAGTGATAAATCTTCGCTGGACACAAGTGTGTGCTGTCAAACAAATGGCGGTGTTCCCTTTTTCCAGGTAACTTCCACAAAGTTGTAGACTGCTTTGGATTTGATCAGGAGGAGGGATGACCCTTCTATAATAGGATTAGAAGTAGTTAAATGGCATGCCTTTTAACAGTGCTTGTATATCATTGTCAATGTAGGTTTGTGACCAGACTTAGTCCTTCAGAATATCAATTTGAGATTTCATACATCTTGATTCAAAGAAGCAGCCAATACATTTCCTCCTTACGTTGAGTTTTTTCAGTAAAAGCTCAGTTGAAAGTAAGGTTTTTGGTTTTTGGTTTTTTTAAACTGAAGCCAGCATAGAGGAAACATATATAACCTGGTCTACAGGACACTGGAGCATCTGCTGGTGTATTTTAACATGAGACTGCTCATCATTAGATTAGATGCAGAACATCTACCATAATGGCTTTCAATAGATTAGCCCACCCAACTCCACTGAGGAAGGAGCTAGTAAACTTGTTTGTTTTGGGGGATTTGTATTTTTTTACACTAGTGCTAGCCCACGGACACTTGGTAAAGTATTAAGAGTGGCTGTAATTTCACCCATGATCTCTTTTGGATTCTTAACGGGTGGACTGCTTTCAAAGGCTTTGTACTTTCTAGTTATGGGGATCTCCTTTAAGACATTGAGGTCCTTGGAGAAGGGGGAGGGGGAGAGTTGCAAAACCTTTTTGCTGACTTTTAGCCAAAAAAAAAAAAAAAGGGTTATTTGGCTGATGAATTACTGCAGCACTCCAAGGATTAAATACGTGTCCAGCTGAACATAACTTCTCCAATGTGAATTGGAAACTAAACAGGCAATCTTCCAAGCTGTCTGTGTACACTACTATATCAATATTAGTTTCAGTGAGGGAGATCAAATGTTCTGAGTATTTGTTTGATGTATCCTTAAACATCTTGTTAACAGTATGTTTATACTTCACCATGTTTAGGCCTATATGAAATACTAAGAGCTAAACTTGCAACTTGTCAGACGCCTAAAGGATACACCTAAACTTGCATACAAGAATCAGATTTAAATCTAACTGCACAACCTTTAAGACTTACTTCTTTTTGATGGAATATTAATTGTTGGTTTGCTTTCATTAGCAATGAAAGCGTGCGGTTTATAAACTTGTCTCACTGCAGATAAAGGTGCTATCTCCTTAACTATGACAGGAACTATCTTTAAAAGAAATGATTTTCCAACAAAGTAGTTCTTAGGCACATTCAGGAATTCCTAGTGATGTCTTTCTTTGGTCTTAAGGAGAAAATATTAATGCCTTAGACTCATATGACTCTTGTGTTCTAAAGAATAAATCTCCTTAGCAAATGAATGAATGTTCTGAAGACAGGTGAAATTGTCCTGTAAACTTTTTACACTTTGAGTATTGTGTGCAGAATTACAAAGCAATCAGAAAACAGTAATGTTGCATTCTTTAGCATTATGTGTAAAGGTGTGATACTAACTGGGAACTTTTTTAATCCCTGCAGCACAAAAAGAGTGTAAAAAAGGATAAAGAGAACAAATCTACAAGCATCTTGGAGAGGTCCAAGGTGGAGGATACAATAGAGCCATCTCTTCCCAAGTCTAAACTTCCTTTAAGAGCACTGAACTAAGATATTTAGTGCAGAACACTGCATTTGTGAAATTTACCTCTGATTTTCTGTTCAATCTGTTTCGTCAGTCATTTTCAGATTTTGTATATAGTGATGTATTGGTGCAAAATCAAATTCTTTAAACAGTTATCCTGTCTTCGTCTGAATTGTTTTTATACACTGTAATTTAGTTACATGACATTTACAGACTTTTAAAACTTCAAATTATGGCTCTCTATGTTAAATAAAGACTTTTAAAATCTAAAGCTTCAAATGTTAATTAGCCTTTCTGTAGCCATTTTCCTCTTTTACAAACAAGAATTTGGCCCATCACCCAAATATCAGCTATCAGTCTCAGCTGAGTGCTAGATTAGAAGCTAATGGGTAAGAGGCTGACACCTATTCTAAGGGCCAGGATTTCTGTTTGAAACGGATTTGTCCCTCTCTTTGCCAAAATTTACACTACCCTTTTCTTGATTGGGAGGGATTTGGAGAGAGTCGTCTGCAGAGATGGTCTTTGTACCCAGTTGCCACAGCTACACAGTGGCTGTCAGAAGGTACCTATCCACTAAAAGCTGTGTACTGAGGCAAACTTGTGGTAAGGTCCCTGGATTCTGCAGAACTCTGGTGCAACAGAACAAAAATTATGCAGTAGCTTATGTAAACATGATTTTAACTACTTAAATATAAAACCAATTCCATAGTCCCCCTTTCTGTATGTAACTTGTTCCCATCCTGGTAATTGTCATTATGCCACAGTCTTTTATATTGACAATGCAGAGTAGCATCATAGAAGTTGGAGTGGAAACTGGAGGGCCTGTGACAGTGGAGGAGCTAGCCAGTGTTCTTGGGACCTGGAGAGTCATGATGCTTGGTTTGCAATAAGCACACTAGCTTGATGTCACTGCTTTAAAAATCAATAATTTTCAAGTCCATATTAACAATCTCAGAAGTAGGAATGAGTCAGCACACACCTCAAAGCTATTGCTTCAAGCTATCCACAGACTTGGGAAGACCCTAATTCACACTTGGGCCATGTTTCCAAGGTTTCCTCAACCACGAGGGCTGGAAGCATAGCATGGATCTTACAGCAAATTCCATGGCCATGGACTAGAGGGCCCTGGCTATTTTGATCTTTATGTAATTATATCTCTTTCCACTAGATGTCTGCCACTACTTATCTAGTGAAAAGGAGTGGATGGAACTGCAGTTTCCATTAACTACTGCAAAGCTATATAACTGGAGCACCAATCATAGCTCTAATCAAGTATATCAAAATGCATTGGCAATTACTATTTGCAGTTTAACTTCTGGATTTGGACTTAGTTCTAGAAGCTTTCAGTGATTGCATAACTAGGAACTCTGTTTTGTGGACTGAATTTGATCATCATTATGTGGAACTCGACCCTAGAGATTCTCCTAAATATCAACCCTTAATGTTGTGGCGGTCTGCAAACAAACTGCTTTCTCATACCTGTGCTGCAGCATTAACATTCATTCCCATACTTGTGATTGCTACTTCTGCTTTTATTGAGGTTGTGGGTATACAAACAAGGACTTAAATGAAACTTGTTTGTGTTAACACAAGCATAAAAACCCTTTACAGAGAGGTCAAAAGTAGAAGAGAAAGCAATACTTAAAAATAGGCATCAGAGTTTTTCACTAGCAATAGCTTAAAAAAGCTTTAGTATCCAAACTACTTCAGTCAGGCTATTTCTATATTCAAACTAGTGTGAAGGGCAGAAGTGGTTTGAGAGCCCACCACTCAAGAAAACATTACCAGTTATGTGAGATCTAGATCCTCCTGTGTTCTTCTGCAGTGGCACTAGAAAACTCTATTTAAAAAAAAATCCTGACCTCTTTCCCCTACAATATGCACATTCTCAACAACAAAAATGAGCATTGTTTCTTCTCTGTGCATGGTACAAGGTAACAAAATATCAATAAAAGGAAAGAGTACTATTAATGTTACGAGGAATGAGTCAAGAGGGGAAAGGATCTATGGACAACAGCCATTGGGTCCATGGTGGGACTAACAGGAAGGGTAGTATAGTCTTTTCTAATAAAATTATAAAGGTGGTAGCCCTGTGTCGAGGAGTCCTATTGGGCATGATGGAGAGCTACAGGAGAGCTGGGGTTGTTGTAAAAAGCCATGCTCTGGCTGACCAATTTGGCCTCCAATAATGTTAAATCCATACTCCAACACCTGTGATTAAATTCCATTTCTACACCCAGTGGCAGCTGGTAATCGGGATAGGGAGGGCAATGTTCCACCAATTAAAACCCTTCTGTTTTTTTCTTTAAACAAAAAAACCCTTTGTTGTAGAAGGTAGCACATGGGAGAATGCAGCCAGCGGTTGGTTGCATCTAGCACCTACAGTACAGCAGCACCATAGAGCGCCCTCAGCGTGGAGGAGCTAGAGCTTCCAGTTTCATTCTTTGTTCAAAGTATTAGAGCAATGCTGTGATCAGCATGTGTTTGCAGACTCTCTTACCAGCCCTCTGAATCAAAGTAGCCTCACATTCCCACTGCCAGTGCAGAGCTCTGCTACTCCATCACAAGAGCAACGTGAAGGAACCCAAGTGGAAGGTTGAAGGACCTGGCCAGTTTATGATTTCAAGGAAGTGACAAGTAGGTGCCTGTGACCTGATGAGGTGAAATGGGAGCTGCAGGTTTTGTGAGTTGTGTATGTGAACTGGCAGGTAACCCAGGAGGAGAGGGAGCAGAGCATCTGGAGTCGGTTTTTCAGGGTGAGAGGCTACCTGCTTATGTTTTGAAGTGGTGGCAGTTGCAGCAGAGGAGCTATTGAAGCAAGGCTTATTTATTGGGGGATAGGAAAGAGTCTTAAATTGGTTGATTTTATTTGACAGATCAGAAATGACTGGAGGGGAGATACCTATCTGCCAACCCCAGTCTTTCCAATTATGCTGGGTTTGGCAGATCTAATGCTGTTAAATGGGTAGGTGAAATGCGAGGAAGCTTGCAGTGACTGGGGGAGGTGAAAAGCAGGAGAAGGGCTGGGGAAGGAAAAGTGGCAGTTTAAAACATTAAAATGCCCTTTCCCTCAAAAAGATATTGGCAGAGGACACCAAAAAGGACATGGTCCAGGGCACCTTAAAAAGACAAGTAGGAAAAGGTTAATAAAAGAGATGTTTAGAGCAGTTGGGCAGAGGTCCATACAACTTTTGTTCGAACTATTTTTCCTTATCTTAGAAATTGTTTTTCATGGTAGAAGGATCTGTTGTATAAACTGTCCCCCGCTATTTATTTTATAGTTAAATAGCAATCAACCATGGCTGGATGTGCATTAGTCAGCTATGCATGTTACAGTATCATAAGTGCAATACGGATCAACCAGCAAGGTAGCATGTGCTTATTGGTTGAACTAAACTCCAGTGGTCATACACTAAATCCTACAAGGCTCAAAAGCCTTCTGGTCAGCATGCACCCAGCTGCAGCTAAGGTCAACGTGCAAATTTCTAGCAAATCTACAATGCACTTCATTCCAGTATATCTTGATAAAAAGGTTGGCCACAAAAAGTAAGGCACAGTTTAATTAAAAAATTCCTGATCACGTAGTGGAAGCTCATAATTTCATTTCCCTTAGGATGGTTACAATGGAGAAAATCTTTAACATATAAACCACTCTGCATAAGTTTTGTGGTTGGGCCCACAAAAATATCTTGTGCTTTCTGTGCTGGCTCTACAGCAGATGCTAACAAGGAAAAATGATTTCCAGAGCTCTTTAACAGGAGACCATCAGCATGGACTTGCCCCAAAGTTAAATTTGTAAAATTCAGTTTTTGTTTCCTTGTTTTCTTTAATTTCAATTAAAACATTTTTTAAACCGCTAAGAGTTCTTCTGCTCCATTTACACCCCAAATTTTGCAAAATAGTGAATGAGAACCTGAAAGGGAAATAGACTAGAAACAACATAGAAATTTACTAGTCTTTTTTAACTGATTCATAGATTCCAAGGCCAGAAGGGACTATTGTTACCATATAGTCTGACCTGTATGACATAGGTCATAGAACTTCTCCAAAATAATTCTTGGAACATCTTTTAGAAAAAGAATCTTGATTTAAAAAATTGACAGTGATGTAGAATCTTCCATGATCCTTGATAAATAATTCGTGGTTAATATGTTGTTCAAACTCAGAGAAATTAAAAATTAAATATTGTACATAGTAAAAAAAGTTAATTTTTAAAATCCTTCCAGAGTTAATCATTTAAGATGTTTCCATAACACATGCAAATAGTTATTTAACTTTAACCTGGCAGTGTCCCTGTAGCATAGGTGGTGGTGTTACATTAAAAAAAATTATCTTTATATGTCAGGACCTGTACTTTTATTAACAGAAATTCAGTTTAAAACACCAAAACAAACAATCAAACCCTGTTTTTCAGCTCAGTTCAACATACAAGAAAAAATTCTGGGATTTTGCAAAATGGAAAATGACAGAATTAGGAAAGGAAATATAGTCATGTCTCTAGAAGTTTATAACAAATAAAAAATATTAAAGCTCATGCTAGAGAAATTACCATAACACCTCAGTTTCCACTCATAATAATAACAAATAACACTTCATAGGGCTAACATCCCCACTGTGTTGTTACTCTGGTTTTATGCTGGAATGACTTCACTGAAGTCAATTGACTCATACCAAGGTTATAGACTGAAGGATTAGGCCCCACTCTCTTCAAAGTGTTTTACAAATTTTACATTTGTTTTACTCCACTGTAAGGAACCTACAGAAACCAGGGTCTTTCTGTTCTATATGGACACTAAAGATCCTATGGCACTTAGGAGGACTTGTCTCAGTATTCTTGACTGATATTTCCTCCTTTTTCCCCCGGTGCTGTGCTCTTTTGCTACCACCCTTCACACCAGAGGAGATTGCTTTTCAGTGGTGTCTCTATGCTGTAGTTTATCAAGTGCCTTTGGGATCCTTCGAGATAAATGTTGAATTGTACCGTTATTAAAGACACATTAAAATAATTGGAAAGACTCGCACTGACTTGAGTAGTCATTAGATCAGGTCCTAAATGCCATTGGGAGTAATCAGCATGGATCCTTTTTGCATCAAAGAAAGAATAAACTCCTAAGCCTGCAATAAGATCACACAGTAATTCATGCACCAGACAAACTAATTTCAGGAACATAACTTCATGCTTTACTCAAGTACTATCGTTTCCATTATGACAAATGGAAACGCCTTGACATCGTTGTCATGAGGGGAATCTCATTCTGTGCAATGACTGAAATAATCCCTGTTCTAGGTAAAAAATATTTTGGGGAAATGCTTCCTCACCTCTCATATAGCTTCTGCTGACACTGACAGAACATTCTATAGCTGCATGGTTATAGTATTATCACTGTGTTCTGGAAATAAAGGAAAGGTAGATCCTTTATCACTTGTTACAGCCAATGTTTCATATGACTTAATTAAAGCAATACATGATACCTTCGTTTCAAAACCAATCTGTCAGATAGAGATACATATTCAAATAGTCACAATATAATAATCATTGGCGCCAAACTTTTGCTCATATGCTCTGGCAATTTGTTTTAGGAAATTCAATCCAACATGATGAACCTTGCATAAATGGATTTAATGCTAGAAAGGAAATTTTATGATGTCTGTTAGTTAATGTAGAAACCAGTCTTATTAATCATAGATTTACAAAGGGCAGTTTTATTAGATGTTATCCATAGCTTATGTTGACAATTGATTTTCATTGTAGGGCAACTAAATTTATTATTTGTAATAAGATAAAGATAATTAAATTTACTTTAGAAAGGTTGCTATCATAAATGTTAGTAGTACCTGTGAATAGTAGGCATAAAACTGCTTTAACTGTGGAAATTCAGTAACTGATAGGTGCTTTTTTTTCCATTACATTTAATAGTTTCTGAGCATTTCTATGCTGAACCATTTTGCAGAGTTTATGTCTAGGCTATTAAAACTTGTTTTGGGATGAAGCCTAGTTTACAGATTTTTTTCTTTCTAATAAAACAATATCAGATGGCCCTTTTTGTAAATTATAGGAGTAAAATAAAAAACAATAATTAAGAAAAGAATGTACTATCCAACAGAGATTTCTCTGTGATCTCTTAGCATTGTGACTTAGTTTTTCAAAATGCTATATTTTTGCAGACATTTAGTCTACAATATGGGCTAGGCCTTGGTGTGTTGGTTGGTTTATTTTAAAGTAAGTGAATTTAATGCTTGTGAAAATGAGGGATTGATTACTTGGAAGGAGAAACATGCATAAATGTTTTAGATTTTTTGGAAGTTGTACTGGTCCTATTTTACATATCTTTCTACCTGTAAGGCTTTAATATTGTGAGTACAGCTATTCAGTTCTTTGGAAAGAATGGAAAATTATAACTAATACATGTTATAATATACAATTATAAAATGTGAAGGTGACACCAAGCTGAGAGAGTTTGCAAGTACTTCGAAGGATAGGATTAGAATGCAAAATGATCTTGATAAATTGGAGGATTGGTCTGAAATTAACAAGAAAAAGTTCAGTGAAGATGAGTGCCAAATATTACACCTAGGAAGGAAAAATCAAATTCACACATACAAAATGGGGAATAACTGGCTAGGAGGTAATAGTGCAGGAAAGGATCAATCATGAATTGAATATAAGTGAACAATGTGATGCAGTTGCAAAAGAGGGTGTATTAACAGGACTGCTCTATGTAAGCCACAAGTGGTAATTGTTCCACTCCACTCAGCACTGGTGAGGCCTCAGCTGGAGTACTGTGTCTAGTTCTGAGGATTACACTTTCAGAAAGATGTGGACAACTGGAAACAGTCCACAAAAGAGTGACAAAAATGAGAAAAGGTCTAAAAAATTTGACCTGTGATGAAAGGTTTTAAAAACTGGGCATGTTTAGTACTGAGAAAAGACGACTGAGAGGGAAAGTGATAAGTCTTCAAATATGCTAAGGGCTGTTATGATAGGATGGTGATCAATTGTTCTCTATGTCCATTGAAGGTAGGACAAAAAGGAAGGGGCTTAATTTGCAGCAAGAGGGATTCAGGTTAGATACTAGGAAAAAATGCCTAGCTATGGGGATAGTTAAAGCCTGGACTAACCTTCCAAGGGAGGTTAAAAACTTAAACTGAAGGTTTTTAAGAACAGGTTAGACAAACACCTGTTAGGAATGGTTTAGATATACATGGTCCTGCCTCAGCACAGGATTTCTATGTTAGAAACATCTGGAAATTACCTAAAATAGTTTTTTTCAAACATAATCATGTCACAGTTTTAAAATCTGACAGCTGGGTACCTATCAAGTTTGGGAGCATATCTCACCAGAAAGTTGCTGATATAAAGCTCCTATTTCTAGCCCTGATAAGTCACACAACATCAGACTTTAACCTTGTCACTGATCCAGAATATTGCCTGTCCTGCACCTAAACCAGAATTATACTGGAGGGAGTGGTATGAAAAAAGGAAAAATTGTATCTAGTAAACATTTTTAAGGCTGCTGCTTGAAGGTTTGTTTTATTAGAATTAGTTTCGGTGAAGAGGGTGGCATGCAGGTGAAGTGATTGAAGGTGCAATTTATCAAGGAGTTCATATTACCAGTTGTCAGACTGTGGCACAAATAAAAGTCTAATGTTGGTGTTTGGTATTTAGGCATATAATTCCCATTGAAATAAATAAGTGTTAGGTATCTCTTGAGGATCAGGGCTCACAGACTAAGTAGTGTAAATAAATACCTGCAAAAGGATTTCTTTTTCAGTATTTATAATTTAATAGTTGTGAAAATCTATCATAAAATAGCCTCTAGTTTGAGTTACAGCAAGAAGAGTGAAGCAATCTGGAGCCAAGACGGCCAGCCTATTCCTTAACTCATCTCCTTGTGCCTAGTTGTTGGTCCATGAGGGGAGCATTTGTTGCTCTCCCTACAGTTGGTACAGCTCACAGCAGTGAGTTGATGGAGAACAAACCTTTACTTTGAATCTCCTGGATTGTGCAGTTCAGTCATTTAAAAAAGGATATATAACAAACATTCCCGGAGGGGCTGAAATGTCTTGGCTGCATTTTGTCTCTCTCAGCAGCAACAACATGCTGCACTGTTACAATTTTTAAATCATCCAGATAATCACTTTCTGATTCTCCCTGTGGTGTATTTAGACAAGAGGTGCAGCACCTTCTGCAACAATCTTTTATTGTCTGATGGTTTTAATGGATTACTTAATCTGTCCAGGACTGACCCAGGCCAGACTCCTTCTTCAGACATTATTATTCCATTTTTATTTGTTATTTACTTTAAATGAAAGGCCATGATCCTGTTCAAAGACATCATTTCCCTCTCTCCCCACTCCATCATTAAAGCCAGATAACAGGAAGAGACAGCCAGATAACTGGCCACTTGGTCAGATTTCACAGACGCTTTTAGGCAGAAATAAGGACGCCAGCCAGAGTTGAATCAATTCATTTCAATTATTTGCTGATTATCTATGTTAGTTATTCCCTGATTATCATGCTCAGTGCCCATGATTAGTCCTTCAGGCTCTGGGTCTGGGTTGGATGTTTTGTTTCAGCCCATTATGTTTAGGGACAACTTTGCATAGTGAACTACATTCTAAAGACCCAAAGGCATCAGTGGCCCTAGAAAAACTGAGAGCCAAACTGCTGATAACTAAGCTTCAAGAGAGAGACTAATCAGCTATTAACAGGGCCTCCCTTAAATAACTTCCCTTCGTAATTAGCACAAGGAGATAATAAACATAGCCTCAGATATCCCCATTTGGGACTATAACCTGAAATCTTGAAAACATCGATCATCATCTTCATTATTTATATGATGGTAGTACCTGTAGGCTTCAACCAACCATTGAGCAGGGCACTTTTTAATGCAAGGAATTTTTGTAGAGTTTATAATTTGAATAGACAAGACAGAAAAAGATTGGGGGGGAAACTGAGGCACAGAGAGCTGAAGTACCTTGTCTTAGGTCACACAACAGGTCAGTGACAAAGCTTGGAACAGATCTCCTAGGCCAATGACATTAGATTGTGCTGCTTCTCCAAGGCATCATCGCTCCTTCCTTAGACTGACAATAAAACTCAGCTGTGTTAACTGTCTGGATCTTTCTCTTTGGATAGATATTCTCTCTTTAATACTATGTGTGCATATAAGTGTGCAAAGGGGAGAAGAGGGAAGAGACAAGAACCTTTCACGCACTCCCACAGCCATAGCTATTGGTTGCTCTAGATTTGTATGGAGATTCTCCTCTAGCAGATGCTACCATAATACAAGACAAGACTATAGAAAAATTATGTTTATAGTATTAGTTTTAAAATTCTGTGTCCAGGGTACTGCATGATGGGGCTAGTATACTAATTACATGGTAAGACATGGCTAGCTGATTTAGGCCTAGTCTACACTTACCCTGAAATTCGGCGGCAGTCAACAAGAGTTACACAAGCTACGCAGAGTAGCTTGCGTAACTCCTGTCAGCTCCATAACTTTCCTTTAGAGCGCCATCTCTAGTGCACTGCGCCGATTGGAAATACATTCCCCTCAACGCAGCACTATGCCTTTTGAGGAGGTGGTTTAATTGGATTGACTTTGGGATCAACTGAGCAGGTCTTCACTTCCGCTCAACCAATCCGGATAGATTGATCTGACAGCCACGAATTTGCTGCCATCAATGTGTACATGCCCAAAGTCACCTTGTGCAAAGGCAATGCTGGTCTGGTCTTCCCAGCAGCTAGATAATCTGAAAAGTCTTTGATTTTTCATATGTACGAATTTCTTTAAGTTTTTTGGCTGCCCAGGATATTTTAGTCTGTTCTTTTCATTCCTTTTTTCTGAGAAGCTGAGTTTTCAGACTTTTATCACATTTCTTAACTTTTCAGGGAGGTGGGCCTTTGCCAACACACAGACTGTTCACTAGCTTTTAACCCTATGTATTGTAATACATGGTAGATAAATGCACTATTTTTAACACACTAGAAATGCAGCACTTGCAGTTCCAGTTTAAGACTTTCTGAGTGAATTTCCCTACATTAAATAAAACGTTTAGCACATGGTCCACGGCAATGTAGAAATAATAAAAGCAAAGTAAACAGTGGAAGAGTCTGTTATAGATGATTTCAAAAGAAACTTAAACATAAATGGAAATGCAAATAAAATCATTCAGTGCGTCTTCAGAGTTAAACAGACAGAATAAGTGGATAAAAGGAATAAGAAAGATTCCAGGATTGAGAGCCCTATTTTCCTTCCCTTACACAGGCTGAGCAGTACAATTTGTGGCATAAGGTGCTCAACCTGAGTCAAGATGGAACACACCGGGCCTGCGTTCAGGCCAGATCTATCCACTAATCTCATCATCCTGTCATCTTTTTATTTCTGAGTGTTTGTGCATGTGCTCAGTTTGTTTTTTTTTTATTTAAGGCAGATTGAGATGTTTAGGAGAAAGGCTGATAAACCAGCAATTAAAGAACAAAGTCAACAAGATGAGATGGCACCATCCAGTTATCTGGATGCGTTTGTTCAATAGCAGGGAGGGGAAGAGAACTCCAGAGGAGATATACCATTCATAGCACAGATAAGGGGTTCCTTTTGACATCAGTCCCCACCAAGGCTGATCCAACCTACACTATCAGAGAAGGCAAACTGACAGCTTGACCAATAAACCTGGCAAATATGCAGTCTTGAAATAACTGCATGCACTAATAGATTTTGCTGTAGACTTCATTTTCTGGTCATCAGCTGCATCAGATATGATAAATGCGTCCAATGACTAATTCAGAGAGACTAGAGTCAACATTCATTTTAAAAAGTGAACCATACAACAGCCATTGACTTTGGTATCTGTGTCTTAGGCTGCAAAACAAAATTAGATGGATCAATAATATAGAGTGACAATGGAAAATCAGCCTCATGGTGGATAACTGGAAATCTGGTTTGCTTGTTTTTATTCTGACTACTGTATAGTATTGGATAGCACTCCCTACAGCGTGCTTCCATGGCATAATTTAACTTATTAATAAGAAGCTAGAAGAACAGTAATGTTTAGAGAAAAGCAGCTTCAGGAATTGTGTAGTACTGTTGGGAAGGAGGAAAGGATGTGCCTAATACTGCACCAACTCAAACAGAAACTAGCATTTTCAGCTATTTTAGGCCTAGTCTGTGCTGGATGTTTTTGCTTTGGTGTAATTATACCTACACTATAGCTGTACATTATGAAGCAGATGAGAGAGACTCCATGTTGCATGAATGTAAATTGTAACTTGCACCAGTGTGGCTCATAGTGTTCAAAGTTGTCATTTACACCAGTGCAGTGTGTCTACATTAAAGGTTTGCACTGGTGTAGCTATTCTGGTGCAAAAAACCCCATCATAGACAAAGTCCTAGCTATCAGGTTATCTCACATTGAATAAGCCCATTAATTGATTACAGTTTTGGCACCATTCCTGTGAAAGGAGTACGATGTCCATTCCGTGTCAGTTTGACAATAATACAGCCACCATCATTATTTTAAGTGAAGTAATCTCACAAACTCTTAATTATAAATTAATTAAAATTGTATAGCAGGTGCTATGAGTAAATATTCTGGTTTTATTGAGCATCTTCATTAATTATCTAGCAAGGAGTAAACAGCATATTAATTAAATTATCTGATGGTACTAAACTGGAAAGCATTACAGATACTAGAGCCGATGGAACAGTAATGAAAGAGATCTAGTGAGGTTAGAAATAAGGTTGTGAAACAACAAAATTAAATTTAACTCGGAAAAATATAAGCCATTGAATGTGGAGCGAAATGTTTAGAAACATACGTTGAATGGGAGGGGAAACCCTGCAGCACAGTAATTGTGCAAGAGACTTTGAAGAGACCGGTGACAGAAAATTACATAGGAGCTTGCTAGGTAATGTGGTAGTGGAAAAAGGTGGACTGCTTGTGTTGCCACATCACATCATGGAGCAGGGAGGGAACAGCCCCTCTTTTTACAACTCTAGTGAGACTGCATCTGAAATATTTATTTGAGGGCTGGATACCCCATTACTAAAAAGATAAACTGGAGGGGAGTTCAGAGAAGAACAGCAAAAAATGTGACAGAGATTGGAGGGACTGACTGGCAGGGAAAGATTTAAAGACCTGAATGTGTATAGGTTGGCTAAACAATACTTAGGAAGTAACAGTCCATAATGGTCAACTTTTAAGGTGTATAAACACTAAGGAGTAAGAGGAATTGTTTAGCATAGTTCAAGAGGGCAAAATAAAAAGTAATGGTGACAGCTTCACAGTGTTCCCTGCTGATTTACATAATTGTTATTCTTGACGCTTGATGAACCAGTTAAGCCCTGCTTAATGAACTGGTAGCTATCTGTCTCACATGCATTGTGTACCACATGGATGACAACACCAAAGAGCAAATCCTATCCCCCAACTGGAGACCCCTAGATCCTGCTGAACTATGTGGGTCTTTTGAATGGGGTGGAGGTGAGGAAATAGGACTTAGGAGCCCAGTACAAAACCCATTTCATACTGCAGAGCTCAGTTCTGCAGTGCCCTGCGTGCACCTGCATAGCAAAGATTGGGCTGGAGAATGCAGGGACTGGATTGGGGAATCTGTCTCTAGGTGAATCCACTGTCCATTGCCCCCATGTGACCTAGAGGCCAAGGACCAGCAGGGGACTACTGCAACCTTAGGAGCTGTGGTATTAACTGGGGAGTGTTACTACTTGGTGGTCTTGGGGAAAGGTTTCCTTCCACCTAATTCCTGCAGAACCCCTATGTTATACTGTACATTGCCTGGCTAGATGCTGAGGGCGATATTTAACCCCATGTATTTATCTTTCAAATAGTAATTTTGTTACATTTCAATACAGATATTTTATAAAAATAAAAACAGAAACTAGAGATAGAAAACAATGGGTCTGGATTAGGTTTAGGAGCGAGCTCACAATTTGGGTTCAGAATAGAATCCAGACTTGGAATTGGATTTGGATTCTGCAATACTGAAAACTCATGAGGTTGTCTGACAAGATTTCAGTCCCCAGTATTGGAATGAATTAATCTTGTGAGACACAGTATTGAATGGTAGAGAATAAATAGCTGTTTGCTGAGATTTTGGCCATATCTGATCCAGAACCAAAGCTGCAGGGATGAGTTTTGATTTGTTGTATCTAAGGCCTGGTCTACACACCATTTTGATACTGGCATAACTATTTTGGTTATAGGTATGATTTTTTACCAAAATAGCTATAACAAGTATAATTCCTAATGCGGATGCAGTTACAGAGGTATAAAGACGACTCATACTGGTATAGCTCATTCCCCTTCCCATACAGGAATAGCTATACCACTATTACTGGTATAATGGTGTCCGGGGAGGTAGGGGGAGGATTGTACTGCTTTAGCTGTACCTTTCTAGTTAAAGTGGTACAGCTCTTTTGTGTAGACAAGGCCTAAAATAACACCTTCTACCTTCCCCAACACCAAAAAATTCAAAAGAGCTCAGTCAGAGCTTCATGCTGACTCATCTGCAACTGAGTCATTTGAAAAGATGCCATTTTCTCTTTAACGACAGCATCGCTATCAGACTGTCTTTTCCATAAACTCATTCATCTGAAAGGAAATCTGGCATCTTTGTAAAGGAAAAATCTCTTCCAGTGACTGGTCTTTAATAGCATTGTTTCTAAGATATTTCTTTGTTGTTTATTACATGTAACTACGAAAATGGCCCTACACTCTGTAACTTTGTATTTTTCCTGTTGTGTTCTGTTTTTAATGTCAATGTGTTTCATACAGTAGGCTCTAAAACGCAGTTCTCATACATTAGGGGGACTGGGATAATAGGCAGGAGCGAAAGATGTAAAATCAGCTGTAGGGAAAAATGATACTCTCTTTACTTCAGCCACATAAAATGTTACCTTACAAGGTATTTCAGAACATACACTTAAGGCCTAAGCTGCAATTCTGATACAACCAAAACTCCACTTCCCTGCGGAAACCATTGATATCAATGGAGCTGCAGTCTTTTACCGTACTTCTGAATGTGTCTCTAGCATCCATTCCTGAAGCCTTAATTGAAATCAATGAAAGTTAGGAGTCTAAATACCTTTGTGGATCTGGGCCTTAGTGCCTAGCCCTCGAGTACTAATATCTGATTCCTCTTGTGACTCCATTGTTAAACACCTTTGGTACTTGGTTTGATTGTTACTTTAATCTTCTGTATTTGACTATTAACAACTACTGTATGCGCATATCGACCCAAAATAAAAATGAACCCACCTAGGAATTGATTTTATGATATCAAAGTGATCAAAACATGTGAAAATATGTAGGAGGAACTTCCGAGGCTCTGGAACACATTAACTAAATATAACTGAGTTACATTTTCAATTCATACCTTATAAGAAATTTTTATTGGCATCAATTCTTTGTACTTTGGAACCACTGAACTATTAAAATGGAGCTCTTGCTGTGCAAGTCCACCCTGAAATGCAGAGTACTTTGAATACTGACCATAGTATATAAAAAGAAGTACTTTGTCATTGCTGTAGTTTGGAGGCCAGATTCTCCATTGCTTTGTGCAAGGTGCAGCACAAAGAAGAATCTGGCCCTGTAGATTTATAAGCATTTTGGGGTATAATCTTTAAGAATGTAACCTTAACATAAAGATAGAGAGAAATGTTAACATGTTGCAGTCAATCTCTCAAAGTAAATAAATTTAACCAAGGAACTGTCAGTTCCTCATGTACGAAGGATCTGTGTTAGCCCATCTTTTGTGGTGAGAGAGGTAGAGGAAACATCAGACCAGAAGGAACAATATAAGTAGATTCTTCTGATAACCTGAATTATATTTTGTTTTTTATAACATTGTTCACCATATTCTCATAATGTAGAGGTCATATAAGAAACAATTTAGGACATGGAAGGAATAGAAAAGAATAAATATTCTAAAACACATTAAAGCACAAAATAATCTAGGAGATGCCCCCTTTGAGATTCAGATAGCGGCTCCAGTGAATTATGTGAATCTTCAAATAAATTAACCTTGCCTCTGAATAAGAGGGAAGTTCCTCTTTCAGATCAGTAACTGGTTAAAAGATAGGAATCAGAGGGAAGGAATAAATGGTCAGTTTTCACAATGAAGAGAGGTAAATAGTAGGGTGCCCCAGGGGTCTGTACTGGGATCAGTACTGTTCAACATATTCATAAATGATCTGGGAAAAGGGGTAAACAGTGAGGTGGCAAAATTTACAGATGATACAAAGCTACTAAAATTAGTTAAGTCCAAAGCAGACTGCGAAGAGTTACAAAGGGATCTCACAAAACTGGGTGACAACTGAACAACAAAATGGCAGGTGGAATTCAATGCTGATAAATGCAAAGTAATGCATATTTGAAAACATAATCCCAGCTATATATATAAAATGATGGGGTCTAAAGTTAGCTGTTACCAGACAAGAAAGAGATCTTGGAGTCATTGTGAAGTTCTCTGAAAACATCACTCAGTGTGCCACGGCAGTCAAAAAAGCTAACAGAATGTTGGGAATCATTAGGAGAGGGACAGATAATGACAGAACATACCATATTGCCTCTTTATAAATCCATGGTACTCCCACATCTTGAATACTGCGTACAGTTTTGGTGGCCCCATCTCAAAAAGATATATTAGAATTGGCAAAGGTTTAGAAAAAGGCAACTAAAATGATTTGGGGTATGGAAAAGCTTGCATATGAGGAGAGGTTAATAAGACTGCAACTTTTCAGTGTGGAAAAGAGATGAATAAGGGAGGACATGATAGAGATCTATAAAATAATGACTGGTGTGGAGAAAGTAAAAAAGGAAGTGTTATTTACTCCTTCTTATATCACAAAAACTTGGGGTCACCAAATGAATGGCACCAAATGAATAGGCAGCAGATTTGGAAGTATTTCTTCACTCAACACAGTCAACCTGTAGAACACCTTGCCAGAGGATGTTGTGAGGGCTGAGACTATAATGGGGTTCAAAAAAGAACTAAAAAAGTTCGTGGAGGATAGATTTATCAATGGCTATTAGACAGGATAGGCAGAGATTACTGTTTGCCAGAGGCTGGGAATGGCCAACGGGATGGATCACTTGATGATTACCTTGATGTTCTATTCATTCCCTCTGAAGAACCTGGAACTGGCCACTGTTGGATGACACAATACTGAGCTGGATGGACCATTAGTCTGATCCAGTATGGCCATTCTTATGTTCAGAATCTTAATGAGAGAAGCTAGCACCATAATAAACATTTTAATAATCATGCACTTTTTAGTATCATGACAAGTTAGAATAAAATGCTGGATGAAGCTTTGTTTCTAATAGCGTAACCTATCAAGGAGATCAAAAATAGACAGAAATGCTCCGATTCCACTCCCTGAGAGTTCAGGGAGGAACTTTGCAGGTATTCCACAGGGTCAAGATTCACCCAAATGGGAATTAATGATGAGTGTGTGGGGAATCAAAAGAGGAGGAGGAAAGAAGGAGCCATACTCCACTATGGTTTTTCCCTGAGAACCTGATAAATATATGCAATGATATCTGTGGCAGGAATTAATGCTTCTAAAAGCAGAATTAACTCCCCTCTGCAACTTCTATTTGATCAGAGATGGAGACAGTACACAGCTAAAGGGCATTCACCCAATAGCAGCATGGTTCCTGCAGCATGGCAACCTAGTGCCATGGAAGAAGGTGCTATCTGATCATCATGGAGTGTCTGGCCAGCCCCAAGGATGGCCCATGATTTGTGTGGGTTGTACTCCATTTTCCCTGCAGAGATTTAGATTTGGGGGGTATATAGGCTAGGCATCTCTCTACTCTGTCTGACTGCAGACCGCTCCCTAGGAGAAGAGAGTGCAAAGTAAAATCCAAGAACAGAACTTTGCAGTGGGCTTTAGTTTCCTCCAGCAAGTTTTCTTACTAAAAGGGCACTAGAGCTTCTCAATACAATTATTATAAGATGTATACAAGGTTGGCAGAACAATGTATTTCCCTTAACCTTCTTTTTAGAAACAGTGGGACCATTTGTGTTGAAATGTTCAAAAAATATTCAGCTTGAGGCAGACTCTAGCATGCAAAATTTCAGCCTGAATGGTTTAAGCCTAGTAAAACTATAAGCAGTTGAATGTGGAGTCTTGTGTAGAAAAATGATAAGCAATCATAGCTATAGGTGTCACTGCCAGCTCTGCCTGGAATAACAATTAACTAATTAATTTGTTCAGTTTTTGTCTAAACAAAAGATGCCTGGAACACCTGACAGAGTTGTTGACATCACTTTCTGCAATACATAATGCCACTGACTGCAGTGCAGTTTGGTTTCCAGGGTGTTAGGAAAATGAAACGTTCCATCCTGTACTGTTTCCTCCTTGGAGGATTTTCAGGACTTGCAGGTCACTTTTTTTGGAAGACTTTGGAGATATTCCCAGCAGTGGGGAAAAGTGAAATGGCTGCAGACGTTATAGAGCATCTTGGAAAGCTACACACATTTCAGGAATCAATTAAAAGGTAATTTTTGCAGCTAACCCATTCCTGCTGTTACAAGATGGAAGTTCACTCCACCTCCTATGAGTCTCTTACGGCCAAATTCACCACTGATGTAACTCAATTGATTTCAGCTAGGAGCTGCTTATCTCTGGTGCAGCTATTCTGAAATTAGTAGAGTTACACCAGGTATTAATATTGACTATTGATCCTGTGATTGATGTGTACTCAAACCTCCCGTACCTTTATGTGCTAGATCAGAACTGCTAATTCAGGCAGATCAGAGGTTGAAATACCTTACAGACAGAAGAGCAACAATGTGATAGAAATACTTGGACAGTAACAACTTTTTAAAAGTAGGCCTTCACATGCGTCCAGCCTTATGATTGTTGTGCCCTCAAAACTCTCATTGACTTCAATGTACCAGCTACCAGATCGGGTACGTAGCGTTGGCTAGTAATAGAAGGCTGTTTCTGAAAAATTATTTTGTGGGAGAGTCTTTTCAAAAATATAATTAAAACTGAAAGAGGCATGCAGCTGTTAGAACATGACTTGTTCTTTTTATCTATCATAGTGTTCAGAGGGTTACTTTGGACATAGAAGTTACATGTTTGATGTTTCAGCCGATATTAAATATAAGTGAAACTGCCATATTATTTATGCATTATTTTTCAGTTCAGCAAAGCAGTCACTCTGTCATAATTAAACTAGTCAAAGATGATACATGACTATATTGTCATTGGGTTGTACCATACAGTGCCTTTGATCGCCTTCTATAACTCCCATTTACATCAATGGGATGGCATAGATACTAGCGTGATCGGCACCTATAACTTAGATAAATTAATCAGTGGGATTTTCATTTGTATGCCCCACACCTCTTCCACAAAATCACTAATAAATTGAAGAGGCTTATATAACTCATCCACTCTCCAAAACGTCTATGGTACCAACATATTAGCATCCTTCTTATATGACCCATTTATCACATAGTTAATAAGGGCACAAGTGGTGGGAATACTGGATCAGAGTTAAGGTTGTTACTGGAAGCTTAAACTGGAATGTTCTGATTTTTATTTTTAACATTAACGCAATTTTAAGTTTTCAACCATTTTATAACAAAAATATTGTAATGTAATGTCTAACTGTTATACTCATCTGGTGACTCTGATAGGCTGCTTAACAGTTCTCTTTCAAGTTCTCTTACCAAAGAATCATAGAAATATACGGATGGAAGGGACCTTGAGAGATCATGTAGTCCACTTCACTGTACTGAGGCAGGACATGTATATTTGAATCATCCCTGACAGGTGTTTGTCCAATCTGTTCCAGTGATGGGGATTTCACAACTTCCTTGGAAACCTATTCCAATTCTTAACTATCCTCATGGTTAGGAAGATTTTCTTAATATCTAACCTAAACCTCCCTTGCTGCAGATTAAGCCCATTACTTCTTGTCTTACCTTCTGTGGACATGGAGAACAATTGATCACTGTCCTCTTTGTGATAGCCTTGACATATTTGAAGACTGCCATCAGGTCCCCTCTCAGTCTTTTCTACTTAAGACTAAACATGCCTGTTTTTTTTAACCTTTTTTTATAGTTCAGGTTTTCCAAACCTTTCATCATTTTTGTTTCTTTCCCCTGGACTCCCCAGTTTGTTTTTCTTAAAGTGTGATGGCCACAACGGGACACAGTACTCCAGCTGAGGCCTCACCAGCACTGAGTAGAGTGAGATAATTACCTCCCATATCTTACATTGGACACATCTGTTAATACACCCCAGAATATTAGTCTTTTTCACGACTGCATCACGTTTTTGGCTCATATTTAATTTGTAATCCACTATAATTCCTAGATCCCTTTCTGCAGTTCTACTACTTAGCCAGTTATTCCACATTGTGCAGATGTGGGTTTGATTTTCCTTCCCTAAATGAAGTACTTCGCCTTATCTTCATTAAATTTCATCTTGTTGACTTCAGACCAATTATCCAATTTTTCAAAGTCATTTTTAATTTTAATCCTGTCCTTCAAAGTGCTTACAACTCCTCCCATCTTGATATCATCTGCAAATTGTATAAGCACACTCTCCACCGCATTATCAAGGTAATTAATGAAAATATTCAATAGTAGTGGACCCAGGACAGACCCATACAGGAGTCCATTCGAACTGTCCTCCCAGTTTGACAGCAAACCATTGATAACTACTCTTTGAATAAAGTCTTTCAACCAGTTGTGCACCTAGTTTAAAGTAATGAATTGGATGTTTACCAAAGGCTAGTGTATTGTTGAAAATCTGGATGCATAGTCACAATGTGCACCTCTCACCTTCACTAGGTGGTGTTAGAGAGCAGCCTGGCTTTAGACTTTATAGTTAGATATTATGTTTTTATACGGTTATGTTAATTTACAATGGCTTGGATTTCAGTACTCCTATTGGTGTAAAAGTCATATAATGGATAAGTGGACCAGATATAAGAAACACACCATAAACATGAAAGCTGGACAAAACTTCAAAGATATTAATTCTGGATTTGGGAGAAACTTGATAATTCCACATTTGTTGGTTTGAAAGGACTGTTTTGTGTCACCTAGCTGTAACTTTTATTAGGGTCTCCATTAAAGAAGTAAATAGATCCATGCTGCTGGGATTCACCTTAGGGAAAAGTTAGAAGAATGAAAAACGTCATGAGATCTTATTCCAAATGAATTTCTGACCCTTTTCTTCTGTCTAGCAAAGATCCTTCCTTTTCTCCTGGGGAAAGCCAGAAAATGTAGCCCTCTCCCTAATCATGTGCTTCCCCCTTATCCGAGCCACTGGAAGGGTCAGTGACCAAAGCAAAATGCACCATGAGCAGGGGAAATATGCATGTTCTTTGGTCTCTGAAGACTCCCCACTGCCCTGTATAGCCCTCCTCCCCCATCACCAGGTCCCTCTTTGTATATCAGACTTCATCTATCCAGCTTGAGATGCAGGTCATATCTTCCAGCTGAAATCTTTCCCCCACCTGGTGGTGAGCCCCAGCACTTCAGACAAATTCAGGATGAAGCCGCCAGGTGAGAGCACATGTAAGAATGACAACAGAGGCTATAGTGATAAATATAGGGCCGGTGCGGTACATTGTTTGACTGCAGTGCATTTATTTGGGCTCCTAACAGGTTAAGATATGGTGTGAAATCGATCAGTTCGCTCTAAAATAATGCTCCCCACAAACAGTTTGTCCAGCGCCTAGCACAGTGGGGTGCAAGCTCGGTAGTGCTACTGTAATCATAAAACTGTGTGGCCAGGATCATTGCCGGAATCACAGGAAGTGCGTTCAGTTTTGAAAGCCAGAATGAGGCATGTTACAAACATGCAGGTAAAAAGCCACATAAAGATAAGAAGTTTAGTTTAAAACATGAAAAAGTTTCTTTAAGGTGTATGATGCTCATTGGTAGATGACCAGAGTGAGTGTCTGTAGAACCCAGGCTATTACAATGTATCCAATAAATTGCCTTCCCTTGAGCCAGGTTAACAGCCACACACACCTTCTCTGCAACCTAGGCCTCTTGCCCACCCACAATTCTCTTCTGAATATGGTTCTCAAGAATGGTGCCAACGTGAATAACAGCTGAGTTCATCCAGAGGCTGTAGAGTTGGATAAGAGCTGGGTCCTTTCACTTCTTATCCTCCACGATACAGTCAGTGCCTAAGCCGCTAATATCCTTAAAGTAAGGCCCACATAGTCCCCTCCATTTTTATTCAGAACTCTTAAAAGATAAGGGAAATTTTAGAACGATTATGTGGGATGACAGGGCCCTAAAATTATTAAACAAAATAATGGGTTCCCCAGTCACTCATGTGCCCTTGGGATGACTTTATACTGGTGCCTGTGAGCAGGGCCCCCACATGGGGTGGGGTACACTTTACTCAGGCAGGGAGTCACTGAGGGGTCTGGGCCAGGCTGCAACCCTATTACCATGAGGAAAAAAATTTTCATGGCTTATGAAATTGTCTGTATGGGATGGGGAGTGTGGTATATGTATGGGAGGGGACCCATGTTACAAGTTTGTACTGGGCCTGAAAAAACTATGCTTGGGCCCTGCCTGTGAGAGATACATAACTAACCACAAATAAGAACCTTTACATCAGCAAGTAAACTGGATGGTGTTTAAAATATATTGTATATATTTCAAAGCTGGCTAGTCCAATCAGTCATGAGCTAACAAGAAAGGTTGTTAACTATGAACTAACTTTGCTTGGACTGAACTAAAGAGTAGTATTTTCCCATGCTCTTTCAGATAAAATAAGGGGAATAGTAGAAAGAACATAGAACAAATACAAGCGTCAAAGAGCTATTTTGCTTGTCTTGATTGTATAGTGTTTACAATACCATTACATTCCCTTATTTTAGATGTGTTCTGCTCTGTAAACTGTATGTTTAGAGCAATTGTATTAGTAATAACATTCTATATCCTTAATGTTTAAAAATCTCATGCTGCATTAGAAACCTATATGTTAAGAGGTACCTCTTTCACAGAAATGACAAACAATATATGATAAAAAAAAAGCAGAAAAAAGTCTTATTTAATCCAGAAAATAAATTAAAATCTGATGTATTTTTATTGGTTTTAGTATCCAGCAGAGTGAAAATATTGAAACTCTGAGACCCCTTGCATTAAAGAGTCACAACTGTTCTATTTTATTAGTTCTGACTGTGTGAAAAAAATTATGAGGACAACATTGAAAAAATCCGGGATTTAGAGCCCAGAATGGCTATAAAAACAGTAAAATCAACTATAAAACCTACACTAGTGATATTAAAAAATTATGAAGTTCAATAAATGTGACATTTCATGAATGTGGATTTAATAGTTTTCAACCCACAGAAAAGAGAAGGCTAAGGTCTAACAATTGTATTTGAAAGGGGCTGCGTTGTAGAAGTGCAACATTTTTCTTGTTAGGGATTATGCAGTGGTAGTGGAATGTAATAACTGTGCCATTAAAACTTCCTTTTTAACAAGGCCTATTGCTTGTATAAAAGTCAGAAAAGAATAATCTCTTCCTCTATTTGTTTTTCAATAACACACCAAAACATGGAGGTTTCTCCTTTTAAACTTGTTCTCGGGGTTTTGAATTGACAGCTTGTAAAATATTGTGGGGCCCAATATACTATTGCTTTATATCGTGCACATCGTTATTTTAAAGGGCAACGGGTCGTCAGTTTATTATACATTTATTAAATAAATAAACTGCAAATCCAACACTTCCAGATGAAAATATTAGCTAAATCCCAGGGAAAAAGCAATGCCTGGGAGACATAATACAGAGAAAAAATAATCAAAATTGTCAGTTTAATTTACGTGTACCTGAAATTTACAAGCCACGGGCATACGGTTTAAAGGTGAGTTTTGGCATTTGTTAACAACGTAAAAACACCGTATTATTAAAAAATATATTTCTATTTCACCAGCACCCCTTCCTCCAGTTCTGAGCCTTAGCTATTTCTTTGTGGGTTTGAACTAGAGACCATTTTTTTCTTTAATAGAACCTGTTATTCCTTAACAGTCATCTGTGTTCGAGGTGAGCCTTTGTGAACTCTGTGTGTGTGTTTGCACGCCCAGAGACGGGGAGTGCTCACGGAAGAACCGATCATTTGAAAATCCTCCCCCATAGACGCGTTCATCACTCTATTTTCCAAGCGCCAAGGACTGCAGGAAAAGCAAATGAGCCTATTTAGATAGGAAAAACGCCTCTCTGACTCAACAGGGAAAAGCTCCCCTTCGAAGAAAGGCACTTCATTGGAGAACGCCTGGTGAACAGCGGTCTGGGGGAGGCGGCCCTCGGGTGTTACTTCTAGCACACGAGAACTGCTCGCTGGAGAGAGAGGCAGGGAGCAGCCCCATGTACTTCGGCGGGGCTGCTCCAGAAAGGCGAGTCGGTCCGGGGTTCTCCTCTCGACCGCACAAACCGGGAGGGGATGATCCGAAAACCACACCCAATTCCAAATAGCAAGTCGGCGGGGTCCGAGGGGCGGAGAGCCCTGCCAGGCTGAGATCCCAGGCCGGGCAGCGGGGCGTGTAGGAAGTTGGGTCCCAGCGCCTGCCGTCTCCCTCCTGCCGTCTCCCTCCTGCTCCCTCTGCAGCTGCAGGACCCGGGCCATCATCACCTTTGAGGACTGTCGCCTTGGGCGGGAAGCGCCGGGCCTGCGGATTCCGCGTCTGGCTGACGCGGCGGGGAGAAGGGCCGCAGGAAATCATGCCGCATGGCTAATCCCCGGCCCCGGCCCCGCCGCAGGAGACCCGCGGGCCGCGGCAGCTGCCCCTGAAATACATCAGTCCCCTGCGGGTCACCCGAGCCGGGGGGGGAGTTCTCGCCGCTCGCGGGGAGCCAGGCCGGAGCAGCCCAGAGGGATCCCCCTAGGAGCCGGGCGAGGTGTGGGGGGCACCCCCAGCGCTCCTCTCCCGCCACGCGGCGGCCCCACTCACCTTTCCCGGCTGGCCGCCCGCCACAGCCCCGCTGCAGCGGCTAGGAGCGTCCGCGGCTTCGGGGCCGGTGTCTCCCTCTTCCCTGCCTGGCCGCTGGGAATGTTTGCCACGCCTCAGCCCCGCCTGTGCCCCCGTGAGCCGGCCGCAGGGCCGGCACCCACCGAGCCGTGCCCCGCCACGCGGTCCCTCCGAGGCAGATGCACGCGGGGGGCTGTCCTGTCCCCCCGGAGCTTGCAGCGGCTCCCTGCGCAGCCCGGGTGGTCACGGCGTCAGTGCGAGACACCAAGGCCGCCCGCCTCCAGGGAAAGGCTTCGGAGCCCGTCAGCCACTGGGGCCGGGGGCTGTGGGGGGTGAGGGCAGTAAATGTCCCCGCCTAACTCCGTAAGGGCGGGCCAGCCCCATGCCAGGGGCAGACGGCGAGTGAGAGCATGCGGGCAGCGATGCTGGGTCTGACCAGTGGTCCATCAAGCCCAGCATCCTCTCGCCCGGCAGGGGGGATGCTTCAGTGGGAACGACCAGAACAGGGCAAAGTATCCCGTGATCCATCCCGTCGCCAGGCCCAGCCCCTGCAGCCAGAGGGTTAGGGGCACCCAGGGACGGAGCGGGCTCTGCGCTGGCTCTCCCGGGAGCCCAGCTCTGCTGTGATCCGGATCCCGCTCCTCTCTCCTGCCGCTTGTTGATTGGCGCCGTGGGGAGTTCGCTCAGGGGGAGTGTTTGCCGAGGGGGGGTGGCTTTCCCCTTCCTGGACGGGCTCATTGGCTAGACACAGCCACGGCAGGAAGGGGACAGAGACCATGCGGCCCCGCCCAGCGCCAATAGAAACCTATTGAAGGGTAATCTGAGCCCGGAGAAATTCACTGCTGCGGTGCAGGCACCAGCCCGGAGGCTGGGGCTGCCTTTCGGGAAGGCTGCGGGGGGGCGCGTGTCTCTGTGCCGGGCCGGGCCGGGCGGGCTGAGCGGCAAGCTCCGGGGCCACGGAGGGGAGTGCGGAGCGCCATGCAATACCAGCACCCTGCCTCCTCCCCGGCGGCCGCGGCCATGGGGGTGAGCGTCCCGCTCTACGCGCCCACGCCGCTGCTGCAGCCGGTGCACCCCACGCCCTTCTACATCGAGGACATCCTGGGCAGAGGGGCCGCCGCTCCCCCGGCGCCGCCGCACCCCTTGCCCTCGCCGGCGCCGCCGACTCTGCCGTCTCCCAACTCCTCCTTCACCAGCCTGGTGTCCGCGTACAGGACCCCCATCTACGAGCCGACCCCGATCCACCCGGCCTTCTCCCACCATCCCGCGGCTGCCCTGGCTGCTACCTACGGGAGCAGCGCCTACGCCGGCCCCCTCTACCCTTTCCCGCGGGCCGTGAACGACTACACGCACGCCCTGATCAGGCACGACCCCTTGGGTAAGCAGCGCCTCTCCTCTCTGCCTCCCCCCGACCTCCTGTCCCCGCGGGTCCCCTCTCCTCGCGCCGCCGTCAGGCCGCCGGCGGCTGTGTCCCCGCCAGGGCTGTGGGTGCTTCTGCATTTCTGCTGCTGGGGGTTGCAATTGAAAGTCATTGAAACTCTCTCTGGCCTCAGTCTGATTTACAGTAAACTGAGAAGCGCTGAGCTCTCGCGTTTGGAAGCAGACCGCAGTGCGCGCCCGCCGGTGACTCAGATTTGTTTTCCTTCAACCAAGTGACTCTGAGTGTCCTTAGCTGCGCCGTGTGCGGTTTTGGTGGAGAGTTTTAATTGCACTGAAAGATCATGTTTCAGATCTGACTCTGCGCCTGCAAAGGGCTTAGAAGCCTTGGCGGCTGATTCGGATCTCGCGGGGACCCGAGTAACGCAGGAGCGCTGCCGCATCCCCTCAATAAGTCAGGCCTCCGGGCACCCCGCTCCTGTAAACCCCAAACTGCGTGTAGCCGCTCGACCCCGCTCGGCAAGGCCCCACTTCTTCCATCTCTTGGGGGCTGAGCCCAGCACCCGCCGGCCCAGCGCACTGATAGCTGCGGCACTTGCTCTTAGTGATTGCAAAACTGGACCTGACTCACCAGAGTTGTGCAGAGAAGGAGGCTGACCCTTTCCGTTCATACAGGAAATCTTGAGCTCTCGATAGGAGTAAATCTGGTTTCAGAAGCTGTTAAGTGTTTTCCTGGCTGCCTGAAGCAGGCTCTTCCCCGGGAGTCGTGCACACTGCTGATTATTTTATCGACATCCTCAATACAGACAAATTCAGGAAACACTCGACTTCTGATAGCCGGGATCCGTTTTTCAGATATTGTTCATTTCCTCTGTGTGGGATGTGACTTTATGACAGCTAAAATAACCAGTTGCTTCCTATTTTTTGAGTCTGTTTTGCACCAGAATTACTAAAGCTTGACGCAAGCAAAATCTTGAAAAACAATGCTGCATTTCAAAGGGTACAGACAGAAACGCAAGCAGGGACTCAAAGGCTGTAACGGAGAGTTGCTGGACCAGAGGGCCCTGCAACTTTTTTTATTTGGTTTGATTTAATTAACTGCTTACATTGCATACGGCCAGCAGACCCAAGAGCTACGTGTCTATTGCTAATGTTAAGTAATTAAAGCCCAATGGCCTGTCCCCCTTGGTGGTCTCAAACGACTCACCTACTAGCGTCTGGTATTTACCTACAGTCTAGTTTGTTTGATTAATACGGATATACAAAATAGAGATAAAACCATAGATTCCACATCGGGTGTTTCCGAAGAAATGCGGCTAACCCGCGTGGAAGGTGAAATACACAGATAATTACAGTACTTTCTAGCCTAAACCCAGCCTTTGGTAGCCTGTAGATAGGGAATACTTCAGTCTGCAAGGCATGCTCTCAGCATGCGGGCAAACATTTGCTCAGCGAGTACGAGGCAGTCTCTTCGGGTGATTACAGTGAAAGAGCAGAAGGAAGCAAAGCTTTTTTCTCCTTTCTTTGCGAGATAGACCAACAGGAAACACATTGACGGAAATGTTGCCTTAGCCCTTGGGGTGGCTTTAACTGGTCTCCTCTGCTCGACTGATGTAAAAATCAGAGGCGAAAGATCAAACCAAGGCAGAAAAGTCAGCTGCATTGAAAGCGAGGCGCCTCACGTCCACACTGCGCCGAGCACGGGCTAAGCCCTCCTGGCGAGAGACGCTGTGCGCCATGCAAAGCCAGTCTGCCAGGCAATAAGCTCCGGCCCGTGGGGAAACGCACCCGTTCCCCCTATGGGAAGCGAGGGTTTCTATTACAGGAAAGAGCCCCGGGGTGTCCGAAACAGAAGCTGCAACGTGCGCGGCTCCCAAAGCAAACACCCCCCTCGTGTTACCCTCGAACCCGCTCCGGCGCCGGCTCAGCGGGCGTTAGAGCCGCCCAGCCCCAAGTCGTGCCTGCTTCGGGTCTTCCAGTAACGGGCAGGACGTGTCTCCTTTGAAGGGAAGCACCTGCTCTGGAGTCCCTTCATCCAGCGGCCGCTGCACAAGAGGAAAGGAGGGCAGGTTCGCTTTTCCAACGACCAGACCATCGAGCTGGAGAAGAAGTTTGAGACCCAAAAGTATCTCTCGCCGCCGGAGCGAAAGCGACTGGCCAAGATGCTGCAACTCAGCGAGAGGCAGGTGAGGCCAAGCAGATCCCCCCGCGCACATGGGAGCACAGTAGCCGGGCTGCCGCGGTTAGGCCCCACCGGCTGCTCCTGGGCCCGCCCTGCTTCTTTGGGAGCCAAAGACATAACTCCGCTTCGCCTAAACCGGAGCGGGGTGCTCCTCCCCCAGGCGCGCTCCGTTTTAGGGCTCTTCCAGCCAGCCAGGGGTGTGCAAATACCGGTCTCTTCAGCAGGTCTGGGTTACTTCTCCCCTTCTCTAGAGCTAAAGTCTGCTCTCAGTGGCACCGGTTGAAATCAGGAGTGACTCCGGCGTTCTCCGGATTTACACGGGTGCCGCTGAGCGGCTCACTTTCTGCTGCTTTATTTTTCTTTCTCTCTGACTCCCCCCCCCCCACCTGAGCAAACAGACTTTGTTTTAAGCTGAGCCTAGGGTATGCCGAATGTGGGACGACGTTGTGGCCTTTTCTCTTGTTTAGGTCAAAACTTGGTTTCAGAATCGCCGAGCTAAATGGAGGCGCCTAAAGCAGGTACGGGGATGTTTCTGTTTCTATAGAAATAAGTATTTTAATAATCTTATCTTATAACGTGATCGCCTATTCCAGCTTGTATGCAAAAGTCATTTGAAAGGCTGTTTAACCTCTTCACCTTGATTAAAAAGGCAAATAGTCATGCTGGAATCCAGGATGGCTCCTCCAGGCAGCACTAATGTTAAAAGCTCTTAATGTAGTTCCTTTATCAATTATGCCTGGGTTTTCACACACTGCCTATTAAAACTCCACACTAATTGTTTTGTAAACCCATATGTTGTTTATCTAATTAACGCAGAGAAGATAAGTAATTGTCAGTAAATTGCTTGGGCAGTTGTCTTTGCGAGACTGTTTACTGGTCCTTTTAATTACACATTTATAACAAGTGCAGGCAGATTTATTAGATAAATGTTGGGAAAGCCTGTTTATTGTTTTGAACCCTAGGGAAAATTAAATAGCTTGTGAGTTCATTTAGTTTATGGTCAGTCACAGCATATTAGACTATAATTTATAATGTCTTTTCCTCCGCCCACATAGATTGTATACACATTACCAAATCGTTATTTACAAATCAGAGGGGCTGATCCTGCAGTGTTAACTCGGATAAGCTTCCACCGATGTACTCGATAAAGGGCTTTAAAATTATATAGAATGAAGATGAAAAATGCCAACACTGTTCAGCTTAATCCTCCAATTAACACAAAATGAAGATTTGTTTTAAGTCTTGCTATATTTTTCATCAGTAACTGGGGGTGGTGGTTATATGTTAATGACAAAAATTAAGTGCAATGTGAAGGTGCTGGCTGTGTTTAATATTTGACCATTTTTCTGTTTAACTTGTTCCTCAGTCCACTTTTATTAATAACTCTTGGTTTATGTAGAGCTGTACTTATTGTTATAGAAATATTTACTTTCAAGCAAGTAATTTCCCCTGAGAAACACGCAATGGACTGATTCCTACTCTAGAATATACCGAGACATCACTTAGAACCTGAGACATTTTAAGTCACTGCCTCTTTTTCAGTCAGTCAGAGCCAGTTCTCTGCTTCCTCGCACGATCAACGGCGCATTTCCACCTATGTTTTCTCTTTGCTCAAGAAAACTTCTTGCCCCCTGAATCATTTTGAAATTTTGCACGTGTCTAATGTGTAGTTTTAGGTTTAGGACAACTAGATGTTGGTAATTTTCTCATTTCTTGACTATGACATGGAGGGCCTTGGATCCTCCTCCCATTGAAGCCAAAGGCAGTTTTGCCATTGGTTTCAATGAAAGGAAGATCAGGTCCAGAAGGAAGCAGCTGGTCACTCGGTACATTTTTAATAAACATTTAGTCTTCTGGAAAAAAAATCACTTTCAAAATGCTCCTGGATCAAACTTCTTGCTCAGAGGTATTTGAGATGAGGTTGAGGATGATGAAGCTGTTGAGTGGGAGCCTTGGGTTACAAAGCCTGTGACAAAACTTCCAGTGACTTCAATGGGAGCCTGAACAGGCCCTTATTATGTTTGCGGCTGCTCTTAGCTGTCCTTGCCTGTCTCATTTTGGCGCTAGCACAGCTCTTCTTTCCTGTATGGTACTTTAATCCCACCTGCTGAGTAGGACAGTTTTATAAGGAAAAGTTGCTGCTCACAGCTGTACACATGCGATTCCATAAGAATTTAACAAGCAGAGCAGTACAGCCCAGACCGCCTGAAAATGCCCCAGAAATTCTAGGCTTAGCACAAACGCCCTTCAGACAATCCACTTTGCCTCACAACATTGCCCTGACACCTCGTGTTGTGATTGTGTTGGCTCTATTTCCGTGTCAAGCTGGTTGTTTCCTGATTAATTTTAGGAGAACCCTCAAGGCAGCAAAAAAGAAGAAACTGAAAGTGTGGACAGTCACTGTAATAAAAGACAAGAAAGCGGGCTGACCCCGGAACAGACGAATAAAGAAGTCTCTCTCGATGGGTCTCAGTACACACCCTCACCAGTCTCTCAAGAAGATCTGGAGTCAGAAATCTCAGATGATTCCGATCAAGAAGTGGACATTGAAGGTGATAAAGGCTATTATAATTCTACCCACTAATGGCTCCCCACTTAAGAATGGATTTTAATTCAGCTTGCACTTTAATGGGAGCTGGCTCGTAAAGAATGTTTTGCTACAGAAGAAAACTTTCACCATTTGTCGGAGACAACCACTTAAACTAGTTTTGTAAATCTGAAACCAAGCTATTTTGTGCAGACAGTCGATTCATGGGCAGATCTTTATTTTGGAGTAAGGAATAGGTCCATGTTTTGTATTTAATTTGTAAGATATACTTGTACATTGATTAATGTTCTAACTGGAATATAATAATACTACATCCTGCCTTTGCTGACTTGGGTCTCATCTAGCCATCTTTATGCCCTCAGGCAGAACTCCCATTTATTTCAACTGGAAGTGAATATGAACTGCAGGAGGAAGACCTTTTTATATGTATATACAAAATTTAGCTTAAAAATAGACAGTCTTTTAAATGTCTCCTTTCGTATCAAAGGAATATATTTAAAGAAATGGGGAGAAATTTGATAATTCTCATCAAGTGCCTTATAGCTGCCCTCTCATGGTGCTCTTTTCCAAGACATTCAGTTTGTGCTACAGGTCATTTGTAAAAGTTAATTTTTACTTGTATGTTACACACAATACATATACAGCGCCCTTTTGACTCTGGGATCCCTGGGGATGTTGCCTTGCAATCTATCTGATTCTAGTTGTAGGTGAAATATTTTTTTATTGAAATCTATCCGTCTGGTTTTGCCTGATTTATAATTTACTTCCTGTATGTCACAAGAAAATGTGACAAGCAATAGGGCCCTACTGCAGGAAAAAAACTGACATCAGCTGCTGGATGGTAAAGATGGACATACCTTAGCAATAGGAAGTTAATGCCTGTTATATACATATCTGCCTCTGTATATATTCATTTGCTTTAAAAGTCTTGCGGTTTTATACCTCACACTGTTCATATTTTGTACATACTTGTTTATCTTTTTTTTTAAGCCAAAAATTGGTGTTTAAATTTTTGACGACGAACTTGTCTGTGAAATAAAACTGAACTTCTGGCCCACCCGCGATACTAGACAGTCACTTCCTTGAAACATGCGTGTTTGGCAATGGCATTGATGTTACTTTTTCCAAAAAGCCTCCACCCAACTCCATTTTCATGCAATTGACAAAAGCAGGGTTTCCTCTCAGTTTGTTGGGCAGATGGGTCAGGACACTGAGCTCAGAGCTCTAGCGGATTTTGAGCAGTGCCATGCTCAGAATTTCTCTGCTGAATGTGCAGCTTTCACATTGCAGCTTCTATTGCAGCTTGCCAAGGCTGCCAAAAATGCCGTGCCCCCCGCCTGCTGGCATGCAGCGCCCCACCGAGAGAAGGCTAGGTTTTGCAGGCTGTCCAGTCCTGCAGCAAAGTTTTACAGGGACCAGCTCGTCAGGAGGCAAAAGGGGAACTTAAACCAAAGCGGACGCTGGGTGGCTTGCAAATGAAAAGCTCTGCGGCTCCCTGGGAAGGTTATTGATTTCACTGGCGCTGCCTGGCTCGGCTGCCGTTGACCTGCCCGGGTCAATAAGGCTGATTGATTCCAGCGGCCATTCTCCGAAACCATGCGAGTCTTCTGGGAACAGGGCCGCCCCCGGGAATAAAGGAGAGAGGAAGTCAGGAAACTGCCGGGACTAAGCGGGCACGGGAGATGGTTAGGCTCAAGGACAATCATCCTCAGCGTCCATACACTCGAGTCACGCCGGCCACATGGACAGCGCCGCGCACTGCCCAGCCCCAGCCTCGCGCCGCGCTCTACAGCCTTGGGCCTCCCGCATCTGGCGCGTCCCGCGACGGATTAGCGTTTGGCTGCGCCTCTTATTAGCAAACCGGTGCCGAGGCGTGTGGCGCAGGCTCGATCGCTACCCCCTGCCCCGCAGACTTTTACCTCGCTCATCAGGCCTCCGGGGAGCGGCTCCAAAGGCAAGCGTGGGGACGGGCCCTGGAGAAGGGTTGCTAGCGGCTGAGCACCCTGCTGGCCCGAGAGGGAGCCCTGCTCCGCACGCCTGGGTGCTGGCGCACGCAGAGCCGGATCGGCTGCGCGGGAGGGTCCCGGGATGGGGGTGGAACCGGATCGTGTCGGGGGTGAAAGTTGCGCGCAACCCACCCACCCGCGCCGAAGGCTCCGGGCACAGGGCGCCGGCCGGGGCAAAGCGGAGGCAGAGACTGCAGCTGCGAAGGCGTCCCCCGGCTCGGCTTAGCAAGACTATTACCATGCCAACGCCTGGCCCTTTGCATCTAGCCTTGTTACGAGAAGGGGCATTTCCTACGGGCTGCTCCCCGTGGGGAGAGCTGCGGGAAGTGCAGTGCGCCCTGAGAAAGATGGGAACAGGGCGACGCTCCGGACTCTTGGCTAACCGTGGAGCTCTGAGCATCCCAATTCGCATCAGCGAGGGACCAGTTCCTGCTTTGTTTACTCCAGCGGGAGTTCTGGGCGCGCAGGGGGTGTGGGTGCAATGTACTGTATTGGACATAGACACACACACCCGCCCCCAGCGCGGCGGGCCGCCTATTTTCAAAGAGCTGCCGTGTAAATCTGCGCTCCCGGGCTCTCCCGGTTACCTGTGGCTGACACTGCAGCTGTGTTCGTGTGTGTTGGGACATGCCCTGGGCAGTTTTGCTCCCTTCTGCAATTAGAAGGAGGCTGCCTAGTAAACATTCTTTCACCTTGGCTGTCCCGCAGTATTATTAGGGGACAGGACCGGGATCAGACAGATTTTCCGTGGGGAGCCTGTGTGTGTGTGCGGGAGGGACTGTTTTCTCTACAGCTGTGCGAAACCAGAAAGGAAATTACCTCTGCAAACTAAAGCCGGGTCCATAAATCATTGTGGTAAGAGAATACAGGGCGGTAGGCTGCAGATTTGTCCCTTTCCTCCCTTAGTCCAGAGCAATGATAGTGCGGGGGCTGGGGCCGGGAGAAAGAAGGACTTCTTTCTGTGTGTCCCCCCAGACTCCAAGAGCTGGATCTCTCCCAGGCGAAACTCCCACAGAAATCAATGGAGCTTTTCCTTAAGTAAAGCACCGAGGGACCAGGCTCCCCAGGAGCCAAATCCAGCTGTGTTGGTCTTCACCGTGGGCAGGCTGTGTTTGTAGACATGAAGACAGGGCAGTCTCACCTGACATTAGTTTTTTCTGTCGTGACCATCATAGCAGCATCTAAGCAAGGGAGTCCACATCTTTTTCTCTTCACTGTCAGTTGGTGTGTGCTTGTGGCTAGACGGAAAGGGCCAGATTCCGATCCTACGTGTGCTGGTGTAAATCCGGTGTAATTCCACCTAAATCAATAGCCATTGTTTTACATCAGGGTAACAGAAAACAGACGGTGGCTTGATTCCAGGACAGCTGCATGTAGCACTCTGAGAACCAGCGCATCTGTTCTTGTAAGACATAAAGAATGGGAGCGAATAGGTTATTATAGGCACCTACTCTACTTTGCTAGGGTTCAGAGGGATTCACCCAAGAGGTCGGTCTTGAACTCAGCCCTTTGACTGATCTTAGTACTGAAATGCACCGTCCTTTTACAGCCTTTATTACGTTATGTGGGTGTCCTCGGTGTGCCAAATTCTGCTCCCCACCAAAAAACCCGCTTTGAATTCAGTAGTGCTTCTCAGAACTGAGAGCAGAATTGTATCTAGTGGGTTAACTTCGGGCCTGGGGTAAGTGGTGGAAATCTATGGCCATCCCTGGGGTCAAATTCAGTGGTTTGCTGCATTCGCCTCTGCTTGTTGGCTGCTCCTGTTTTGCTCACCTACTGAATGCCAGGTTATGCTGTGTGGTTTATGCCCCTTTTCCAAAGCCCCACTGATGTGAATGAATTTTAGCCTTGTAACCTGATTCTATCAAAAGCCTAAAACACCTAATTGTCGTCCATACCTTTGGCCTATTTTAATTCCCGGGGAGTATGCAGAGCCCACATTACCAAACAGAGCTAAATTTAGTAACAGAGCTCTGCTATGACAAATAGAGGGTTGCTGTATAGACAAATAGAGGTTTCCATTTCTTGTAACTGGCGGATTTCATGTAAGCCTTCACACAGGGCTAAAAGCCATCCTCTGACATGCTTAGGGTATTACATTTCTACGAGATCCTCTGGGTGTTGCTAGCTATATCCACGATACACATCACACAGCCAACTCCAGCGTATTTCCTCCGGGCTAAAACCAAAGCCGTCAGACTCAAGAAATCAGTTACTTACCGCAGGAGCTGGGCAGTGAGGGAGCAAGGGTGATAAAGACTACAAAATACAAACCAAAACGGGGAGCTGCCGATTATCCCAAAGGCATCTGAGATCTTGGGCATGTTGCAGACTTTGGAAGATTAGCACGGAGCCCACATTTCCCCTCTACAATAAGCCACCTCATTGGCGCCACAGCCGTTCAGTTAGGAGTCCTCTGACATGGAGACTTTTAATGCGAGGGAAAGGCTGGTACAGACATACATTGTTGTTTTACTGGAGATAGAATAAACCAGTAGAGCAGATTTATCAGACACCGATCTGTCACATGAAATCTAAACAGCTTAATCCTTTGAGCAAAATAGACTCATTTTTCCGCTTAATTTTATTTGCCTTTTTTTTTAAAGTTGTTCATCCAATGCAGTCGGAGTGATGAGATTTTAGCTTAAATCGAAATCGTAAAAAGAAATATGCAAGTTCCAAGAGCACCTATTTCTGCATCCTCGGAAACTACTACGGGGGATTTTAAAATAATATTTTTTATTTGTCCATTCCAGAAAGACCTTTCTTTCTTTCTTTCTTTCTTTCTTTCTTTCTTTCTTTCTTTCTTTCTTTCTTTCTTTCTTTCTTTCTTTTCTTTCCAGTACCTTTATTTGCACATGGTTTCTGCTGATTTTTAAAAACATAAAAAAGATAAATATACAACATAACGGCAGTCCTGCCATGTAGAAGTAAGTTAATGTTAAAATCCTTGAAAACACTTTGTAGCAGAGGACTTTTGCGATAGATTAATGAAAAATCAACAACAAAACCAAGAAAACCAATCAAACAAACAACATAGAACTGAGATGCGAAATCCTCCAGTGGTATATATGATGGCATTTTAGTGACAAATGTCCCTTACTGTGCCTTTAGCCATCTAGGGAGTGTCTTTGAGACACACTCATAGTACACTATTAGCAGAAGCTCCACATGATCCTTATAGCAGAGAATGGATTACAAAGCACACGGGTTTGCGCTATACAGTCGGCATTCACTGAAGCTGGGAAAAACAATTCGAATTTTCTTTTTTCCCCTGTCTTATTTAAATAGCGCCTCCGTTTTAATTGCTAGAGAAATAGACACAGTTTGTCTACTTCAGTTTGTAGCGCCCTAGAGCTGAAGCAGTGGCCATGCTATTCGGACATAAGGACATTGCAGGAGTTATTGTGGATGTCTGGGACTGACGGGGAGAATTTCTCGGTTCTTTTCTTATCCCACTCGACAGCACAGCACAGCCAAGCACGAAGTTTGGCTTCATTTATTAAACATTCATCGTGTTACTGTGTTTTCCTGAGGTGTCCAAATGGCCCGATCTTGCAGCCACTAGAGACATAATGATAACTTTGGTGAACTTTTCATTTGTGGATCTGGCCCAGAAGCCGATGAACCGATTTTTATTTCCAAGCCGGGCTGTCTCCCACAAACCACTGACGGAGTTAAAGCAACCTCGAGCGGGCTTCGTGGTTGAAAGCCCGGCACAGATTTACACGGCTAGACGTTGACACCTCGCCCGCCTGCGTGTGAGTGAATGCACACGGCTGGGGATCTCCGCGCTGCATGAGAGCAGTGTTTTGCGCAAGGCTGTGTCACATTATTTCCAAAAGACACTGTACATTTTTGTAACAGAAACCGGACTCGGTAAATATCTACCTTGAGGGAGGGGAGGAGATACATTGCGTTAAAGACATTTTCTAAGCGATAATCGTGAGAATCGCTGCCACATGTAGCTGCTGTTTCATACAATTTATGTCTCGAAAGCGGGACCGATTGTTATAATCTGAAGATGCTCCGTCATGAACAGATAGATCGGACACTTTTGAGCAGGTGGCAACACAGTTATTAGCCGAAACTAGATTTAAATAAGCCCTGCTTAGACCCACAGTGCGTCATTCAATATCTTTGGAGGGGTGGGGGTTAAAATAACGTTAGGAATAGAAAGTTTACAAATTCCAGGAGATAAGAGCTTTCTGCTAAAATGTCAAGTGCAATTCAAATGAGTTAAAATGTTACTCACTAGGGCAACAGTTTCTACATTCAGACCCCACGAAGAGCTCTGTGTAGTTCGAAAACTTGTCTCACCAGCATAATTTGGTCCAATAAAAGATATTTTCCTCATCCACCTGCCTCTACATTTAGAAGACAGTTTCCTAAGCTAATACTCAAAGAATACAGTGCAAGTTTCTCTAACACAACCCTCTAAACTGGAGATTAGCGAAAGGAATCACATTTGTGAACAAATTGCGTTAATTGAGCGATCTGATCTATATTCAATCATTTCTCTCTGGGTGAAAACACCTTACATCTTTTGTTAATATCTTACAGTCTACACTCGTTTTTTTTAAAATTTGTTTGCATGTTGGCTATTTCATGTTGAATCAGCACGTATGACCTTTACAGCACAACTCTCGTCTTGTTTTCGACTCTTTTATCAGGAGATTCAACTTGAAAACGGTTATCATTTAGCAGGAAAACAAACAGCAAAGCACATTTTTGTAAGCAAAACGTTAATGATTGGAAGAATTGCACCAATTTCAGCATGACAGTGTGTGATTAATCCTCTTGGTCAGGTACTTATATTTTTAGTCATTAGGTTCGTTGTCCTTTGATATTCAGAACTCTTTCTAACCTAATAGGATATTGATCTTGCTGGATAGTGTACTTTGACTCCTTAAACAACACTCACTTTTAGAGATTGCAAACGGTGTATAGTATTCCATAGCCAGTCAAACTCAACTGCCTGACAAGGAAGTTTGGGGTTTTTTCATTATTTCACTTGGCAAGAAGTTGGTTTAATGGAGACTGCATGATCTCCCAGCAACAGGCGTCACTGATGGTGAAAGTACAATCATTCACTTTCAAAGGTGTGACAATTCTACCCAGCTTTCAGCACAAGGACACCACATTCTGTTTATACTTGGAAGGGGAAAACACTCTACAGCTCTGGGAGTGCAGAACTCTAACCGTGTCCTTCTGTCCGGCTGCTTTACATTGGCCCTAGGCCTGTTATTCTGGACACTTGGTTTTACTTCTTGAACCACAGTTTTACTCTGTTATTGGAACATGCGCATTCCCTGACAGCCAGCCCGTTTGTTCTGTGCCTATATGCATTGATTTTATGAGCTGGCAAGCCAGCAAATGGAGGAACAATTTATCCCTTCTACTAACAGTTTTATAACAAAACTGAACTAGGAAGCAAAGTACAGCACACAGGCCAGATTCTCCCATTCTCTCCATGAGTAATAAGGTACCACTCCCCCTAAGCTTCTTTTATTCCAAGTACTCAGGACCTGTTTTTGGATTACTACAGTACCTAAGCAAGAGTTTGTGTTAGGAATAGCATCAGGCACCTCTTGGGAAGTCTATGGATGTGTCTTGGAGTTTTGGGCAGGAAATTCCTCATTAGTGTCTGTTGCCTTGGTGTATATTAGCTAGTGACTCCAGTGTCACTCACACTAGTTTTACTCTGGTGTAATCCATTGATTTGGACAGAGTTACTCCCCATTTACAAACTGGTGTGGAATCAAGTCCTGAATGAATAACATCAGCTATATATATAATAGCAAGTGGGGCACCTCTATTTTTCAGCTGATGTATTAAGTTATTGTGTTATATATTAGAAGTACCTTTGCCCTGAATCTGATTGGGCAGATTTCCCCCCTAAATCTTCATGCACACAATAAGGTCTTTCTTAAACATTCATTATATTCCCTTAGTCTAGAGATGGCTGAGGAGTCCTTCAGGGTCCTCCTTTCTCTTATTGAACTCGTTTATAAAAAGGACGTTTTTTCCCTAGTCTAGACAAGATTATAGAAGTTTTCCCTTAGCTCAGTATGGCAAAGGCTGTTTGTATTTTATAATTGTCTCAGGCTGTCACCTCAGCGCCTTCCACGAGCACAAATTAAAAAAGTTAGTCATGAGGGTTTGTCTAGACTAGGATAAATGTATTTTTCAGTGAGTTAGCTAATATCTGTTAACCAAGATTTTTTTTTGGAATACAAATCTGTCCTATTTACACAGGGTTTTAAAATGTGCTAATAAAATCAGGTTAGCTAAGGCATTTTAAATACACACCTTGTATCTTATTCTAGACATACTTTCAGAGTTCTCCTTAGGAACATGCACACTTGATTACAACCACTTTAGAAGAGGTCTTGTTTTTGCTCTACACCACCATCTGACAGTATTCCAAAGGATCAGAAAACCTTTGTGTAGTTACAGTAGGTTAAAAAAGCTACCTCACCGCTTGCCCTTTGCCTACACCAGTCTGCCAATTCCTTTTTTATGCAGGAGGTAGAAGGCTTCTAGCTCAACCAAGAGGACTCCAAACTTAGCACAGGTCTCCTCATTTAAGAAGCAGTTGAGGCAGGTGTGATTAGTAATAGTCTTTATTACCAGACCTCTTAGGAAAAAATTAATAAGGTTAGACAAAGCAAGTCACATTTTTCTCCTGGGTATTGAAGGTCTGATAGGCAACTGAGATAAGTGCTACTTGGTTGTGGACCGGGCATGAGGAATAATGCAAGGAGTTTGTGTAGGTGCCTCCGCAAGCTGTAGAGCTGAACTGAACTGGGCTTCATATAATAAGACTATTTGGAGGAAGAGCAGTGAATATGTTAGTCTGCTGGCCAAAGTCACGCCAGCAGATGGACGGAATCAGTTGCCAAGGAAGTTGAGGCTGCAGTCAAAGCAGTGAGCAGCAGCTCTGATGGCTTCTTGTACTGGCCGAAGGGTGCTAGCCCCAACAGAGCACTTCTGAGCCCAGCTTGGTTACTCAGCTTTGGAGTGAGGAAGAGGATTTGGCCCAAGTCATGCAGCACAGCAAATATCAGGTATGCAAAGGACTCCACAATACTGACAAACTTCAGTGGAAAGAAATGTTATAAATGTTCTAACAGGAGTGAAACACATTCTAAAATATTACCTTGGAGCAACAGACACTAGTGCTGTCTTGGGGCCTGATTTGACCACCTTCACTCATGCTGAGTAGCACCTTTTGTGGTGAGCCATCCTATTGAAGACAAGTTATCATCATGAGAAAGGGTGGCAGAGGCCAGCACTTTGAAACGAGAAGGAAGCTGTTTTCTGTGCTAAGAAGTTATAACAGTTAGACTTCATCAAAGTATTTAAGAACTATTCAACCTAGATTCACCTTAGATCAGTGCTTACATTTTAGGTTGCTCAGGTCCAGACACCGTCATGAGGTCTGATTAACAGAGGGTGAGTGGGCAGCACTTTCTGAAAATCAGTCTCTTTATGGCAACTCTAGGACTTGGGCATCCAAGAATTGAGGCACCACAGATCACTAGATATTTCAGAAAATCTTGGCCAAACGCTTTATCAAGATCACCGATCCCTACAAACACCCAATACCTTGTTCACAGCTCCATTTCCCCTTACAATAAAAAGACAACATACAAGCACAATCCAACTACTAAATGAAAGACATTGTGTCAGGTTCTGTCACTCCTACTCACACTGAGTGATACCTTCCTTCACCAATCACCCCACTGAAATCAGTAGGACTTTCTGAGAGGTAAGGTACTGCTGACTGGGAGTAAAGATGGCAGAATCTAGCCCAGAGAATTTAAAACTGCCCCAGCAGCAAGGCCTATCCTCTGATACCAGAAATCACAGCATTGCTTGTAACTCTTCCTGATGGATCTTATCTCACTAGCCAAATTGTTCTCTGTCAAACCGTTGGCTGAGCTAAGGGATCTCTCTAAATTGAAGCAGTTTTGTAAATGATCTATGACATGGAGCACAAGGAAACAATCAAACAATGCTGGTCAGCATGATAGGCAGTGCTCTCAGCACTCATGTATGATTACTTGGATGACATTCAGGTTTTTATTGCTCTTTATACCTGTTTCCCCTGCACAGGCAGGCTGATCTATGGGTCAGGGAACTGGATTCCATTCTTACATATGCTAGGTAAGCAGCAAAATTCTTAATCAAATTCCAGCAGTAGGACTAAATTGGGCATGTAGTCGGTTGGGCCTGTGCAACATCAATTTCTTCAGGTTCTTCCCTAGGTTATATCTGCTTGGGCCTGAGACTGATGTCATTTGTTCATTATAAGTGCTGTATTTATTCAAATGTATTATTATTCATACAGTGCATTGCTCTGTATGAGATAAAGATCAGGCCTAAGAGAGGAGCAACTGGTAACTAAAAGATAGTGGGATAGTACAAAAGGGACAGACCTCAGTTTAACTTTCAGATTACAACTTTACTTTGCAACTGGCAATTTTCTTTTAACCACAAACTAGCTAATTTGCTAAAAAATAAGTGCCACCAATTTTCTTCATCTACAGCCTTTGGAAACAAATTTCCGTGATACACAGTGGATTTATGCACCAAATACCTCCTTTTGTAACGAGACTAGAATTTAATATATATCATTATAGAAATCTTTAGGTTCAAGTTTGTTTATTTAGAAATAGTAATGGCTCCCATTGCTTCAACAAATGGATGATTCGATGAGGCTTTCTTTAGAGAGATGGTGGAAACTGCAGCCTATGACATAGATGATTTGCAATGTCCCATGTAACTAAATAGTCCAATCCAAGATTTGCATAATTTTTGGCAGATATTGCAAATATATGTGTCTTGGATGGGAGCTGCTTGCTTCTTACAAGCTCTTTTCTCTTCAAGCTGTAGGAGCCAGCTCCTGTCATGGACTTTGATGACCTGGTAGAGATGATGGCACCACTTCTTACCATCACTTGTCAAGGTTTTCCATCAGTCAGGATCAGTTCCAAATTCCTTCCTGTCTTGCTTGCATGTGTCTTTATAGCAAAGCTTGGGACATCCTGTTGTTCTTGTCCCTTCTGATAGTTCCCCAAATAGTGTATCCTTAAGTATTGGTCCATCTTCCAACCTGCTCAGATGGCCCAGCATATTATACTTATATTTCATGCTTCATACACCCTCCAAAGTGAGCTTACTACCTAATAATGTAGCCTAATTTAAATAGATTTGTTGACTAACTACATTGCTAAAGATTTGTCTGCAATTTATATGAACAGTATTATTTTACCTTCTGCTGTGCAGATCCTTTATAAATTGCATGTTTCATTAGCACAGTTTTGACTGATCTTATTTCCTATCAATGTAATCAATATTTCTAGCACTGCAAACCCAATCATATTTTAAAATGTAAAGTATTAAAGTTATTTGTCAATTGCACCTAGACCAATGTAATTATCGGATAATTAGTGATGTTAAACATAGTGAATCAAGGTTTTATTTTTCCTTAGTTGCTTATGGAATCTGCATTACTGCATACTTTCCATTATTTGCAAATTACACCAGACTAATTGAATAAATGCTTTAAAAATGGACCCTGAGTGCTGGTTTAGAAGCACAGTGGAAGTGGTTTCTAAGACAGCAGCTGCCCACATATTGATCTAATAGCAGGTAGGTGGAGGGGGATAAAACGATTATGTTGATGTACGGAGCTTTTGATTGTTTAATCGAAGGTAAAATTTTTAGCTTCACTAGTCAATTACTTGATCTCATTAAGTCCTTAAAAATCACTAACACACCATTCAGACTGAAGCAACTGCACCTTGTTACTATATTGTTTAAGGCATTAGGAAAATCATCTTGCTAATGGTGAAGTGTAAACAATGATATTTTTAGCATCCGAATTAGCTTTCTCTGTGTGAGAGATCGCGAATGACCAACATCTATCAGGTATTTAAGGACAAAAAGTGATATTTTAATGCTTCCTCAAATCAGCTATTGAGGTTATATATCTTTTAATTTTAAGATATGATTATAGATGCATAATTAGCTTATACGGTAGTAAAAGCTGGGGGGTTCCTGCAGTATATGTAAGCAGAAAATATAGTGGAGTTGTTTCAAAGATGTATTTAAGCAACAGCTGGCAACGATACGGTACAGAATGTATCTTGGAAGAACAAAACTCAATTCATGCAGCTTTGGTACCCAAATAGAGGAGACAAATCTGAGCTACGGAGCTCAGATGTCAGCGTGTGACCGTATGAAAGTGCAGGGCAATAGTGACCCACCGGGTAACAGAACTCTCCATCGCAAGGGAGGCTGATGCAGTAGATTTCATTAAGCACGGAGCACTGATGCAGGACGATGCCGCTCAGAGCATGTTTGGAACAGTGTGGGGGACTGCTCACAAGTTGAGATGGCAATACCGAGCACTTAATATATTTCCAAGCACTGTGGAAGCAAACCCGCACAACGCCCCTCTGATGCAGGCAGGGAAGCACATTTGAGTATCTCCATTTTATATTTGGACAAAGGGAGTCACAGAAAAGTTAAGCGATTTGTTCCTGCTGGCCACTCAGTGGGTTAACGTCAGAGCCACGTTCAGAACCAGGCGATCCTGGCTCCTGCCGTCGTTCAAAAAGCCGCTTGACTATTCAGCCCGTCTTCTTTTAAGGTTTCTTTTAAAAAGCCTTCACTTCTTAGAGAGAGTGCAACGGCTGGGTACGAGGCTTCTGCGTGGCAATGAGCCCGTCCTCCCCCCGTGGGGGAATTGAGCTGCCTTGGTTCATCTTTGGAGCAGCAATGGAGAGGCGAGCTGATCGTAGACGGATCTTGTTCACGGCTCAGTGTCAAGCCACCACATGAGATCATGAATTAAATGGAAGGCGGGCTAGATGTAGGAAGTGTTTTTTCTCACAGTGGGCTAACAATGGCTAGAACAGGCTGCCAAACAATGTACTTAAGGCGAGTAGCAATAAAGGAACTTATGGCTGCAATAGATAATTATATATATATATATGTATTTTAGAAACAAGAAGGTGCTGAGAGTTAGAGGCAGCTGCGTCAAAACAGGAGAAAAGGGACCTTTTTCTTCTGCCAGTGTATATGTTTTTCTCTCCCTCCTTTATACGGTGGCAGTCATGTTCAATGCTGACAAAAAACCATCACCTTGCTTAGCGTCAGAGAACCGCTTTGGGTAAGGAGTTGGAGTAATGAACACCGAAGCCGTATGTTTTCTGCGCTAGGCAGGCTGGGTTACTAGGTTAGCCAGGAGTATTTTGAGGTTACTCAAAGATATTAGGGAGCTGATTCTGCTCTCCCTAACATGGATGTAGATCAGGAGTAATTCCATCCACTTCCATGGAGTTACACTAGCCTAAAATTGGTGTGAGCGGTATCAGGCTGGAAGTATTTTGGCTGGGATATTCAAAAGAACCTAAGTGAGTTCCCAGATCCAACTGAAATTCAATGGGAATTGGTCACCCAGCTCCTCTGAACATCCCATGTTTTGACTTCAGTTGGCATACTATTTCAGAAAAGTCTCTAAAAATGGCAGATATGTACATTAATTTTGCATGGTGACAAGTAGTGATGTCAGCTTGCAGTGTTATGTGATGAAAATGACACAGAGCACAGTACCAAAAGCTTCCCTTGGCATAAGAATGAACAGTTTTTGAAGAATCCGTCCAGTGTATGAAGCAAAATCAGGTTTCTCTTCAACAACAGGCATGAAGGTTTTCTTGTTCCAAGGCTACGGTGTTCTTCAGCTAGTAGGTAACTCCTGGTTTACATCTACATTGGATTTTTCCTATGTCCTTCTTTCATAGGGTAAATTATTTTCCAAACTCAGATTGTTTTAAATCCTCCCTTATGATTTTATCATAAAGCTAGTGCCTTGTGACCTTCTCAATAGTTTCTTTAGGCATTGAATATTTCTCTCTTCTAAGCATGTAGAGATTCTGAATGATGAAATTGACCCTTTGTTTGATAAGAGGTGAAACCAACACAAGAAACTGCAGCCTTTCACACAGCAGAAGTGAAAGAACCTGAGTCATATTTTGTCAGCATGGAGATCACAACACCAGGGGATCAACAGCAAATCCAGACCATTCCCTCTTTCTCTATGGTTAGATGGTGCGGGCTGTGGTTCCAAAACTTTTTTCTGTTACATCCAGTGATGGTATGGTAAAGGTTGAGAATCACTGCAGTGAGCATTCGGACAACAGTGACTTAGTCTTTTCCCAACACTTGATTATAAAAACTACTAATTTACTTTCCATTTTGACTGGGCATTGCCCATTTTTGAGGTGAGAAGAGAATGTCTCAATCCTACAACATCTTGTTTCTACTTCTTGTAGCCCATAGAACCAGCCTGCTTCCTTGCATTATATATATATATATATATATATATATTTTATAGCTTTTAAGTTTGATGGTCTGGTTATAATAGTTATGTCAAGTTTATATTAAAGTAGTTTAGCTGTAACGTAAGGTACCTTACAGGCCTTATTCTGTATGACAGCTACGCAGTTAGCAGACATATACTCGGGACCTTTACGCTAGATAAGTGTTATTGAAATAAGACAGAAATAGTCATAACCTTTACTCTAGAGAGATCAGGAGGCATCAAAACAGGGGATTTTGCTGCAGGTTATACCCCAAAGAATCTTTAAACGTACACAGCAAAACCTGCAAGAAGGGCTAGAAATAAAATAGACAAAGTTAAAAAGACCAACCGAAACCATCTGGAGAGGATGTACTAAGTCAGCAATATGCATGAACTTGCTAGCCTACAGAATAAATGTACCCCCAATAATTTGGGGTGGTAAATCCAAGTTTGGGCTTAGGAGGAAGGATAGCTTTACTTTGGGGTATAAGAAGGAGCAGATCGAGCTATTTGGGGCAACCGTCAGCTACTCCTGCTTGAAGTTTCTTTTAGTTAATGTTAAGATCTTAATTCTTCATTTTATACTTAGTCTTATTTTGGTAGTGTTAGTCTTAGGCTAGGTCTACACTGACGGCAGCAAATTCGCCGCTGTCACATCGATTGCTCTGGATTGACTGAGCGGTCTGTATAGACGCCACCCCCGTAAGTGGAGTAGCGCTGCGTCGAAGGGAGCGCTGTTCCCTTCGACGCAGCACAGTATGGATGCTGTGCGTAGGAGACGCTGCAAAGTCTACAGGAGATACGCAAGTGATTTATGTCACTTGCGTATCTCCTGTCGACTGCCGCCGAATCGCCAAGGTAAGTGTAGACCGGGCCTTAGTCTTACAGCTCATAGCTCTTGAGCAGTGCCTACTCCACCACTCTACCCAAGTTGGGGAGCCAAACGTCAATCTCAACCAGGTCATCAAGGAAGGGTGTGAGTACATTAATCCAAAGCGCATTATAGAAACATATATCATATAGAATAGATAAAAATACATCATTTAGTATAAGGTTGTATTATTCATTTTATTATTCATTTTATTGCTCATTCTCTGAATATATCAGTTTGTCATCATTCCATCATTTTATCTATCATTTTATATTTTCTGTTATCTTAATAAAACTTACAAAATTATACAGATTTGACTAACTTCTGACTTCCTGTCATACACCCGAGGGTCCCTTATAATACACCTGGAGCCTGGTTCAGGACGTGAACCTTATTTTCTGATCAGATCAATTGGCGAGCCTATAACCCATTAAAATAAATCACCCCAAAATCAGGCTACATTCTGCAAGTGGGAAGAAACTGTAAGAACTGTACATATATAGAGAGCTACTCTGCTGACTCAATTTGGCATTGAGTCCAGGTGGGTCTCACTCTGATGACAACTATATTGTCACCATCTTGTCATGCCAAATTGGTGTTGAAAACAGTATAGCTGCTAATATAAATGGGACATAATATTTGCAGCACTGGTACAGAAAGCAAGACTGAGCCTTCCATCATATTCTGGAATGATGCAGAAACTGGTTGTCTTTTTTACATTGATAGTCAATCCTTTTCATTACTGATCAGGGGGACCTATTGCTGACAACTACTGTCAACAAGGGATACTTTCCCAGTATAACAGAGAGGCAGTACATCCATTTCAGCAGAGACAAGAGGGCTGGTAGTTCTCCTCTGAAGGGAAAGCTATGCTGTATGAAAATACGTTTTACAAGGAGATTTCTGGGAATAATCAGCTCAGAAGAGTCTATGTTGAACTGTTTTAAAGAATGGCCCTGCTTAAGGTTTTTGTGGTTTTGTGATAAGATACTGAGGAAACTGAATAAAAACAACTACCAGGCCAGGGGGTGAGGTGTAGAAGAGTTTAGCTTGTTGTGTTGTATTTGTTATTGTAGAGTGCAGCCTCCCCCCACTTACAGCACTACATGTTAGAGGCAGCTTCCTCTCTGCTGTTGGTAAACACCCTTTAAAGCATCTTGCTGTCCTCAAAGCTTGTGCAACTGACATGTGTCAAATATCTCTAGATCTCTGAAGGACGTATGCTGATACATGGTTATACACTTAGTGGAATCACTTGCTGAATACAGTATAAAAATCACAGTGTAGTTCTTTTCAATATAAAAAATATTATATTTTAAAGAGTAAAGAAGTCTAAATTGTACATGCTCTAGTTTTCTTTTCTTTTCAATGGTATGATTGTGACAATTCAAATCTTATTCTAAGAGCTATAAAACTGTATCCAAGCTATATTCTGTGTGTATATAAAATATAGACCTAGAGAATAACACACTTAACATGCTGACATTTGTCAACCTAGAGAGTTTCCTTCCTTAAAAGAATAACCCTTTACATTCCTTAATACACCATGGTCTGGGAGTCAACACACATGGGCTCTATTAAATTAACTAGGAACGTAAGAATGACAATACTGAATCAGAGCAATGGTTCACCTACCCTAGTATCCTATCTTCCAACAGTGGCTGGTGTCACATGCTTCAGAGAGAGTGAACAGAAGAGGACAATTTATCCACTGATCCATCCTCCGTGTTCTAGGAGTCAGAGATTTGGAACTACCCAGAGCATAGGGTTGCATCTCTGACCATCTAGGCTCAGAGCCATTTGGGAATTGAATTTCAGAGTCATGGACCCAGAAGTTCAAATTTTAGAAATATTAGAAGAAGTTCTCTCAGTTGATTTCAGCCATCATGATAACACACACGAGAGAGATGGTCACTTTAGGCCTAGTGCTGTGAGATGTCAAACACAATTCAGAAGTCATTGACTCCCAAAGAGGGAGGAAAGAACAGACAGGACCTTGCAAGAGAGGGTTCTTAGATCATAGGACCCTTAGTCACAATCCAAATGACCCACACCTTGTATTGGACTTAAAAAACAAATAAAAAGACAGTATATACTTCAGAGACAGATATGGTATGCTCCACATGCCTGGCTTTGCTAGTAACTGGACAGCTGCATTCAGCGCTAGATGGAGCCTCAGAAGTAGCTCTTGGGGAACATGTTGCAGCAGTCTAGTCTGGAGTTCACAAAGACATGAAGAACAGTGGCCATATGATTGGAAATGGCACTTGGGATTGCACTGCTAATCATACCACATCGGTAGCTGAGAAAACTCAGTGCTGTGGGTCTGATTCTTTTCTCACTTACACTGGTGTAATTCAGGAATAACTCAGTTGAAGTCAGTGTCATGCCAGCTTTACACCAGTGTAAGTGAGAAGAGAATCATGCTCAATGTTCTTTAAGACTGATGCACATACTAGGTACAATAATTTGCATACTGGGCTAGCAGTGTGAAAAAACAGCAGCTATACAAGTAGCCATTATCCTCTTCTTTCCTCCAACCAGTGAAAAAAGAGGGGGAGGAGATGGAGAAAAAGAGAGCCAGAGAAGGGTGAGAACTCACGGACCAAAAATCCTGGTATCTCTGTTTTTCCCAGAATACAATAAATCTATGGATTTTTCTTTGTCCTTTAAGAAGAGGATTCTTTGGTAACATTCCCAGGGATTTATCTCACACTGTTTCTAAAGGGGTAGTCTGAAACAGAATCAGAAATTACCCCTTTCACAATTCTGTTAAATCTAAAAGTGCAATTTCCTCACACTAATATATATATATATATATCTATAGTGTTAGGAACACCTAGAAAAGTATGTTGTGATATCTCAGCAGTAACCTCCTCGCTTATTAGGTAAATACCTTATTCCTTAGTTGATAACTTTTTTAGCAAACCTTTTTCATGTGACTACTTAGGAATATTAAGCTATTGAACAACCATATGGGTTGGTGTTCTTGCCAGTATCAACTGTGAATCTATTAGGATATCACCTTTTAACTCCTAATGATGCTTAAATTAAACTAGTGATGTGCTTTCTTACAATGCCTAACTTTAGCTCTAGAAGGCTATTTATCTAAGCAATTAGGGAAGTTAACTGTTCCCTGGCAGGATAAGTGTCTGCAAATACTCTCTGCAATAACATATTAGCAGCCACTGTAAATGGAGAAATATGAATTAAGTATATAGATCTTGCTCTTGTCCCCTCCCTCTTGTTTTTGCATGTTTGCTGATACATTTGTAATGTCAGAAATGACTCTGAATGTTGAGCATTAATCAGATGTAGGAACTGGAGCATAAAATAATGCCTACATTTTAGCTTTTTTAATCAAGAGGAAATGCCCTAATGCTGGATATAGATTTAATGCAAAACTAAATATTTGACCTTATGTTTTTATGTCAGTAAATTAGCCAGTATTTATCAGAGTTTTCAAAACTGGG
>ML675609.1:35822012-35874512 GCA_007922155.1 Mesoclemmys tuberculata | reverse complement strand
CAAATTCATCCTAAACTAGTAGCTAGGTACATGTGGTTGTACCTATAGTATATCTGTATTTTGATTTTTTTTCTTGCCAAATTTTTGGATGAATAGATTTTTTTAATACGCAAATTCCTATGTGAATATCAAAAAATCACCAATAGCTTTATTGCCTAGATTTAATGCATTAACTATGGATATACTGAACACTTTTGTTCATTTTGCGTGGTTTATAAAGGACAAAGAAACTTGTACCTAAAAGTGTCATGCCAGAATTAAATGAGCAATAACACAACAGAATGACATTTTAAAAATAAAACTCTGAAACTGTAGGAACCAAGTCCTAATGCTTTTCTTACTTACTTTTACTGCATAATCCAGACAAAGACAATGTGTATGCATGTTTTCCAGTTGCACAAGATTGAAACCAAGATCATAATGGGAAAACAACACAAGCATGCTCAGACACAATTACTAGGGCTGTATAAATGACTAATACAAAAAATATGGCCATTTCAGTTTGTTTTTCTTTGTATTTATTGCAAAATTGACCCAAATAAGTAGCTCAAAGTATAGTTGCAGTGCATTAGAAGCGTAGTGTATGAAACCTACTGGGTGGAGGAGTGTGTGTCACCTCATTAAACTTTAAGGGAAGAAGGTAGACAGATATTTTATGATTTCACAGCTCTAGCTGGGTCAGTATTTTTTTAAGAGGGCTCTGTATGCTTTGTGCAGGTTTTAATGTTTCAAGGAAAGGAAGGAAGGAAACTAGATGCTAGACTGAAAGCACTTTGGGACAAGGATTGTCTTTTTATGCATTGGTACAATGCCCTGATCAATTACTGGTGCTCCTTAGTGTTACCTTAATACAAATAATAACATTAATATAATATCACTAACTGTCCTATATATTGGTAGTAAATGGCACTGTAAATCCGTATGCATTGTTGAAACCAATCACAATGTAGAGAACCAGTGCTCATCCCTGTAGCAAAGCAGTCTGCCCCTTTAAGGACCTATGGAGCCAGGGAGGAGCAAGTCCTGGCATAGGAAGAAGCCTAGCAGCCAGTTGTTGGTGATCAGCAGATCCAACTAAGCAGCAGCTGATGATTGGCTCTGACTCCCAGCTGGAAGATGTAAGTGTGGACCCAGCTCTGCAGGAGGAGGGCCAGGTGAGACAGATGCTTTCTTGGCTTGTGACCCTGCACACCTGGAAGCTAAGCGAGGGTATGAACCTTGAGCTACTGGGGTGTTGATTAGCCTTCACTACCAGTCCATACCAGGATTATCACTTTTGTTACTTTTCCATATTTTTTGTGTTTATGTAATAGAAAAACCTGCCTTGAAGGCTAAAGCAGGGCTGACTGTTTTGTCCCCATGCAGTGGATTGACCCACCATATGACAATCCCCATTTCTTTAATTGATGAGTCCTTTTACAAGAGTGATACTCTTTTACTTTTGCAGTCATTTTCTCTCTTCTGCTGTCTGAATGGGTTAAACAGTTCAGAGCAGGACTTCCAAGTTAAAAACCAGTTACTCTAAGAAATTGTAGTTCTTTTATAGTGCAGGAGAAATTATTAGCCACTAGTTGCTCACCAAAGCTTCCCTTTGGCTTTGCAGAATGACGGCAGAACAAGGCTGTTTTCAATGTAGGCAGGTGGCAGCAAATGCGTAGGTTGTTGTAGGTGTTTCTGAAAGACTCCAGTGGAATTAAGTTCTGCCTTCAGAAGAATTTGAATCACCAGAATAGTTAAATTAAACAGGTAAAAACTCACTGAAAAGCTTTTTCAGCTTTGAGGTTTTTTTCCCCTCTCCAGTTTCCTACAAAATTAACTAAGCAGAAGGGACCATTAATTTATACATATGATTAGAGGCTTATAACTGGGTGATTGTAATGGTTAATGTTCATCTGTAGTACAGAACTAAGAAATTCATAATGGAGAAAAGAGTATTCAAATAGGAGCTGATCCTACAGCCATTGAAAGCAGACCGCTTTGCTCTACAAAAATGTGAAAAAGTAAACAAGACTTTTAGTTGGGCCAGACCCTGATCCCCACTCACATTAATAGGATTGCCCGTCTGAGAAAGTTGATCAAGCTGTAACCCTATGTTGAATTTTCTTTACTAGATTTTGACACACCAGGGAATTCTCTGAAATGTTTCTATAAACATACATGGAGGAACATTTATCCTTTGCTCAAAGATGTTAGTGAGGGTCAAATAATTAATAGAATTCACCTGCATTGGCTTGGACACCTAAATGTGCCCTGCTTTCTCCTTCAGTTTACCCAGGCTCCCCATAGCACAGGAATGAGAGGTAAGTGTGAGAACTCCAGGACATTTCTGTTTTTCTTCCATGCTCTTCTGCCTGGTGGAAGAGGGTTGGACCCATCTTTCCCCATAACAGAACTAGGAGGTCCAGCCTCCAGGCCCCACAGATTCCTCTAACATCCATGTGGCTCTTAGGGCTTTATGGAGGCACATAACCATCCATGGTGAGATGCTGTATGTCCACACTGGCCTGGGCCATCTTGTGGCTTTCTGTGGTGAAAGAACCACACTGTGGTGCTTCCCTACTGGTGGCAGCCCTTGATGTTTCCCTGCCTATTGGACAGTATGGATTTGGTTATGAAACCTCCCAGGTGTCTAGAGGGATGAGGTGCTCACAAAGGAATGTTCCCTGTCTTTAAAATTAGGACACTAAATTTTGATGCAATATGACATAGGAATCTGATTATCTTGGCTTACTTTGGTCAAATTCTGTTGGTTAACAGGTTGGGATCTAAAGACATACAATGCAAACATTGCACTGGGCTCCAGTAATAGATAAATAAAATGTCAGCCGTGTCAAAATAATTCTAAGGCTTTGATATAAATCCAGCAAAATACAGACATTTAAAGCTAAGGCTTCTCCATCCCATTTTCTCTAGTTATTTTAAAGAATGGGATATTATATGAATATTGCAACAGCTGCAGTGAAGCCAGATGATTTCAGGATAGTTATGGAAGAAGCTTCAGGGTAAAAAAAGACAGCTGTGATTTCCGATCTCTCTCTCTCTCTCTGCTATGATATTCTTCACTACATCAGATTCTGTTTATAGTATGAAGTTGTATCATCTTTATCAAGACAGATAAAAATAGCAATCAGAATAGACAAACCCAGTACAGAAAATACTAATGCAACACAGGACCAAGGAAATGCTACCCTGACATCCAATGCTCAGTCACTAACCTTTGCCAGAGGATGAATGATTTACTGTGGAACTTTGTTATGTCCTGGATAATCAATGGGTTGGTTGCGTGATAGAGAAAACAGGCCAGTGTAGTCACTCTGCTAGAAATACCGAATGTGTGTACATTGAGAAACTCTAGGACATGTTTACAGTTATCTAATCAGAGTGAATTGCAATCATTCAAGCCAAACCTGAACTTTGGCCTGTCTTCAGAAGTGCAAGGACAGTCAGTCCCCTGCGTTAGCAAGGGTACTAGGCATCCAGCCCAGTCCTTCTCTCTTCTTTTACACAATGAATTCCATTGAAGCCGATAGGACTACTTACCTGAGTAAAGTGAGCAATTTGGCCCATGCTGACAGTCTCCTGAAAGAGTATAGAAGATTAGCTGCTCAGAACACTGCAATAAATCCTTCTGAGATTTGGTTTAGTGGCTATACACCATTTTGGTCTTAACTTAAAAAATAAATGTCTTGCGATAGAGTGAAAGGTGACAACCTAATCACAGCTTATTCACAATTAAATACATACAACACATCAGTGTAACCCATCCACTGTCACATACCGTCCAATGCAGAAAGAGCAAAGATAATGCATACTTTTCCCTGGCAAGATCCATAGAGTGGTGATGGTGGTAGGAGAATGATATACCTCCCCAGGTGTCCATGATCGACCTCCCTCCCTCTTTCTTTCTGCCCACTCAGTCTTGTAACCTATCGCTTAAACCAGCCTCTGTACCAGATGACAGGTGGATAGTTAATGTAAGGCCGATTCTTAAGGAAGACTCCAGAGGTGATCAGGCCAGCAAGCTTAACTGAACCAGGCAAATTGGTTGAAACTATAGCAAAGACCACAATTTTCAGACATAGATGAATACAAGATGTTGGGGAAGACTCAACATGGCATTTGTAAAGGGAAATCATGCCTCATCACTTTATTAGAATTCTTGGAGGGGGTCAATCAACATATGGACAAGGATGATCCAGTGGATACACCAAAGTGTATTTGGACTTTCAGATAGATGCTGACAGGTATCCTCACTTGGAGAACCATTAGAAAATACCATAATACTGTTATATAAATCCACAGTATGCCCGTAGAATACTGAGTGCAATTTTGGTGGCCCTATCTCAAAAAAGATATATTTGAACTGAGAAAAAAGTACAGCAAAGGGCAAGAAAAATGATTAGGGGTATGGAACAGCTTCTATATAAGGCGAGATGAAAAAGACTGGGACTGCTTCGCTTAGAAAGGAGACAGCTAAGGGGGAAATATGATAGAGGTTTATAAAATCATGAATGGTATGGAGAAAGTGAATACAGAATTGTTGTTTTTCCCCTTCACATAACACAAGAACCAAGGGTCACCCAATGAAATTAAGGCAGCAGGTTTAAAACAAACATAAGGAAATACTATTTCACACAACATAGTCAGCCTGGGGAACTCAGTGCCAGGGGATGCTGTGAAGGCCAAAAGTATAATTGGGTTAAAAAAAAAGAATTAGATAAGTTCATGGAGGATAGGCCCATCAATGGATATTACCATGAATGTCCCTAAGGCTCTGACTGCCAGAAGCTGGGACTGGATGGATCCCTGGATAAATTGCCCTATTCTGGTCATTCCCTCTGAAGTACTGGCATTGGTCACTGTCAGAAGACAGGACAGTGGGCTAGACGGGCCATTGTCTGACCCAGCATGGCTGTTCTGATGTATTATGCTAAGTTCTACCAGTGCTGTGGAGGTGACTCAACCACCTTTCTCCAGGGAAGGGGCAAATCCAGGCATGAAGGATGAAAATTCATGTAACCAGTCAGTGCAGACACAAGACGATGCCCATTGGGGGAGCTAAGGTTCCCCAGTTACAGAGGAGGGGGGAGTTGCACTGTCACAGTCTCCTCCTTATCTCAATAGCTGCTTGGCAGCTCGCTGAGCCATGTTGCAGGCCCCTGTGTGGTTACTAGCTCAATACTTCTATCTTGCTGGGCTGTTATCAAGGCAAAGGTATCTCAGGACTTTTGGCCTGCTGGGCTGACGTCAGTGCAGTGGTCTGGGTGAGGATTAATGGCTCAGCAGCTGCCGTTTACTCGGTTGACATCAAAGCTCCGATCTGTGATGTCACTGGCTCAGCACCTCTGGTTTGCTAGTCTGTTGTGAAGGTCTCTGTCATGTTACTGGCACAGTATTTCTAATTTGAAGGCCTCTGAGGTCACTGGATCAGCACCTCTACTTGCTGGGTTGATGTGAAGGCACCAACTTCTGTGAAATCTTTGAGTAAACACCTCTAGCAAAAGTTACCAAGGTAAAGACCTTTGTGAGCTCTTTGGCTCAGTAGCCATAGCTTGCCAGGTTGCTATGAAAGCACAGGTCTCAGTGAAGCTATTTGCTCAGCTGAGAAGGGAACAATAAGTGACTTACTCAAGGTCACGCCTTCCCTTGCAATTTTAACATGCCTTGCAATATTTGATGTTTTCTTCAGCTCTCCAGGCAGGCAAATATGGCTGAATCTCATCTTTAATTGAAGAAGAAAAAAAAAAAAAGTGTAGCCTTCATGGTTACAGAGAAATGCTTGAAATTGTGACCCAAGTGCATCCTAAATGCTCAGTGACGAGAAGGCAAATAAAAACTTAAATTAAGAAAATCAAGTGACTTTTTAGCCAATCTTATGGTTTGTGGGGGGCCTAACTCCTAATTTTTTAATTTTGGGGCTTGCGATACTGCAGTAAGTTAGTAGCCGAGCCAGGACTAGAACCCAGCGGTTGTACTTCTCTCCCCTGCTCTTGTTAAAGATGCTTCTTCCCTTTCAGACAGCTCTTATGGTTGCCCTCATCGGTGCTGTGAGGGGGAACCATGACACTGGCCATTGCATCCAGTTCTCCAGGAATTCTGTTGGTTTAAGAATGGATTCTGCAGGTGAGAAAGGGGCACTACAGAGTATGGTATCTATTGTGGGTCTTTTGAAAAGGTGGCGTGTATTCCTCTGCAAACACATATTGCTGCTCAAAGCATGCATGTTAGCTAGCCATGGGGCTGGAGAGCAGAGCACATCCTCTTGTGGTGTGTGGGCTGGCATGTTAGTTACTCCATCTCCTTAGTGAGAAGTGGGAGGGCATAGAGAATAACCACCTAGAATAACCACCTTTCCTAACCGCCTCAGCACACCAAGAGAGCAGAGGACAGAAACTGGCTGGTAGGGTGGGATTTTCAGAAGTACTCACTGATGGCCTAAATGGTAAAACTCCTATCAATTTCCATGGGAGCAGAGAGAGGCTAACACCGTATGTATCAATGAGGTTCAATATAGACAGTCCATCTAACATGAGCTCTTCAGTTTGTCATGACTCAAAGCAATATCCCAACCAGAAAATGAAAGCAAGAATCATAGAGCTAACTTCAAAAATTAAAATCAGTCTTGATATTCTAAAGCATCTTGAAAGCAGGATGGACCAAACAGTTTTAGGGTCATTTATTTATTTAAACAAGACCTTTTAGTCTTATTTTGACGTAAATCTAATATCCTGACGAGGTTAATTTTTCCAAGTTAAATCCTAAGACCTTCTGAATTTTTCTTTTCACTCTGCTATTTTTATTGAAGATCACCAGATACTGCCCTTCCGGAGGCCTTGGTACTGCATGCATTCAGTGCTCACGCATTTGATACAGATTGTGCGGTCCTAGGCTTGTCTTGAAATAAAAGACAAAAATTGCCTTATACTCTGAGGCCAAATGGGCTCAGAGCAACACCTTTGATAATGCATAAAACACCTCAGAGTCTGTGGGTCAAATTTTCTGTTGCCCTGTACTTTGCGTAGTCATCAGCAGAGGAAAGTGAGTGTAAAATGCTACTAGATAGAACTCTGACCATTTATATTCACTTTGCATTGATGTACCTTGCTCCACAAGGTGCAGGACAATGGAAAATCTGGCCCTTTGCACTTGATATCAATGGCTATTAGCCAGCATGGGCAGGGATTGCTGTTTGTCAGAGGCTGGGAATGGCCGACGAGATGGATCACTTGATGATTACCTGTTCTGTTAATTCCCTCCAAAGCACCTGGCATTGGCAACCGCTGGAAAACAGGATATTGGGATAGATGGATCATTGGTCTGACCCAGTAAAACCATTTCTTTGTTCTTATGAAATTTGCTACGCTGTCAAACACAGAGTGCTGAAAATGGTTGTCATGCTGATGTGAGTTTAACTTGTACAAGGTGTGCTATGAACCTGGGAAAGCAAAGCATCTAGCATGCTTTGCTATCATTGAGTTTTGAACTCAGCTGACCCTGTTGATGTGAATGGCACAACTGCATGTAGCATTGACTTGGGAAGAGAGGCTGCTGTGGTTGTTGTCCGACATCAAGAATATCAGCTTTACCGTTTTTACATGGATATATCCTTAAGTACCATGGAGTCAAAGAGAGCTATAATTAGGGCATTTAAAAACAATGTGCCCAAGGCCAGAACCATACACCATAGGAAACATGCAATAAAAACGTAATGCACAGAAAGCACATTTTAAAAACTATCTATGCTATTGCATAAAGAAAGGACAAGATAAGCTTAATAAAGTTACAACCCCCCATGATTTCTTAGAAATCATGGGCTGAATTCTCTCTCAGGAAATGACAAGCCTACTCAGCCAGCATGAGTGAGAATAAGAGGAACCACCTGGCCTTTCTTTGTTCTTCACTAATTTACTTCCTCTGGCTCAATCCACTCCCCCGCCTTTCTTCTGGAGGACTGAGGTGAATGCTGGTTGCATCCTTGCTGCCTTTAAATATATATATGATTAAAGGAGGAGTTAAGTTTATGTGATTATCACCAGCCGACTTCACCAGGCTCTTAGGGTGTTGTTTTGTTACAGCTGGAGTCTAAAATCCAAGCACTAGAGGAAGTCTAGCTGTTAATGGAATTTTTGCCATTTTTTTCACAATCAGTGCTCCATAACAAATTCACTCTTCAGCTATTCAAGACTTGATCATGTCATTTGAGTGAAAAGGAACATGAAGAAATCTTTATAACTTTGGAACAAGAAAGTTAAAGATTTACATTGTCACTCTTAGATGATTTTCAGTTGGTTTAGTTCTTCTAGGAAAAAAAAAGTAAAATTTACAGGCAAAAGTCAGACCAGAGATTACGAAATAAAAAGGAAGAAAAACAAAACAAACAAGCAAACCAACAAAAACCCTACCAACTACTAAATGGAACTTCAGAAAAATCATACACATCAAATTTAATATGAGTAACACTTCCTGTTTTGATACAAATGGTTCTAGAAAGATGGAGCTAGCAAATAATTTCTACTGTAGTGAGTTGTCCTTTCTGCTCAAAAAACTAGTCTGACTTCATTTTTTAAACAGAAAATTCAGACTGTTTAGCACTGTTCTCTTAGGACAATTGAAAGCTAACATGTGTGTGGAAGAATATATGTCCTCTAGGCAACAAGAACAAAAGCTTCCATAAGTCCTAAATATTGTTTCATTCAGGAAGCTATTCTTATGTGTATGTTTCCACAAGTATTATCAGTAGAATTAGAGGGTAGCAGCAATATCCACAAGTTGTTTGGTTTCCTTCCCACACTATCAGACACTGAAAAAACAAAGATGAAATGTTGTGGGAAACACCTTTAATCGCAACACAAGTGGCTTTCCAGAAAAGATTTAAGGAAATTGTCTGTAGCGCAGAATGGTTGAAGAGATGTAGGAAGGATTTTTGTATGATGTTTTATTTGGGTAAAGCATTTTAAGGACACGTTGGGCCAGATTCTTTCCTGATGTGATGCTACTGAAGATGTGTTCAGGCCGGGGGGCCATATTCTGATCTTAGTTATGTTAGTGTAAATTTGGCATGATCATTTTCAGAGGAGGTTTTTCTGGATTTATGCTGATGTAACTGAGTTGAAGTTGGCCAAAACTCTTAATAAATTATGGTTCATCTTTGAAAAATGATTCTCGTAAGTGGTTTAATTAAGGTGCAATTGACGCTTATAACCTCTGTTGGGTCAGAGGTTACTGGCTGTGGTGCATGAGCAGAAAAAAACCACACTTGCTTTTCAGAACTCAGCTTGACTTTTCAGGGCTCGCAGATAGAAAAAACATACTTTTACTTGTAATATAAGCCAATTTGATAATGGAGTAACTAAGAGACAATAAACATGGGATGCCACAGAACCATTTTAGAGCGTAGAACAGTATTTTAAGCTATTACTTTAATGAGATGTATTCATTTTATAAAATTAGTTATAAACGTCAGACTTAATGATTACTTTTCTTGTGCACGTTAAGCTCATACATGTGTATGTAGCCTTATTGCATTACTTACCTCACCTAGTATGGTCCTTATCTTGGCTTTCTGAACACTATGGGCCAGATGCATCCTGGCTTTGATGTAGGGACAGAGGGAATGCAGCTTGCACGTGCCCTATTCATGGGTTAAAGGGGCCAGAGTGGCTCTCAGAGCTGGCTAGGGCACTTCAGAGGCTACCTAAAGTGTCTTTCTTTTACTGATCCTTTGGGTCTTTATGGGGCACAGAATTGCTGGGGTGCAGCTCTGTCCTGGCATTGCTGCCTTATGCCCCATTCAGGGCTGATGCAGAGGCAGCACAGGGGCTGGCTGAAGGGGACTTATATCTGCTTTCAGCCCTCTACACAAGTGAAGGTGGCATAAAGGGGTTCAAAGTCAATGATTAATCAGGCCTTCTAGATCAATCACCTGACTATTTGCTCCAAGTTGCCTCTCTATTTTACTATTCCCTGCAACTTCATACACTTCTATACTGCCATACTTCCTCACACAAGAAATTTCTAATTCTGCCCGAGTGTCTTTCAACTTCCTGGCCAACTAAAACATTTAAATTAGTCCTCTGCTAGTAGCTGTGGATGCTGTTGACAACCATTGAAGAATGCAGCTGTATAAACCCCAGCAAATAATTAGCAAGACACAGTATGGTGTTACTTTGATATTTCAGTGTAAATTTCAGATAACAGAAGCATTTTTGACCACAAGGCTGTCTTCAGGAATGCATGACAAGGTAAGGAAAAATCAATGTCTTTGACATCAGCCTGATACTGCTACTGTCTTGCTTTAAAAAATATATGGAGAAAACAATTTAAATATGTGTTTTCCTCTCTATCCATTTCAAGCGCTGAGGATATTGTTTACTCTCCTGGCTTGATATCCTTAATGATGGATCAGGTTCTCAGGTTTACTGTAATTTGTTTAGACTCACAAAGCAGTATATTTAATAAAGCACAGAATGCTATCAATAAACAAGAAACCAGACAAGACATGAAGTGAACAGTAGGTGCTGGACCAAACTCTCTTACTCCAGATTTATTTTGGGCTCATTCGGTCCTTCTGAAAATTAAATTTATACCACAAATTGCTATCTTTGCATCAAACCAGTCAGAAAAAGGGGTGGGGAGATGGAATTAGGATTTAATTAATAGCAAACTCTTGGTTAAAGTCACCTTTCCTAAAACAAGGGGTATGTATGCTCATAAATAGAACTATTAATACTAGAGGTGGGTTAAGACCAATTTGGACACATGTATACATTAGAATGTTGACCAGGTTTACTTGGGTTAACCAGCCCTTGTCACCTTTGTGGTGCCACCTCAAAGACTCGGGTTAACTTTTCAACCTTTATGGTTTTCAAGGAAGGAGGTTGCTCAATTACTGTACTAGAATCTCTAAAACCACAAGATAAAAATACCAAGTGTGCAACATACAAGGATGTGCAGCGCAACAGGTGAAGTCTTCTAACCGTCTCCACACTGTGACACTGATTTTTATCTGCTCTTCTGAGGTCTGAGTCTCCATTGCCCTGCACCTTGTGTAATCATTTAAACCAGTGCAAAGTGGGTGCAGAATGCTGCCATTCTTATTTGGTAGCAATTTTACATCCACTTTGCACTCACTTTGCATGGGGGCGAGTGGCTACCGAAGGTGCAGGGTAATGGAGAATCAGGACAATGGTGTACATCACTGGCTAGGGTGACCAGATGTCCCGATTATATAGGGACAGTCCCAGTAGTCAGGGCTTTTTCTTATATATGCGCTTATTACCCCTCACCCCCGTCCTGATTTTCCACACTTGCTATCTGGTCACCCTACCACTGGCCTGCTTTATGGCCCGATCCTGCAGCCCTCCTGCTTACATAATTCCTATTAAAGCCAATGGGATGCGTGCATAAGACCTGCAGGATTCAAAGTAGTCTTGTAAATTGATCCTGAGGGCATGTACACTTACAATGAAGATGCTCCCTACGCTGATGGGAAAGCTTCTCTGGTCAGTCTAGGTACTCCTCTCCCTGAGAGGTGGTAGCAATGTCAATGGGGGAAGTCCTCCCGTCGACACAGCGCTGCCTATGCCAGGGGTTAGGTTGGTATAACTAAGTTGCTTAAGGGTGTGAATTTTCCACGCCCCTGAGCGATGTAGTTATATTGACACAAGTGGGGAGTGTAGACCAAACCCCACTCTCTTCAAATGGGCATGCTTAAGAAACATAAAAGGATAGAAGCTTAGAGTCAGAAAAGACCTTCAAATGTTTTCCTTTTAGATGTGGGCGAGGAGTCACATATTTGACCCTCCTATGTAAAGAAAAGCATTATTTTCTCCTACATATCTGAGGGAACGCTGGAGAGTGCAATATTTTTTATATCGCCTCAGGCAAGCACTGAAGTAATGTCATAGTATCAGCCAATCAGTATAATTTCATGCCATAAAGTCACTCCAGGAAGTAACTGCCCTTTCAGGTTGTTACTTCCTGTAGTGCCACTGATCAGAATGATCCCATATTCAGGATTGTCCGTAGGTCAGTAGTCCAAATCCCTGAACTACGTGCAGATGCTCAGATCTACTGTGATTAAATGTACCCTATATTTTTTCTGATCTGGTTTATTACAGCAGACTAGCACAGACCATGCTAGTAGAAATAGGAATTTGAGGCCTATTTCCCACTGAGTCACAATTAGAGAGCTAAATTTATTTTGTACTTTTATGTTGATCCTTTGAAGATGTATTTGCTTCTATATTATAAGAAACATGTTTTAAATGGGGCAAAATAAGATTTTTTTAAAAAAATGCTATAACTTTATCGGAGAACGATTTTAAAAAGAGGATATGGTCTAGTAGTTAAAACACAGTACCGGGAGCCAAGAATCAGTGTTCTGTTCCTGCACTTTCACATGATTTGCTTTGTGGCCTCATGTAAACAATCTAATTCATCTGATGTCTCAGTTTTGCCATCTCTAACAAGGGATAATAATACCTACCTCAAGACTTGTTGTGAACTTTGTAAAGCACTCTAACGTACTCAAGAGAAGGCATCATAGAAGGGCATTTTATATTTATATATAATTTCAAAACAGTCCAGTTCCAGGTTCTCTTACGTGCTACTAATAGTCCATGGTTGTACCGAACATTAGCAATGCTCTATGGAAATTAAATATCTGATAGCTCTCTGATTGGGCTGGTGGATGAAAAGCATGTCTCTTCCACTGCCAGTCTGTACCCTGTGAAATTTATCCTGATGACACCATCAGTCTTCACTGGCCCCAGGCCTGGGATCTTGTGTCGGCTCCTGATCACTGGCCTTACAGTGGGTGGGGAAACTACTATGCTAGCTCAACTACTGCATGGCTTGTGGTTCCACATAATTAAAAACTATACTACTGAGTTATAGTCAGCAAACGTCTTTTGTAATCCCTTGAAGTGAGTAATCCCCTGAGGAATTAAGAGCTACAATACCATCTAACATTTTGAAAACCATGAATTAAGGAGAAAACCTTTCAGATGTCACTTAACAGAAAACGATATCTCAGGTGTTATAGAAGGTTAAAAAGAACATTAATAATGCCTACATTTGCAGATGTCCCCACTGTGGAGGACTCTATTCCAAGATAACTGAGATAATGTAAATTATGCATCCTGAGCCAACATTAGGGGCACAGACTGCTGCCAAGGTAAACTAGCTTGTGACCATTACAAAGGAAATTATTTCTCAAAAAACACATGACGATTAAATGGCCATTGTTAGTTATTAAAATGTCTTATGCTATTATTAAAAAAAGCAACATTTTTGTGCTCTTAATTTTTTTTTTAAGTGTAGCCCCATAGTAACAGGCAACCTGTGTCACAGTAATGTGCAGTTAAATATATATGTAGACATATGAATTTTTAACATATGCTAAACTTGGCTGAAAATGAAATGGGATTGAATGGGATGAAATAAATGTTCTAATCTGAAGAGATATTAGCAAACATTCCCAAATAAATTAAGATACATTGCCATGGCTCATTTTATCCCTAAAATTCAGCTCTGTCAATATAGTCCCCTGGAAAAAATTCTTCAGAATGTCAGTATTTTTTAGGCTCCAATTTATAAACGCAATGCACTCTAACCTTTGTTTACCAGGAGTCTCTGTGTATAATTATCTATAGCAATGAGAACTAGAAGGGGAAGTTCCTTGTTTGATTAAAAACTGCTGCAGATGCTGGTTCTGCAAAAACAGCTCTTGGGCAGTGATAACATTTTTGTACCTCAAAGAAAGCCCATTAGTATGTACAAGAAACAGCTAATGGCGTTCAATTGCACTGTTGATGGACTAACATGCTGTGACAGAACTAATGCAGTGCTCGAGCAGAGCAACTGATTTACTTAAGTTCTCTTCAGGTTTCAAGGAAAAGAAGTAAAAAATAATAAAAGACAAATCCCATAAAGTCCTTACAAAAACATTCGGTACCTATCTCACTGAGCTTTAAAGAAATGGCACTTGAGTATTTAATGTGAAGAAAGTTCCAGGACTTCTTGATGAAACATGTAAATAAAGACTACAATCTTGAATTCTGCTCTCAGTCAAACCAGAATACATCTGCAGTAATTCCATTGAAGTCTGTGTACTTGATAGCAGAATGTGTCCCTATTTATACAAAAGTGTATGTAAACAAATTCTGATAACTTTCAAGCGGCCCTGTTATTTCAGTTTTGGAGCAGAATTAATTCTCCATTGATTGCACTGGGAGGTCCTTAAAAATTGATGGCATGATATGACCCCAGATATTGAGTTAATTTAAAACTAAAAATTAAAAAAGTAAAAATTTGGCCAGGCCATTTCGATTATCTTACCATATCCCAAAGATCATAAAAGTATGTGACTCTTTGCTCAATAGCAGGTTTGTGCACAGTGTTGTTACTTTTTTATTTATGCTTAGGATGGGGAGAGTATGCATGTAACATCTTTTAAAGCAACCTTCAAAAAGATTGTTTGGCACTGGGGTAGGTTTTAATTTTGCATGAAGAGAGCCAGTTTATACCACAACTCTTTGCATTGCTCTTTCACCTTCTTGATGGTTTGTAGTAGAGAACAAAATTTGTCCCATTAGAACTCCAGTCAGAAAGTGCTGTGGCAGAGTTAGTTAAACTAAACTGAGTGAGTGATTGCTGTTTGAACAGGTAAAATGGGTAAGGGGACATGAACACTATTTGTAGATGATCTTGCTTTTTAGAAGATGTGTACAAGTAACTGCTACTTAAAATTCAGCTTGCTCTGTTGTCAAGATTTAGTTGTTTAGAACTGTGTACTTTGCACAATCACTATTTCACTACATTTGAAAAATTAGGAAGTTTAATATGCTCCTATTTTTAGATGAACCAAATCATTAACCATGTTGTCTGTTTTCCTCTCATTGCATTGAAAATTTGGGTTAACTTCTCCTTACATTGACAAATCCCACCACATGATTTTACCTGATTGATTACAATGACTTTTCCCATCTTTTGGCATGCAGTGATCTTATAACTGGAAAGTCTTACAGGTGGAAGACCAGACACTCCAAGACAGTGTCACCAATACTTTATTTAAACTTGGCAATGGTAAGAAATAGGAAACTATTCTTTAGCTTGCGAGGTGGGAGGGAGATGAAATTAAAAGCAAAACAGACTTGACTTACCCCCCTAATATTACCTATAATGGGGACCTCATATAGCTGTAGGCAGGTGTGATGGACACTAACCAAATTTGTTATATCACACCTGGAATGCAAAATTAATAAAATAATTATATGGCGCTTTAAAAGTTCAGCTATAGCTCTTTCAGTACCTGACAGTCTATATAGCTTTGTAATAACACATTAACAGTGGTCTTTCTGCACTCCCCAAAGGTTCCTGACCGCTATGATTAAAGTTAATGGGACAGTTCACAGATCCTCTGTTCCAGCCAAACTCAGCGCGGAGCAAGATGGGACCAGAAGTGGCTTTAAGTCACCTCTATATTCCCTGATCTTAGAGCTGGCCATGTTTAAGTCACTTTATGCCTGGTTGTCAATGGCGTCGAGGGGCTGTGCCTGCATCCAGGAATCAATGGGAGGTAGCCATGTTCCAGTTGTCCTTCTTTAATTCCAGATAAGCCTCCTGTTGCAAGGCCAGCTGGGGTGGAGTAGGAGCTGCTATGATGGTTCTACATGGTCCGAGGAACCCTCACCCCAGTGCAGGCAGAATTGTCACGGGCCTATATCCGTTGAAAGTGTGGTGCTTTGCATGCCGGAGTTGGACCTAGAATCTGGATCCAGAATTGTAAATTCCTTGGACCAATCCTCCTTGGTTTATTCTGGTGACTAGTCCTATTTAAGTTAATGCTTGCCATGTGGGAACAGTGAACAGTTCATTCTATTGATTTGCATTTGCTTTGGTTTTACAAGCTGCAAAATTTTTCAATATAAGATTAAAATATATTCAAGGGAAGGAAAAGATTTTATGTTGATATTCATGAGAAGCTTCTTTCATGACAAAAGCTTGTTACAAGAAAATGGCAAAATTGTTGTCGCAATTCAAATTAATATGAGGCCTAGATAGAAATACAATATAAACATTCCTAGGAGAGATTCTCAGGGCTTGTCATGCAGAGCTAAGATCTAGTTCACCACACTCTAAGACTGTTGGCAAAGTATTCCATTTGGAACACTAATATTCAAATGTTTTCTTAACAATTTTAAAGTGACATTTTATTTGCTTTCTTAAGCATAAGTTACTGACGCACAAGACACTTCTCTGTCTACTGATTCACATCAGATGAGTTTTCTCTCTGTGGTCACTAGTGTCTACTTTGCAGAGTTTGTTTTGCAACCGAAAAACCAATAATTCATTCATAGTCAAGACAGAGGACTCAAACCCATTACAAGATTACCATTGCTGCAAAGATTCTCCGTTGTATTCAGGTTAAGAGAAAAAGAGGGTAAAGGCTGAACGCATTGGCTACTCTATTTCTCTCTATTTATCTATTGTAGTTTTTTCTAAGGTGTCTACCACTAAGCTAGCTAAGTGAGATGTTATGGTCATTCAAATGTTGTAATAATTTGTTTTTCAGTTATACTACACTTTGCTTTTGGAATAATCTACTATAGTGAAATAAAACCTGCTTTGAAGATGATAAAAATGTTTAATTTATTTAAAATATTCTTTTTTCCTGTAATTCAATTAATTTGAAATCAAGTGATCAAGCACTTCTGGACTCAGTTGGAAAAGCCTGTGAACTCGCTGCCATTTAACATCATCCTATGCCTGAAATCTACTAATCATTATCCAGTTGATTGTATTGTTTTATCTGCAAGTGAGATCACTCAAGGAGAGGGCATGTGCATGAGCTCAGAATAAAAATAGCAATATACAAGTTTAAAGGGGAAGCAATCACTTTTAAATTAGATTACAAATTATCAAGTCTGCATTTTTGCAAAGCACGGCCCTAAGCATGGAAATAATATGTAAATCCTTGCCAGATTTGTTCTTTTCTATTCGTCAAGCACCAATTTCACCCAATACTCTTGAGACTATGGTGTTTACTAGTACAGTAGAAGCCAACATGTCTAGATCATTTAGTTCTTTGCTTCAGCACTAGCACCATCCATGATGTAATCAGGAAGATTCACAGCTCCCCAGGGAATAGTGCTGGTTAAATCTGCTGTGGGGAAGCCAGCAGCAGAGTGAAAAAGCATAGCCTTAGGGCCTGGTCTGCCCTACAAAATTTTACTGTCTGAACTCCCTGCCAACTGTTAGCTGATCTGGGGCTGAGCACAAGTCATTGTGGATTTAATCACAGCTGGCTGATGTGATGCTGATCTTAACTTATTACTTAATCATGTTAAGTTGCAAGTCAGCTCACATGATTTTTTACAGCTGTATTCAGACATGGTAACATTTTGTATTGCAGACTAGTATTTGTCCGAGTCCCCTAAAATAGAGGCTAGAGAGACTCTGTTGTCTACTGGCTAGCCATGTAGGAAACAGGACTTCTGGGGTCTACTCCTGGCTCCAACAACTTGCTATCTGATTTTGGGCAAGTAATTTCTCTACTTTGAATCTGTTTCCCCAATCTAGAAAAAATGTGCATAATAATATAGACCCATATTGCTGAGTGCACAATTAATTCAGCCTTAGAATTTTGCCTCTTTTTCTATCCACGTAACACTTGTGGAACTCTCAGATGTATTTGCTCAAATTATTTGTGAATTTTTGGTATTTTTTCTGATCTGAATTCCTTGTAAGCAGGTCATTGTGAACTCTTGATATTTGAAATTCAAAATTTGCACCGTGTTGCGTAGTTATGTACCACATACTAATCTTTCTGCTCCCTGATCAGTTGTCTTTTGTAACTAAGCAGCACCATACAATTTTAAATGTCAGCTATCACCTAATATGCAACTCAAAATTCACTTATGCTGCATATTTGAGCATTCATGCTTAATATTAATTTTTTCACAAGTATCTGTACTTGGAAATCCTGACTGCCCAAATGTTCACATAACGTGAACTCAAAAGGATCACAAATGTGGCTGAATTAAAATTTATTTTAGATTTCGAATGGCAATTGAACATTGCAAAGAAACTCCTTGAGCAGGAAGTAGTGGAGTTTCCTGTTGCCTGTAAGGGTTTTTCCCAACTAGGGGACAAGCTGGTCTTAAATTTTTTGGTTTTCTTATCACTTTATTTAACAAAACTGAGCTTTCTTTAGGTGGAGAGGAAAATATTCAATGCCAAGAGATTTAGAGTTTGAACTGCAGCATATAATACCTCACTAGAATACATATTTAAACAACTAAATATTTAATATAGTTCCTCAAAGAATTATTTCAGAAATGCATGAGTGCAACTGCTCTGTAGTGAGTGCAAGTGCTCTGTAGTTTGTTGAATCTTAGTCACTTGTGCTTAGGCTTTTGCAATAGCCACGTGAAAAAAGAAAGGGTTATTTATTAAGAGCAGAACAGTTCCCCTTTAGTTCTGTAGCAATCATGTCTCTTTTTTTCCAGTCCATGGAAAGTGTTATCTCAGGCAGCTTTGTGCAGGAAGTTCTGTTTATCACTTCCTCACAGTTGCAGTTTGTCTAGGACTTAAATATATGATATCAGATTGCATCAAAATGTGGGCCTTTGTGTGCTTAACTCATCAAAGGAGTGGACCCTCAGGACTTCATATCACTTCACTGCATATGCAGTCATGTAGCAAAACAAAAGTCTATCTAAACAGGACAGAACTATTTCTGTTGGTGGTGCAGCAAAGCTAGCTGTAGAATTGGTATAGTTTCAGGTATCTGCACTGTTTCACTTCTTGTTTTTATATTTATCACTTTTTAAGAAGTGATATATGGTTTGCCTGCTTTTACTATGTAAACTAAGATGAAAACCAAAAGATTACTTGCACATTAAAAAACAATTGTTTTGCATTTTATAACTCACTGTGATGTCTGCTTATATTACAGAACTATGCACTAAAACTTTGATTCTATTTGCATTTTACTTGTAACTGTCTGAATAAATCTGAAACAGTCTATGGTCATCTACACTGCTATGTGTCAGATAAGCGTAGAATGCGATGTCCAACAGCAGAACAAATAAAAGCAGAAACCCTACGAAGCTTAACTATAGTTTATAAAGCTGCTCTTCCACCTTTGTGGTTATGTTTCTATTTTCTATCACCCTGATAAAGGAGTTCCTTCTTTGGTATAGCAGGCTGCATTACCAGATGCTAGCCTATATGGGCAGCCACAGGAAGCCTATTCAACTGTATAGCAATACTTCTGCTCTAATCAGCAGCTCCTCCCTGCCGACATTAGTTTTTAGTGCCAGCCTCCCCCTCAGCCCTTTCAATACCTTACCTAAAAAGTCCAGCACAGTTACCCAGCACAGCTGCATTCAGCTACTAGGGCTGACAAATGTCTATCAGCTTCAGATCCTAATGTCTTCTTGCCAGTCTGAAAAGAGAGATGCTGATTGACTGGGTTCCATTTCTATCCTTCCCTCCATGTTTCTGGCTGCATGTGTTAATTATATGATACATGCAAAACCCCAGTAATCAAAGAATGTGAATTCCACCTGACAGCAGCCACCTTTAGGTCCATGATGCTACACACGCTTTATCACCAGATAGCATGATAGAAAGGAAGAGTCTTACATCTACCGAAATTACTCCGCAGTAGAAGACAATAAAGGAGAGGTAAGTCTGTCACCTTTAAGTCTCTTTTCTTACATGGAATAAATGATATTATTAGTAAACATGGCAGGATTTGGCTGTTGTTTGAATTACAATGGATATTGCTATTCAAAACTACAATGAATTCTAAATGAGAGATTTAAGAGACTGCCCCAGATTGGCATACCTTTCTGCAAATGCTATTGGCTAGCTATAGGGGGATCCAGTTAATGGCAATGCAACTCCAGGGGGAGCCATATGGCCATGGAGAGAGGAGTCAATAAACTTATACATGCAGGATGATTTCTAGCTTCATGTAGAGGGTGAAGATCCCTTCCAGGATCTGCAGAAAGGTCTCCCAATTCCACAGCTGTCTAATCCTTCCCTTGTGCCAAGCAAACAGTGAAGAGGATCTTGTGGAGTTTTCCTCCTCTATCTTGCTGCCTTCCCCAATTTTTTTCAGCTGGAGGGGTTGATCTAGCCTTTAGCTATCATCCGGGCCAGCCAACTGTGTTGAGGCAAATTCAGAAATGGGCAATGGCATGTTGTGCTATGCTGTAGAGTTGAACTTTCTAACAGATTTGTGAAAAAATCTCACTTCTCACAGGAAAATAAGCAAACCCTCTAAATCAACGTGGCTTTTTCAAGCAAGCCAAATGTCTCTCTCTCTCTCTATTTCTTTTTTCCAGCTTGAATGTTCAGCAAAAATTAAATTCAGTTGCCAAGGTATGATCCTGTCATTCTGCTCCAAAATCATTTGGCTTTGAAAATAGCCATTCTCCACATGGCAGAATATTTTTGCCTCATGACAGAATATTTCCATTTTCACTATGGAAAAAATGGTATTTGTTGGGAAATATGGAGAACCGATGCTCTGGAACAGTCAGTCCTATGTCACATGCACATACTTGCAAAATGAAAACTGGAAGTTTTTGCATAGTTCTTCTTTGTGGAACCTCATGCCACTGGAGACCTGCAACACTATGGTCCAACCACTCATTTTGTTAGTTACTATGAGTATAATACTAACCTTTTCCTGTTGTTTGTACCTCCTTGATGATGTTGTCGTATAAACAGGCTTCTAAAACGTCAGAAGGCTTGGATGTCTGAGTGGGCAATGGTCTATACTGTGCTGTAGGGTGGAGAAGGCCTTCCTCTAGCATGTGTTCCTCAGAAGAATTCTGGCATAGTCCTGAGGAATCTCTCCTGAGAATCCTGTGGCTTCATAGGCCAATCTCCCTCCATCAATGCACAGTCTGCTTCATAGGCCCAATTTAATAGTTAATAAGAAGCAGCATATGGGCTCAATCCTGATATCTCTCTGCGGTCCTAATCCGGGAATGCATCCCTATATAGGAAAGCATATAACATACACTGAACTTTAAGGATATACCTAAATCTAGTTGAAGTGCATGTAATAGGTACATGCTTAAAGTTCGGTACATGATTAAGTGTTTTCCTGATTCAGGGCCTGTGTGTAGAACTCCCATGAATACCACATCATACTGAATTGGGCCTGTTTATAAGCAGACTGCTTGCGTATTTTTCTAGACACAGCCTAGGATTTAGCTCTTGTTGAAAGCTGTTACAAGTTGTTTTTGTCATCTTGGGCTGTTACAAGAACCTGTGCACAACAACTCACTTTGTAATTTGCTGCCCACTGGAAGCCAAGGCAGGCACTGTGCACTGAAGCTTGTCTGTCCGTCACAATGCCAATGAACCTTACTGCTCATCGAAGTGCTGGATCCAGGGGTGAAGTTTGTCAGGGTTGAATTGCTGTATTCCACACCTGTCCTCGATGAGCAGGTGCCATTGACGGTTCTCCAAATTACTTGTTATAGTTCCATCTTGGAAAAATACTCTTGGCACATAAAAGGAGGGGAGAAACAAAGACCACCATCCCTGAAAGCAGTCCAGAAGATAGAGACTACTTGTGACTAGATTTTCCTCTCAGTGTCTGGCCACATAAATTCATAGTCCTTTGCTTACTTTCCATTTTGTTGTGTTTTGGGTGCAGCTGCTTGAAAAGGAAGAAGTTTAGACCCCCAGTCATTAGGCTTTAAAATTAGAGATGGGTAGAGTGGTTCAGATTAAGCAAAAAGGGTCCTGAACTTTCACCCTGACACTTGAACCAAACCTTTTTCTCTTCTTTTTTGAGGTTGAAAAAGTTTGGTTAACTTTCTATTTGTTTCATTTTCACACACTTCTCCACTTCCTTCTTTTGGCTGAAATACTTCCAACCCAGATAGAACCAGGAAATACCAGAAATATACCAGAGACGTTGCTCTCATAAAGGAAACATGGTCTTGTATTCAAGGCACTGGACTAGGACTCAGGAGATCTATATTAAATTCACACCTCTGCCACAGACTTCCTGTGTGATATTGGGTACGTCACTTAATAAGATCTCTGTGCCCCAGCGCCCCATCTGTAACATGGAGATAATACTTCTCAACTTCAAAGAAGTATGGTGAAGATAAATTCATTCATGTTTGAGGTGCTCAGAAACTATAGTGATAAGGGCTACTGAAGTATGTAGAGAGAGGTTTCCAGAACTAAAAAATTCAGATATGCTTCTGAACAGTGTCATGTTTATCTGAACATATGTTGTGTTTTTTTTTTCTTTAAGGTTCACTAATCACTACTTTATCTTGGTAGAGAATAACTGATATTATCTAATTTTGTATATTTCTTTAACACGAAATAAATACCTTACATTACACATTATGTTTTGTTACTCTTGTAAGAAAATGCCCTTCCATGAGCAGTGTTCCCTGCCCCAATCTTGTTCCTTCCACCCACCATACATGGTCCCTTTTTACACCAGGAAAATGAGGTATGTTTAAAAAATGCATGCACTAATATGTGTTAGTTGACAGCAGGTTTTTAAACATCACCTTTTCTATGGAGGAGCCTAATGTCAACCCAAATCAGTTAACCTGGGTTTTAAGTTACTAAACACTAAATTAATCTATGCTATGTCCTAAATGGTGTTTCAAATAGGGCTAGCTAACATGCTATATAATATGGTTTTTAAAACCATTATTTTCCCAAGTCTAGACAAGGCCTATGGTTAGCAGATCTTGGACCAACCACTATAGCCACATTTCATATGACTGTGCAATCCAATGGTCAGAGTCAGTGTGTGTTACATGCCACACTCTGTGCCCAATCCATAAAGGATGCAAGTCCATTTCAACCTCCACTTATGGATTCTGACTCTTTAGGTCAAACTGTAGCGTTTCATGTTTTCAGTTCTGGAGGCCCCCAGTTCAATCCCATCCCAAAATGGCAGCCATCACAGGAGCTCATTGTATCAAACTACTACATCACACCCAAATGTGATTTGGATGACCACTGAACTTCCTTAAGGCATAACTATCATTCAGTCGAGAAAGGATTCATGTCAGTTTCAGATCACTGGCTTCATCTGTAGAGAAATTAAGAGTGTTAATTCCTGGCCTACTCTTTAGATTTATGGGGGCCAGAGGAGGTTGTGAGGTGAAGGATGGGGGGTGTGAGGAGCGCTGTTGCTGCTGCTACTTTCACTCTGATAAACCTCAAAAGGTTAGTCAGAGTGGGACTTGCAGTAAGGGTCCACAGATGGCTCACTGGCTATGTGGTTGCAGAACTGGAACTGGGGGTATTTTTGAGGGGGGTTGGAGGGATGAGAGCATTGCCGGGAGCGGCAGAGAGTATATTCTCTACCACTCATCCATGGATGGTTCTGTGGTGTTAGAATACGGTGCTCTGCTAGAGGTTGGGCAAATGAAGGAGGTTTGCCAGCTGAGGGAGCTGTTGTCATCCATACTTGCCTAAATCAAAGTAAGACAGACCTATACTGCACTGTTTTCAGTGATGGAGTGGTTCCTACATCTGAAAAATTAGTCACGCCTTATATTGGGGGTGGCTCTGAAGCAAGAAGCAGAAAAAGACAGTTATTAAAGGCTGGGCAGCTGCCAAGTTTTCTGGAAGGCAAATGTGCCAAACTGATGTTGTCATAACAGTTGCCATCTGCAGCAGTGAAGAAACGGGCACATGTGGTACCAGTTCCTGGTGGAGGAGGAAGAGCAGGAGAGAGGTGAGATGGTGCCAGCATGCTCCAGCTTCTTTTAATCAATCCCTAGGTACTGTGGCTGAACTGGCTGTGAGGGAAGTGTATTTATCTTGCTTGTGGTTAGTCATGGGTTGGCAGCCAGCAGGCTGTGGATAGAAATAACAACTTTTCCCTCCAAATGGTTCCTATGCGGGCCATTCTCACCATGCTCACTGTCCGTACCATCTGAAAACGAGAATCTTGCTCCAATACCCAACGGGGTAGGGACTGTGGGATTATGAGAGGCTACAGAGTATCTGCTGCAGTGTCTCACTATTCTGTGGCTGAGGTGCACCATTATTTACTGCTTGTCAATGCTGATAGTGACCACTCCTTTACCTCTTTTTGGTTTATAACTATTCAGATCAGCATCGTCTTATTAATTGCAAACTGCATTGAACTCAGTGCCCATCACTTGGTAAAGTGAAAAGCATCACTCTGGTAAGTCAGATCCATTGACTGCATTTTCTTAGTGCTTTGAACAAGTGTCTCGAGGTGGGGTTTTGAGCCAAATTTTTAGTGGACTGGTACCTCTGAAGTGTAACTAACACTGGAACCTGCCCAGTATTACTGGCTGAAGCATTTGACAGAAGGTTGGTTGGTTTGTTTGTTTTGCACTTTCTTGTTGGGACAATAAAAGTAAGCTGATCTGGTTTGGTGACATGACACGAATCTGTGGATTAGATCTCAGATATACCCCATTTCTATGGGCAGTTGGTAGATACATAGTTGATAGATGAAAAGGCAGGGATCTCTTTGATTTTGATAAAAAGCATTCAGACTTTCTGCATAAAAGCTGCCCTGGCAGGTGGGGATTGGAGCAGACCCCATGCTCAGAGGAAGCATTGCTATACTACATAACAGAGCGCACCTGATGGATTGTTGGCATGTGATTCAGCATCTCTGGGTCCTTCCATCTCCCTGCTCAACCACTCAGTTCAGAGCATGCTGTCCTGAGGGGGGGAGCATCAGCTGGAATTCTGACACCTCTGATGCAGGTATGACATTCACCACAATTTGTCGATGTCTTACAGAACACCAGCTCTGGCTCAGTTTTTTCTAAAGGAAGCAGAGTGTGATTGAGCTACTATGTGTAATTCACAGTAGCAATGCCTTTCACAGCTTTCTCTCCATTTACCACTATACTACATATAGGGCTAGATCCCAGATGCACCAATGTCTGGTGCACCCGGGGGAGAGGGCTATAAGTGTCTTTACTTCAAGGGCTGCCTGGGGCTGAATTGAATTCAAGCTAGGGCTGCATTAACTTTTGCGGGTGGATAGTGGCTCCTAGGAACCAGTTCACTAGTCAGGATCAGAAAAGCAGAGCACTTTGCACCCCGGACCTACCCCCTATTGACGATGAGGAGTGGAGGACATGTGGTATAGGGCTGGCCGTACTAGCCCTTTGCTGGCTAAGGATTCACCTACACTTGGAGAATTCTCGCCTGCTGTCTTAAGTCAGTTTTAAGATCCTTTTTTCTACTGCAGCAGACACTTATGAGCAGACCTGCCCCATAGTCTCATTATTAATAGTGATAACATGTAAGTTACCATTGACTAGGCACTTTGAATATTCTGCAAGACTCCACACAACACAAATGGAGGTTTAAACAAGTGTAAATAGAACACCTAATCCCACTTCTAGGCACCTTTGCCATGCTCTGTGTAGCTCGGAAGCTTGAACCTTCAACCAACAGAAGCTGGTCCAATAGAAAATATCACCTTATCCACCTTGTCTTTCTGAAGAATTGCAAATACAATTCAAAATCAATAACACCATTACAAAACAGCAGCACATTCCTTCTCCCCGGCACTCAACAAAAGATATTGCAAAACAAACTCTTTCCAGTGCTCAAATTTCCAAAAGAAATCTCACCACAACTGCTTCAGCACTCCTCAAATGCCTGTTCAATAAAGATGGGTGTTAAAGTGACTAAGTGTTACTAAGTATCTAGAACAGTCATCTGTTTAAAAGATACCTGGTTTACATATTTGCTTCTCCTACCTGTTGAATATGACTCCCGTTCCTTTTGAAAACTATTTTCAAATCAAGTATACACATCAATTATTTTCCATAGTTTTTTATACACCCATTAAAAGAATTATTTTACTTTACCATTACATAGTGCATTATTTGTCGGTCGTTCATGTCAGTATAACTGCAAAATTATACAACAAAACAACACTAAAATGGCAATAAAAGTAGATACTTATCTTTACAACTAAATTCTTGGTTTTTCATAACAATGTGTCTATAAAACTCTCTTTGAAGAGAACTAACACAAACAGAATGTTCAACTTTAACTCCATATAGGTTTAGAAGGGAAGAGTGATGTGGAATTGTTATATCTGACTGAACTCTGTTCTACAGATGAATGAAAGGTCATCTGTAAAAAAATGAAATCACATTACATACTATAGTTTTCTTTATGGCAGAGTCTATTGGTCACAGACATAATAAATTATGATAAATGCAAACTGGAAATTAGAAAGTTTGGTATTTGCTTTGGGAATGTTGAGAAGCCCAAATGTTGAAGGGGAGAAGGTGTTTAGGGTGTGAAGGCCTATAGCAAAATATTTGGAAGACTCATTAGGCTTACAGATCATTTTTTTTCAACTACAAATGTACTTATCAGTTACAACTTTGTTATGGTACAAAAATATAAAACCACCAGTGCTTTATCTCTCTCTTTCTCCTGTGTGAAGAACTATGTTGTGCACTCACAGATGTAAAGTCTTCTCTGTCTGCTAAAGGCAAAAAAGTCTACATGACTGATTCTTTCATGACCCTGGAAAACATTATGTACCAAATATGTAGGAGTTATTCTTGGGGATATGACAGATCTGTAGGGACTGACTTTTCTAGTTACACTGTATTTATACAGAGTGGTGAATTGGCCCATAAGATTGGTTAGAGGACTGGATATGGACTGATTTAATGAGTCAAGAACACACCTACTCAGTCTGAGAGAACTTGATAATATCCCCTAAATATGTGAATCACAAGAGCGGTTCTCAACCTTTTCTGGCTCAGGACCCATTTGTCAATGTTTATGGCCTGTTGTGCTCCAGTAAATAGTCTGGGGATGGGGGCCCTGAAATGGTTTCAGTCAGATCCTGCCCTGTGGTGGAGTGTGAGGTTGGGCTGTGCTTAATTTGTAATGAAAGAGGTTCTGGGACTCAAGCAATTTTTTTTCTTTCATAACTGATGCAACAAGCCTAGAGGTGTTGGGGCTATGAACTGCCAAACCTAGAGATGCCAGGGCTCAGACCTGGCAAACCCTGGCATAAAATAAGCACTAGGTTGGGTCATGCCTGGCACTCACCCTACAGTGGTGACTTCTACAGCTCCTATGCTGTGGGGCCAGCTGGCCTTGGCTCTCTGCTCCAGGTGCTGCAACCTCCAGGCTTGCAGTGTGCTCAGGTTTGGCCTTGCCCCCTGACTGGACCAAATGTGTGTGCATGGAGTTGTGACCTGGCTCATGGGGTTGTAGTACCACTCCCTCAGACCTGGCCTACCCAGACTCCTGATGGCATGACAGCTGGGCCAAACCTGTGTGGTGCTTGGACCCCAGAGGTTGCAGTGCTTGGAGCAGAGAGGCCAGCCCAGCCAGCCCCATGGGATAGGAGCTGCCATGAGACCCTTTGGAACACTCTGGTGGGCCAATTTTGGGTCCCAACCCACGGGTTGAGAAGCCCTGCCTTCCAGAACACATTCTTGTCTTAGTGATGTGATTTGTGCACCAAATGCCCAGTTTAGGTTGGATGGTCTGTTATGTAATGATTGGCATAAGGAAGAAATAAAATGAGGGAGCGCTGTACTCAGAGTGTGCTCACGTGTGTGCTTTGTGACTAATTCGTACAGGATTGCCTTTCAGGCTGGTCAAGGTTTTCTCTCTCTTGATTTTACAGGCAACACACAAACTATTCCTATAAACCAACCTGCCAAAATCACTTTAAAGGGCCATTGTCCTATCTGATTTTTTTCCATGGGTCCTTCCTTTCATATTGGAACACTCCCTGCTTAAAGCAGAGTGCTCCTGCATGTTACACGTGATCAAACTCAGGAATCTGTTGTAGTCTCCTTTCTTTTCCGCCTCTTTTGAACTGAAATTAGGAGTGTCTAGTTACCTATTACCTCTCAGCACTTCGTAATAACTAGCATATATGCACAGTTACCACTTGTCAGTTAACTGCATGAATGCCACAGGGAGTGAGGACTCATGATCTTCAGCTCTGAAACTTGGTGCTCTACTTAGGGTGTGTCTACACTGCATGAAGCGATGTGCTCTTAACTCAGGTTAAAATAGCAGAGAAGACCCAGCAATTCAACTATTAACAACTTAATAGCTCAAGTTCAACCCCAAGCTATCCTCTGGTCCTGAACACAAGCTGCTAACTCCAATTAAAAGTTGAGTTACCATGTCTTCACTTTTATTTTAACATGAGCTAGCTAACCTGAGTTAGGGATGTGTCTTGTTTTTAATTCAGTGCAGATGTACTGTTCAGTGAACTAAAGTTCCAGCAGAGGGAACCTGTGAGCACATGAGCAAGTCGGGTTTGCCTTGCTATCGGCAAAAACCTCCTATACACAACAGCCAGCATCCTTCCTTGCATCCCAGGGTAAGGGGAGTAGGATTTTTTTTCTGATGATGAGGAAGGCTTTAGGTGTGCTCCACTGTGGACTGAGTGCTCCACTGTGAGTGTGACATCATAAACACCCCACTGGCCAATTAGAATGTGGCTGTAGGTAACCAGTGTCCCCAGTAATACATGCTAACTGTTAGTTGTGTGGGGCATCAGACACAAAGTCAAACTGTTCTGATTTAATTCAGCAAAAGACATACCCCCTAGGGCCTAGCTTGTTCATTACTATATACAATCCATCTGTATTTTAGCCTTTAGACCACAGTATTATTGTACTTATTTGTATTGATGTCAACATTCATTAAAAAAGTACATAGCTGTTGTGTCTAATTGTTACTTTTAGAGTCCATTCATTGTGATATATTGAGTGGTTACTATTTATTGAACTCCACAAGCAGAAACAAAGATTTAACGAACCATGGAAAATCATAAATCACCTGCACTATTAAATGAAGAATTGTTTATTAGAACATCACTGATTCAATTTTTACAAAACTAGATATGAAAGACTTTTCTCCCCTGATAACTACTACGCAATAAAGCTACTTAAGGTGAGTAATAAGTCAGTGTCAGACCATGATAGTCTACTGATAATGAGTATACTTTCTGTTGTACATTTTATTGTTGTACATTTTATTTTTATACTTATGAAATGTTCTGGACATGTTTTTCTTTGTTAATTTTCAAAAATGTTTCTACCTCATTCCTGCAGGGAGTCTTACACAGTATATACAGTGGTATGTTTTCCCCATCAGATAGAAGTTGGGGAGTCTGGGGGTCCAGGAGAAGTAGCAGAAATTTGATACTTCCATCCTGTAAATAAGGATTTCAGTAGACAGCCAGTTTTCCCAACAGAACTCTAAAAAGAAGCATAATCTGGCCAAAATATGCCAGTTGTAAGATCAGTGAACCTCAAATTACTGTCTCAGAATGTGTAATGAAGATCAAGCTAGACCCAAATGAGACCCTGCTCCAGATGCAGAGACACTGCAGATGGATCGATACCTGTATTCATGCATAGTCCTACTAATATTGGTGGTCTTTCAGAGCCTCAAGCTTGTTGGGAGCATGACTTCAAAACACCAAAAATTCATTTGGCAGCTTAGTGACAGTCATCCAAACCCCAGGGACATTACACCAATATTCCTCATACTTAGCCATCAGAAGTGATAAAAGTCTCACTTTTCAGCATGAATAAACTAGAAGCTGGATGACTTGCCATTGTCATTTACAAATAAAGACCTCTGGGAGGAGTTAAATAGGGACAGAGATTTGTTAATAATAACAGTTGAATGCCATGTGTTAGAGAAAAGTATATGATTCTAAGTTCTGTCTCCAAAATGTTTCCTTTCACAGTTTTGGCAAATGTGGCATGCCCAGTGTAACTAGGTGGCCAGCCTCTTTAAGGATCAGAGGCATGGAGTGGGCCATCCCTCTCCAATTAGCCCTGCCATCACTCCTGTGATGGGATGTGAGGTTTAATTAGTAGAACCAGCTGGGTATGGAGGAGCTGATTTCCCTATAAAGAGCAACAGGAAGCTCCAGAAGGGGAGACATAACCAACATGAAATAAAAATAACCACTATGAAGCTAGAGCTTTCAGTAAAGGTCTGTAGAAAAGGACTGTAGTAGAAGCATTGAATGGCTGCTAGAAGTGAATGGACTCCAGGAAAGATCCCTGTGGTGTCAGGTAGGAATTGAGAGAAACTGCTGAAGAGAGCAGGTTCTGGCAAGGAACACTGAGTCTTTTGGGAAAAAGCTCCACAGAGAGAAGACTGGGCAGGGCAGACTAAGAGTATGGACTTGATGGAAATCTGAGAACTTTATCTGGGGGATGATTTTTTTTTTTTTTACTAAATCTAGCTTTAGAGAGGGGTGTTGCTGAATCAGGAAAGAGTTTGTGTGGATAGTTTGAGGTGGGGAAACTGAAGCAGGAGTCCTGCAGGGAGCCTTCAGGCCATAAGGGGGGGAGACACACAGTAGGTGGGGGACCCGTTCACACATAAAAGCAATGATGCACCTGATTTGTGTCTACCTCATCCAATTTAGCTGTTATCTCTCTCATACCAATGCTAATTTATGCCAGGGCATCACTTCTGTATTGTGGGAGTATGAAGTCTCACTCTGATTGCTGTAGTGTTGGAAGTTTGCCTTCCTGTCTCCACCATTAGAACCCTGAGGGGTTTGTCTCCATCCATATCAATTGTTGTGCGTGAGGGTTTGGGTTTGGTTGGAGTGTCTTCTTGTTTTTCTATTTTAAATATCTTCAGTCTGCCTTTTTCTTCCTTATGGCTGGTGTCTGAAATACTTTTGAATTGTCACCCTGGAAAACTCAGTTACTTTGGACTATGACTTCTTGAAAGTTGTTCTTCTTCTGAGACTTAACCTCATATTAAAAGTCAAGGCTGTGAGCATGCTCAGCGAATCTTCCAATGGTATTCTCAAGCATGTACTCCACATTTTGAGAAGTAGATGGCCGGAGATAGCTTCATCCAGCCCTCTGCTCCCTTAACATCTGTAAAGTTCCAAGGGGACCAGCCATCACATAAGTTCTGTTAGGTCCTCAGTGCTAATCCCAGCTACTCTGCTGTCTTATACTTAGTCTAATGGAGAAATTATTGAGAAGTCCATTCTGGGCTGGGCACTCAAAGTGAGGTAAATGGGAGACACAGATACCTAAGTAGAATTCCATAATTGAGGATCTACAGTGGTATGGGTTACACAGACCACATGGGACTGTTCTACCCCACATAGCATTTTGAACAACCCTAAAAAAATCAAAAAGCTAACTAGTAGAAGTGCCACTGTCTAAACCAACCAAAATGTTTAAAAGCTGAAAGTACCACTTTTTAAAACAGTAGAATTTGGCCCTTGGATTCTTTTTTCCAAATGTATGCATCTTTTAATAATAGATCGATGCTAGGAGTGCGTGTGATACAGTGTACTCATCCTCTGATAGGAAGGAGAACCTTAAATCGATCTGCAATGACCCCTGTAGCTGAGCAAGAAGTGACGAACTCAGTAGGGAGTCCTATCCAGTTCTTCTCAACCAGGGTGAGTCACTGATCTAGGGCCTTGGAGAACCCAGAAACCAGAAGCAATTGTGTCATATTTCCCTCTTTAAATTTCTGTTTTAAAATGGTTAGTATGAACTTAGATCTAGTACAAGTGGTGAACTGACAGCTCTGAACCCCAAAGGCGTTTTTGTCTTCACAGAATAGAGGCAAGCTGCCCTTACTGCCCCACCAATATGTTTTCATCCTGACATGGAGGACCATGTCTAAACCTGAGAGAGTAATCCAGTCTTGAGCTCTCTGGTGAAACTACCTACAGGAGTGCTAATAGTGGTGTGAACATCAGTCTGTTGGGAATTGAAGAAAGATCATCAACCCCATTTAACATATGCCACCAAACAGCCATCAAATAATAACAACTTTCAGTTGCTACTAAACTGGGCTGCATTTGAACCAGCAACCTATCTCCTAAAGGAAAAAAGGCTATTTTTCTGATTCCATTCCCAATCTTACTGAGACTTAAATATTTTAACTAGTAGTGGTTAATTACTTCTTTCTTTCTAGGCCAATAAACAGTGACCTTCCCTTCCCCCAGTCATGCACCATAGCACTCTACTGGCTAAGAAGAGCAGGTAATGAGACAAGTCTGGCATCTAACCAAAAAGGTTTTTTAGCTAGTGATTTATTAGTGTGTGTAAAAATAGCTAACCTTGTTTAAAGGCACTTCTTACACAAAAAGAAAAGGGTTCAATTACCATAATTCATTTAAAGTGAAGATTAAACATTTTAACCAGAACAGTACTCTAATCCTGTGACTCTTATTTATGTCCAAATATAGAGCTATTGGCAATAAACAGCAATTTGAGAAGTCATAACCCAAGAAAATCATTGTCAAGTGACTTCAGAGCTCCCTATAAATTTCCTCTTGTTGACCTGAACACCGGTGTCCAACTGCACAGTTAAATATTTGTATTAGGTGCTCCTGCCTTTAACTGACTAATTAAAAAGATAGAATCAAAGAATGCCATCTCAAACCATTTTAGTTCTAATCTCTCTCAAGCAAAGTCTACTCTGTAAATTGAACTAAAAGTATTTTTTCTGAATAGGGATTTTACAGTGTTGCAATAAATTCAAGCACTGGGAAAGTAAATGTAACTGAAGTACTCTTAATGATGCTATTGTGTAGATGTTATGGTTATAATCCTATTACACAGACAGTTACCTTGAAGTTTATAAATTCTTTGAGAAATTATTATAATGGGGAAGAGCTTTACTGAAGGAAAGCCTTGTGTTTAAATATAAGCAAAAAGGGGTTAATTTAAGGCTGGAAATAGGAAGTTGCAGAGACTGAGGTAATAATTAGGGAGAAATTGACTTCCTGTCCATCCTATAGTCTGTACAAATTTACATTGTCTCAGAAATGTTTACTGGAAGTAGAGAGGTCACTGAGAAAAATCTGTATCAAATTAACCGGTAGAGCACAGTTCTAGATAGATGCATGCTTGAGGATGAGACTTGCCTACAGTCTCAAGGAATACAGTTTCTTATTATTTGCACTTCAGTATGCCTGGAGGCCCCAGTCATGGGTTGGGGCCCCATTGTGTACAGTACAGTACACACACAGCAAAAAGATAGTACCTGCCTGGCTACCTCAAAGAGCTTACAGTCTAAGAAGGCCTGATCCAAAACCAGTTAAAGTCAATGGGAGACTTTCAATTGATTTAAATGGGCTTTGCTTCAGGCCCTAAGTAAGTATTCTTGAGATGTTAATCAATACTGTCCCATAGTGGTAACTTTTTAATGTGCTTCTATTGATTCCTTTGTCATAGATTACAAGACACTTTGCCACTTTCTACATCTGAGTTTTTAACAAACTGATTTGACTTATTAACCTGGTTTGATTTAGGTCCACGCCAGCAGGTATTTACAAAATGTCACCAAATGTCATCAAAGTTCGCCAAAAATTCAGTACTGAAAATGGTTTGTCACCCAAAATGGGTTGGGAGAGGGGAATAGAAGGAGAGCACCATTCTAAGCCAGTTTAGTTTATCTTTACTGGTAAAAAGGTAGGCATCTCTTTATGTGAAATGAGATGTGTTGATTTTATTTCATGTATAGTAATGTGGTTGAGGTTTTTTGTTTTTTGTTTTTGTTTTTTGCACCTATAAAAGGCAAACACAGAAAGGACCAAAAAATAGTCGATTCTGAGAAAAAGAACGTTAGTTTGCATTACTTTAGCGTGATTTGGTCTGATGGCCAGCTGTGGAAGTGATAGCAGAATATGTGAGAGAGTTATCAACTGTGAGAGAGTTATCAACTGTGAAAGAGTTATCAACTGCAGTCAGAGCTTTCATTGGAGCATCAGCAGCTGTTCTGAGGGCTGAGAAATAAGAAGAGGTGGAAATAATGAAACAGAACAAAGGGAAAGGTAAAAATCCCACCCCCACCCCCTTTGGTTTATTCCATAGTGTTTGTTCCACAGGGTTTCTGGTGCCTGATCAAAGGAGACTGATGCTGGAGACAAAGGGCAGAAATGTGTAGATGTGCACTTAGACCCTCTCTGACCCTCCAGCTTCCACCTCCTTCTCTCCTTTAGCACAAAGTTGTTCTCCTACATTCTACTCCCCCACCTCTGACAGTTTTGAAAATGGCATCTGGGTTGGGCAGTCCGCTTCTCTCGTGCTGAAGCTCCAACCATCAGGTGTTAACCAGATCCATGCCAGGAAGGTCACATACCTATCTACTAATTTCCTTTTCTCTTCTTGCATCTCTTACACAGCGAATGCTGCCCCCCCCACTCCAAGTCCTGTTTGCATGTTCAAAATGGTGGCCTCAGGGTACAGCCACAACCTCTACTTCTGCCTCCTCTCCCCTCGCTTGACAGATTCAAATGATGAAACTGTTTAGTTGTGTGAAATTCAAACATTTGAGTCTTCTATAGAAAAAAATGGTGTTTGGTTAATTTTCACAGTTTGCATGAGGTATACGTATACGTAGGCATTGCACACCTGTGAACGCAGTAAGGGCTGCTGATCCCTACTGAGATACATATGCCCTGTAACACGAAAAGATTAGGTTAAGGACAGCATAGCCATACAACTCTGAAGGCAGCTGGCTGAGCTATATCAAATATCAATTAATCAATACTGCAGTCAAATCACAACGGTGGCATCTCAAGGCTTACATATTTCATAGAGACTGAGAGCAGTTAAATAGATTATTTTCTGCATGGACTGAAAATGTTTCTCCGTACTTCCTGCATGTTTGCAGGAGAGGTAGACTAGAATCTAAAACTTGCTTGATTTGTAGTAGAGACATTCAGCAGAACGTTTGGCTGCATGATCATTGACGCTGGCATAGCTTGCAACTCCTTTCTATTTCGGCAGCACTTCTGGGCGGGAACCATCTTGGTGAGTAACATTACAGTGCATCTTGCTGGTCTGCCTTTGCCTTTTTGATTAAGGCCACTGTCTGACTCCTAGTCACTGCCACAACATAACATCATCAAAAATCAGGACAGCCTAAAGGGGATGCAGAGGGGATCACTGTCCAGCCCCACCCTCCCTGTCCCCCCCTATCCACTGCTAACCCCCCTGACATCCATCTCTGCCCCCAGTTAGGAAATTCCAGCACCAATTGTAAGTAACTCCAAGGCATGGCATGAACAGTTTGTATTCCCCAAACTGGGGAGTGCAAATCCTGGCTTCACATCCCCTTGCAATGCCCAAAGCACAGCAAAAACTTCACACTGAAAGAAGGAACATAAATCCCAACGTCCCAGTCTAGACCCCATGCAGACACTGCTTACCATCTCGTAGGTGTTCCAAGACTGGGATGAATCTCAGGGAATGACATTTGGAAATTGAGGATAAAAAATGCTTTGAGTGCTTCTATGGAAACAGCAGGAATATGAACAATAGTTCCTTTGTTTCTCTACTCCCCCAGCTGCGGCACCTGCAGCAGCAAGACTCTCAAGGACATGGGCCTTTATCTATGGCTGAGTGACTAGTCAACCCAGGGAGAAGAAATGGAGTGTAAGAATGAGTTGTTTGGCGTCCTCCTCACAGACTTGCCAAACCCCCCAAAACCTACAGAGGGTGTTACTGATGTTTGAGAGGGAGAAAGACAGTAGTTATGCAGAGACAGCACTGAAGTTGCCTGGGACAGCATTGCTGTGACCAAACACACTGTGGACAAAGACCAGGATATGCAGAAGCAATTCTTGGAGGCAGTGAACAGGCACACTGCTCTGCTGGAGCACACATTGCTATTAAGCCCTCAAACAGTGCAGTGCCCTCACCCAGGACCAAGCTATGTTCTGCAGCCCTTGGATAATACAAGGTACTGAGAACACCAGCAGACGTTCTTCATGTAGCTCTGACCTTGCTCCCAGAGGCAATTCCCCTCCCTGGCCCTAGCATAGGGCAGCAAGAATAACAGCAGGCAGGGGCCCAGAGCATTCGAGCCATCCAATGCACCTGGCAACTTTAAGCCCTGACACTCAACCCAGGTTTAGAAGAAGCATCTGTGAAGAGAAGGCCCCTCCTATTTTTATGTGCTGCCCCCTCCAGCGCACTGTATTTGAATTTGACTTTGTCCCCTTTAAAGCTGTGTTTCATGTTGTTATAATCACTATGAACAAGGCTTATAACATATTTTACGTTTTTTTTCACTTTGGCTGTTTGCTGGCATAATTTGTGCAACAAACTTGTTTAGAGTCACAAAATCTGCAAGTCCTGATGTACACAACACATGTTCGTACTTTTTTACAAAAGCATAAAAGTGCACACCGCCATGATAAAGTAAAGGGTGCCATAGTGTGCCAGTTCTGATGCCCAAAATGTGATCCAAACTCCACTCTGGAAATGACATTTAAATATATTTAGCTCATACCATTTAAACATATTTAGCTGGCAGACTTAACTATAATACTTTTCCTTCTGAGCGGTGTGCTCATAATTTTCCCTTCCAATACGAACATAGACTTATGTTCCTGACTCTGGTATTCCCCCTCAATTCATTACCTTCGGGGCATGGAAAAATATATTTTTGAATATTTCATGTTTTGAATCTCCTCTTTACAAACTGTTTTTCCTGGAAACAAATTTTAAATCATTTTTTGAGATCCTCTGGTCCACATTCTTAACTGTAAATAATATCTTTCATAGACTAAGAGGGTTTACATTCATTCATACCTGGCAAATCAATGTAGAAAGCTAGTTTGTTTATTTAATCTATATAATCATTCATCATACTGTCCTCTACTGTACTAATATCTTTAACTGCTCAATCAATCATAACAAAAATGCAAATCCCATGTAAATCTTATCAGCACCACTAAAATAATGGGAGTTCTGTTTACAAGGTGTCGATTGGGTTTGGAAGCTTTGATAATGACTCCAGACAGTCAATAAATACAGAGACTTTTACATTGCCAGTAGGAGCCTAACTAAACTATCTAATCTTTAAAATGACAGACAACACAATGAACTCTGAACTTAATCCCCTCCAAACACTAAGGAGACAGCTTAGTGCTTAAAGTACAATTCAACCCGAAAACCTACATTGAAAAAAATCATTAAAGGGTCTGACTTAAACACAAAAGACTAGGGAAATTCAGAGCTAAGGCCACAGCACCAAGCTGGCTATCCTTTCCATTGTGCTTAGGTATTGTAGAAGTCTGACATTAATCCTTGATGGGGGCATGGGCTGCAAAATCAGCCAGTTAAGCACCATCTTATACACCTTCAAGTCTTTTTAAAGCAAGTTTTGAATTATAAAAGGGAACATAAAGTATGTTGAACAACTTCACTATTTTGTGTGCCTGCAATAGAAAAGGGGACAATGGCTTTTTTTAATTTGGCAAGGGGTGGGAGGAAGAAATCTATGCAGAAAGCTTATATGCCACACTTCAGCCATCTGAGAATGTATACTGGTATCTTCAAAACTCCTGAAAATGGCATGTGGCTTTATGAGGAAACTGGCATCATAAAAGACAATGCTATAATGACAAAACAACTTACTATTTTGCCTTCACATTCTAAATGGACAGTGTTTAAATGGTTTTTAGAAAAAAAAATCTCTTTTCTGTAACAGAATGGTTTGGTTACTGATTTTCTTTGGAAAGAGAGTGATGAAAAAGGTGATCTATGTAATTTTTAGAAAAATTCCGATTATTTCAGAAAATCGGAATGAGGCCTCTCATATCTGATATGAGACTGGATGGCTCAGGGGCTTGGTAAATAGGATACTGAGTCATCTCTGTTACTGGTTGAAATCAGGGCTAAGTATGAGGGTATGTCTGTACTATAGCGACTATACCAACAAAGCTATGCTGGCATAAACATGTAGACAGAAGGATCTGTTTCTGTCAGTGTAGGAACACTACCTCTCTGAATGACATTAGCTATCATGATAGAAGCCCTCTTCCGTCGACATGAAAGGGGGTTCCAGGGAGGATGGAGCGAGGCTGTTCTCAGTGGTGGCAGATGACAGAACAAGGAGCAACAGTCTCAAGTTGCAGTGGGGGAGGTCTAGGTTGGACATTAGGAAAACGTTTTTCACTAGGGGGTAGTGAAGCACTGGAATGGGTTACCTAGGGAGGTGGTGGAATCTCCATCTTTAGAGGTTTTTAAGCTGCAGCTTGACAAAGCCCTCGCTGGGATTATTTAGCTGAGGTTAGTCCTGCTTTGAGTAGGGGGTTGGACTAGATGACCTCCTGAGGTCCCTTCCAACTCTAATATTCTTTGATTCTATGATATAGCTGCATCTGCATGGGGGTTTTGTCGGCATGGGCATGTCAGTTGAGGTATGGTTATTTCTCACCTGAGTAGTGTAGCTATGCTAATATAATTTTTCAGTGGAGACCAGAAAGAATTTGCTATCTTAGGGCAAGTCTACACTATAAAATTAAGTCAATCTACATCAGTGTACAGCCACTGCAGAAATTAAATTGCTTCTGCATGTCCATGTTTCGCTCCTTATGTTGGCGATGTGCATTCCCACCAAGAATATTTGTCAGTGTGGCGCCTTGTGGAATGGCTTCTGAAAGGCAGCAACAATCAATGTAAGCAATACAGTGTCTCCATTGACACTACATCGACCTAACTACATCAACCAAAGTGCTATGCCTCTTGCAGACGTGGAGTTATTAAGTCAGTGTAGTGGGTGAGTTACATGGGTGGGAGCTACATTTTAGTGTAGGCGCTTATAGAATTAGGTCAATGTATGCTGCCTTACGGCAACCTAACTCTGTAGTGTAGACCAGGGCTTAGAGCTATTTGATTATGTGAAATGACTTGGTGGTTTCAGTTCATTTCCTTGAGGCCAATGGTCTAAATCACACAACCAATCACCACACTTGACAGGAATTGGAATTCTTGGTGGCAATCACAACACAATCACCATGGGTGAAATCTTTGCCTCCCTGAAATCAATGGCAAAACTTCCATGGGCGCAGGATTTTGCCCTGAAGACTGGGCATGCAGATTAAATGACCCTGGCACCCTCGTGGTGGTCTCTGCATGTCAGTGCTGAGGCATATAGGCAGGGCAGTGTGGGGATGTTAGCACTACTATTGCCGAAGCTGGGCCTATTTTGTGGATTCTGGAGTTGTTTATTGTCTAAGCTATCATCTTATGTCTTGATTACAGCACCAGCCCCCTCTCTTGCCCTGACACATGTATTCTTACCCTGCTCAAATTCACACAGAATGCTGCGGCAAAGATGATTTTCTTAGCACATCATTTTGACCCTGTCGCTCCTCTCTGCATCTGTCCTTTGGCTCCCCTTCTCGAATGCATCGACCATAAGCTACTTGTCCTCGCGTTCAAGGCCCTTCAGAGTCTATTCTCACATTACCTATCATTTCTCATTCACTGGTGGGATGTCGACTCCCCCCTCTAATCAGCCCATGATGTCTCTCCATTGCCCACTTTTTACATGTTCAGACAAACAACTTTGTGTTTTCTTCCACGCTGGCCCACGCAGTTGAGAGGTGCTCCTTGTAACCATCCATAAAGCTACCTCATTAGCCTCCTTCAGAATCTCCTCAAAACTCTCTCTTTTTGTGATGTCTCAAAAAATCTTAGGCTAAGGATCTGCTGAGACTACAGCCATTCATACTGACCAATACCAACTCATTGTTTCCTTGTATTTTCCTGTTTGTCTGTATACATCCATTGTCTCTTGTCTTGTGTTTAGATTGGAGGCGTCTTGCAGCAGGGACCATCTTGTTGTTCTGTGTTAATATAGGGCCTAATACAATAGGGTCCTTCTCCATGACAGGGACTCCTCTGTTTTAAGGTAATGAATAATAACTGATTTTTTTGTCCCTTCTCTAAAATCCAAAAACAAGAGAATATTAACCTCAAAATTGATTGGTGAAATCTGAGGCTGAGTTAAAATCTGTCACTGTGTTTTGAGATGAATTGGACAAAAGGTCCATAGATTATGACATTGTAAAAATAGAGAAGATCATCAGGGTCCAAAAGCTTTTAGAGTATTTTTTCCCATTTTGTAAACAGACCAAAAACAAAAAGGAGGAAGATTAAGCTTAGTTCACTCGATTCATTCAACTGAGATCCAACAGAGCCAAAGATTGTTTTGTTAGACTGTAATTTGATAAGTTAAGATTTTAAATAATAATGTGAATATGGGATGTTTTTCCAGCACGGCTACTTTGGGATGTTAAATGACAGCTGGATACCTAAGATTTTATTTTTAAAAAGTACCTAGTCCTTTTTCTTGTGAGATTATTCCTCAATTCATAAAATAGTCATTAAGGAGGCCTGTTAATGGAGACAGGAGTATTTTTCTACCTAAACTGAGGTTCATCAGGAAAGGCAAGACACAGTTTAAAAAGTATTATTCACTGTAATTAAATATTCTTCTCATGCTGATTTTAATCATCTCGCTATGAGAATAGAAACTGGGATTGTGTTTTTTGTTTTTTGCTAACTACCCTTAAATTACTGCTATGTTTAACTTTAGCAAAGTTTTGTTAGTTTTTTTTTTTAAATACAAATAACAAAAAGCTGTCACCTTCCTCTAGCAATATACTAATCTGAAGGGATAAAAGAAAACTGCTATATCATCATCAACTCTCTGGACTCATAGATGTTTAATGATTGATTTTAGGACACTTGTGTGGAACAAAATTCTGAATCCTTTCCAAGGATTGATTGTCTCTTAAGGCACAAACATCCTGGATGTTTGCAATCCTGGATTGCTATTAGCATATTCCTATGTTAAATCCTGTAAGTTTTCCCTCTCTAAGTACTGTTTCATGCAGGGATTCTTTTCGCTGGCTCCTTTTATATGTTTTTCCAGCTGTCCAATGGCATGCCTGTCATGGCAGACTCTGGCTTCATTCTTAACACAGGTTCCAGATAGTTCCATTTTTTTTTCTGGATAACTCTGTAGATATGTTTGAAAACTTCCTAAAAAAATCTCAGCATTTATTATAAATTTATTCCATTTAATTCCTAGCATTTTTCCTGAGGCATTTGTCCTTGAAGGCCTTTAGATATCTGTCTGTAGCTTTGGTGGATTTCCAATTTTCACATCCATATGTTAAAGGGGAAAGAACTTTTGAATTGTAGATTTGTAGTTTGGTCTTTAAATGGTAGATTTTTGATAACCAAATATTGTTTAAGATGATGAATGCAGCTACCACCAATTCCTAAATGTTATTTCCTTTCTTGATAGCCCCGTTGGTTTGCATTTTACTGCTAAAGTATGTGAAGTAACTCGCCTCTCCTATTCCTTTGCCTTCTAACATAATACTTAAGTTGGGAGTTGCTGGGTTTGTCATTAGATTTGTTTTTTCCATACCTGATCATTAACACCATCTTTTTTTGTGGTGCTGGGCAGTCTTTTGGTCGCTATTTACTTAGATTTTTCACTTGGCTATGAGCTGGAGATGATATTGCAGAAAGAAACTAGTCCCTGACTGTAACTTGTATGTGTGTGTGTACACATACATATCCCCCACTTCTCTGCACATTTTGTAGCCATGACTTCGGCTCTGAAGAGCCATAGCTCCTGTGACTCCTGTACGCCTTCACAGAGGACACTGGCTGGTAGATTTACATAATAGTACTACCCTAGCCCTACTCCTATTCTACTTCCAGGCCAGCTCACCCTTGATATCTCGTCCCTTCATCACCGCGTGCTGGGCTTTCCTAGAGAGTGGCACTCTGCAGCATGTAAGAAGGTCTAGACCACCCAGTGCTTTTTGGAAAGCAGTTAATACTGGTTCTGATGTATCTTGTGACCTCCATGCCCACAAGAGGGAAATGGGTGATGAAATAGATTTTTCTCCTGATCAGAATAATGGCCATCTCACCACTTAATTACTAACTGCACAGTAATTTCGCAAGGATAGTGGCTAGTATTCCACTTCTTTAATTGATAAAAATCTTTATTTTACCAGAATGTATCTATATTTTATAACCATGAACTGGCTTTGGTTTTGTAATTCATGTGTTTTTCATAAAACAGGAAAGAATTCATTATCATTGTTATGAGAACAATACAGTAATGGGAGGTTATTTTATATAAAAATACTGTTGATTGTTCTTCCCCCTAGAAATCTCACTTGGCAGTTTGCTTCCTGCCAAATGAATCAGCAAATGCTGCTAATGAAAGATGTTAATGTATAAAAGAAGATCCAATGCTGCACTTATTTCTTATAAAGTCCTTTAGTGATCAATGATTCACATCTCCTTTTCTAAAATTTCTCACTGTTGCTACCTTTGTTGTGGAGACCTGCTTTGAAGAGAGTTAGAAGATAAGGTATTTGAAACCAGCTGTCACCTGGAAGGATCCCTTTGTTGCTAACATCAGTGAAGCTGAATTGGTGGTAGCAATGGTGGGAAATTTTAGCCAAAATTCTCTAACGTACACACAGCTTGGGTCTGGTCTATATGCAGAGTTAGTGATTTAGCATAAATTGTGATTTTTCAACTGACTGAGTTAAAATGGTACAAAAGGCTGTGTGGGCACTTTTATTTTAGTTAAACCAGATTTATTTAAATTAATCTTAAACTAATTAGGAATGGGTATAAAATAAACTGCTCAGATTAAAATAGGAGCATCTACATAGGAGTTTGCACTGGTTTAACCCAATGTTAAATGTTAGTTTAAACCAGTGCAAGTTTGTGTCTAGACAAGGCGTAACATTTTCAAAAGTGCCTACGTCCCATTTTTCAGAAGTGATTTAGCATTCTAAGTACCATGTCACTTCTGAAAATGGAACGGAGGGTTTGTCTACATGGGGAAATTATTTCAGAATAATGTAGGGTGTGACTTTAAAATGCTATGGCTATTCTGGAATAGCTCCCTGTTTAGACACTCTATTCCAGAATTAGAGTGTCCACACGGAGCTATTTTAGATAGCTATTGTGGAATAACTATGCAAGTCAGTTTCCCCACTCAGACAAACCTTTGGGCTTTTGGGTCACCTGAGTCACCTAGGTGCTTTTGAAAATTTTACCCAAGGCCTAAGAATGTCCTAAAAAGCACTTGTTGGCAGAGAACACAGCTTTAATGTAGCAGCTTTTTGTTTTCAGGAGCAATAGAAGACCTATCACACATTTCCACACTGTGCTAGATTGGGGCCTAAATCAGAAATACAAAATAGGCTAATCAAGGCAGTGTTATCAATTTGTCATTTATCAACCTTCAACAAACCTGCCAATGACTAAATATTATTGTATTGCTTTAAATTGAATACAATATCAAAACTGCACCAGGAGCACAATCACAAAAAAATACAAACACATAACCCTCTTTCAAAAATGTACAGAAATTTTTTCAGAATTATATTTAAATTTTGTAGATTTTTAAGGCCAGAATGCTTTGGTCATCTACTGTGATCCCTGTAGAACACAGGCCATATGCTTTCACCTGGTAATTTCTGAGTTAAGCCCATAATGTCTGGTTGAACTAGAGCACATCATGTCTTTTAGAAAAACATCTAGTCTTGCTTTAAGGGTTCACCACATCCCTTGGTAAATGGTTCCAATGCTTATTTACTCCTCCTGTTAAATATCTGTGCCTTATTTCCAGTTTGAATTAGTCGAGGGTCATCACTGACACTGGATCTTGTTATGCATTTGTCAGTTATGTTAAAGAGCCATCAAGCCTTTAGAGTAAAAGGAGGAAAATAAGTCATTTTATTACAGACAGTACTGACTTTAAAATAAATTTTAAAAAATCTCTCCTATTGCAACTTTCACAAGAAACTCAAAGTGCTAGCTATGAGTGAAGGGAAACTTTTTCATGTTGAGCCGAGAAAAAAAATCTGTTAGCAAATCAAAATGAGAAATAGGATCTCGCACAACTGAAGATTGGCGGGAGTCTGTGTTCTTCTCTCAAGCTTCTACAGGTTATGGAACACCAACAGAACTTGAGTTAGAGAGGAATGCAATGATCTTTCAAGCTGCTATATCTAGTGTAACATTTTGCAAAAAACCACTCTTATGAAACACTGCATCATAGTTCAGAAGGCCAGTGTCAGAAAACACAATGCTCTTAATTAAGCATGGACCCATTCCTTGTCTAGTACAACTTCTGTATGGGAGAAACTCTGGAAAACTATTGAAGAGCCAGCAGGAATAAAAAAAATATGTACATGTTATCACCTGTTTGTGAAATTCCTGTCTAAACGTTTTCAGCCATTGTGAAGAAGTCAGAAAAGTAATCTGATAGAAACTCAATCACTGGTGGAAAAAGGAAGTAATGGGTTTCTCAATCAGCGTGGTGCCCCACTGACATATGTCACAGCTCACAAAATGGAACTCATGAAGCTATAAGATTTTTGCTCTATTTAGTCACTTTTCATTCATATCAAAGAAATTGTGTAGCCCAAATACATGTTATATGCATCACTCAGTAGGTTAGGAAAGAAGATTTATTCCCACTGGAATGATAGTAGTCCCTGGACAAGAACAATCTTTTCCACAAATTCTGGGTGTTTCCCTAAAAGATGTGGTAGTTGGCAAATACAAATATTTTTTGCAAGATATGCAGAGTTTATTTGTATCACTGGCAGGGCCCAAGCATAATTTTTTCAGGCCAGTACAAACTTTTAACATGGGCCCCTCACGTAATAGGGGTTGCAGCCTGGGCTGGGCCCCCCCAGGGCCTCAGGGCCCTGGTAAAGTGTACCCTTCACCCCTCATGTGGGGGTCCAGATCAATGGTGATCTAGTCATACAACATACTAGTTCTTTACATAGCTACTTAAATTGCCCCTGTCACCATAGTATTGGAGTACCTCCCAGTTTAATAAAAGAATGTGAACAAAATATATTTTCTTTCCTCTGCCTGTAGGAATAGCTTGAAACATTTGCGCACACAGAAAGAGAATGCATTTTGGCTGAGATGATGCTTCCCTGACCAAGCTCCATTGAACCAGGATTCCTTTAACCCCCTCCTAATCTGGAGAGGTCGAAGGAGTAGAAGAGACAGCATAGCTCTAGACATTCAGTGTTGTTAAATGTATGGATCCAAAATTCGCAACATAAAATAAAAAGTCTCTGCATAATGTTTGTATCATACAATTTATAGCTTCCACCAAAGTTCATTTTTTATTCTCTAGGAACTAATTCCTTGAACTGATTGTGTTCTGACAAGTAATACAAGAGTGTGTGGGTTGCATAAGTAGAAATAATCATTTCATGTATGACAAACTATAACACAGCATCGCCTGCAAACTCTTATCACGGCAAGGTACTGTTAGAAATCAAAGTTATGATTCATCTCCAGCAAACTGCAGTGAATGATACACCTCTCTCACACTCCAGGGGACTTCTAGCCAATATATAAAAGGTTATCTGTATAGTTCATACAGGTTTAATATTAAACTTATTAGTTTGTCCAAAATGTGTTAATCTGAAAAGTACTGGATTGCAGAGATCAAAGTGTTACAAATACATAACCAAAGTATCATATCATGGAAGTGTTTGCTTTGTAATTAAATCCTATTCTTTATACATTTTCCAGTTTTGTTTTTCAAAATATTGTTTTTGCAAACTCAAATAACATAGACCACTGACAGTATGAAAGATGTGTGGCTAAGCAGCTTGCCTTTAACAGTTAGCTATTGATTGGCCCCCTCTGTTTAAAATCTTCTAATCACTCCCATTCAAGTTAATGGAAGCTTTCTGTGCAAAATGGCTGTGCCAAGAACATTACGGAGAATACTCTCTGTCTATACCCTCTGTCAGGAGGTTGTCCTCACTGCATTCTTAGCTTGAGTTAATACACTTGAGGTACTCCAGTTGAGTGAGACTGACCACACTGGCAAGGCTAACTCAAGCCATCCTTGCGTGGCTGTGTGCACACAGCCACGCTGCACACAGTACGGCAGCCATACTGCACACAGCCATGCTGACTGAAATGAAGGCACTTGCTTTCTGGGGCCACATCCCACTGTTCTTAATGCTGCAGCATTCTGAGCTGCTCCTTCCAGCTGATATATTTAATCTGTTCTGGTTATGTGAGCAGAAGTGGAGTTCGCCTGGCTGCTTAGTACAGTATGCAACTTCCGCTCGTGTTCCTTGGCTATATTCTGGTGGAAAGCCATGGATGCCACTCTGAATGATGAATGGAATCCATGGCTTTTCCCAGCCCAGGCCCTGGTCCCCCTGCCTGATTTACCAGGCCAGAGCTGGCCTTTGTGAAGCCATAGGTACCAGCTCCAGAGGACCCAAATCTTTTTACTTTATCCAGCTCCTGGTCTCCCTGCCTAGCTTGGAGTGGCAGGCATGGCTGGTGTTTTCTGTATCAGTGTTCCTGCATAGGAACCTTTAACTGACTGTGCATTTATTGTGACGATACTGAAATAAAATGGTGGTGGTTAAATAACGCCCCCCCACTTCATGCAATCAAAGCACTCACAAAAACAAATGGATTAAACAAAGGAATAATCTATTCAAAGGCAATAACACTATCAGTGCAGATGTTTTGGGCATTTAACAATGGAACAGTGAACAATGAACATAAGAACGGCCATACTGGGTCAGACCAATGGTCCATCTAGCCCAGTACCCTGTCTTCCAACAGTAGCCAATGCCAGGTGCTTCAGAGGGAAAGAACTGAACTGGTGATCATCAAGTGATCCATACCCTATTGCCCATTCACAGCTTCTGGCAAACAGAGACTAGCTATGGACACTTCAGCGCATGGTTTTGCATCTTTACCCATCCTGGCTAATAGCCATTGATTGACCTATCCTCCATGAATTTATCTAATTCTTTTTTGAACCCTGTTATAGTCTTGGCCTTCACAACATCCTCTGGCAAAAAGTTCCACAGGTTGTGCATTATGCGAAGAAATACTTTCTTTTGTTCGTTTTAAACCTGCTACCTATTCATTTCAGTTGGTGATTCTCTAGTTCTTGAATTATGAGGAGGAAGTAACACTTCTTAATTACTTTCTCCACACTAGTCATGATTTTATAGACCTCTATAATAGAGGTCATCTTTTTTCCAAGATGAAAAGTCCCAGTCTTATTAACCTCTCCTCAGATGGAAGCTTTTCCATACTCCTAATCATTTTTGTTGCTCTTTCCTGTACCTTTTCCAACACCAATATATCTTTTTTGAGATGGGGCAAATACTGATCTGCACTCAGTATTCAATAGCATGGATTTATAAAGAAGCTATAGAATATTTTCTATCTTATCTATCCCTTTCCTAATGATTCCCAACATTCTGTTAGCTTTTTTACTGCTGCTGCACATTGAGTGGATATTTTCAGAGAACTATCCACAATGACTCCAAGATCTCTTTCTTGACTGGTAACAGCTAATTAGATCCCATCATTTTATATGGATAGTTGGGATTATGTTTTCCCATGTGCATTACTTTGCATTTATCAACAAATCTGCCATTTTGTTGCTCAGTCACCCAGTTTGGGTAGATCGCTTTGTAACTCTTCGCAGGCTGCTTTGGACTTAACTATTTTGAGTAGTTTTGTATCATCTGTAAATTTTGCCACCTCAGACTTTATCCCTTTTCCCAGATAACTTATGAATATGTTGAACAGTACTGATCCCAGTATGGTATCCTGGGGGACACTACTATTTCTCTCTCTCCATTGTGAAAACTGACCATTTATTCCTACCCTTTGTTTCCTATCTTTTAACCAGTTACTGAAAGAAGCTTCCCTCTTATCCCACGACAGCTTACTTTGCTTAAGAGTGATCCTGCTGCTTTAAACAATTAATGTTGAAACGGTGACTAACTATAGCAGTCCTGCTGCCTACAGCATGTGTGATATACCCATGGGGCAAAGTGCCATGTCACACATGTAAAGTGCACATGGTCAGGTACCTGCCATCACTCCACCTCCCGTCATGGATGGAGTGTTGAGGGAACAGGTCCAATTGATTATAGTATAGTGGGCCCGCTGGAGTTTCTGTGGAAATGGAGTTCTGGTCTTTTGTCCAGCCATACAGTGTCTTCAGGGATTTGGCTTTCAGTGCTGGAACAAGATCATCTGGTGAATCCCTTCCTAAGGCTGTTGGGATGGTATGTTGGCATAACCCTATTGATCTTGGACCCAAAATCATAAGTCCTGCTGGCATCACATCACAGGTGAACAGCTTGGTATCAGCCACAGACCAGTTGGCCACACAGTGGGAAGAAGCTTTTCCCTTGCTCACCACCTGAATGAACAAGTGCAATAACAAAACTAGAACAAATGCTACAGGTGCACAGAGCTGCATACAAGGCAAGGTCAGACTGCAGAAGTGGGGTATGTATAAAGGGAGGAGCTAACTTCTGGTCAGAAGGCAAGAGAGCAACAAATAATCCGTGGTGGGAATTTTGCAAAGACATTGAGGGATTCCCAGCACTTGAGTAGATCGTACGTCGAGTTCCCACTGCATTACTAGCTCAAGCTTCAACCCCACACCCCCAATGAGCCAGCTACATTGAACTTAAGGCACCATTTAACTCGAGCTACAGATTTTTGTGTGTAGATGTGAGTCAGGTTAGTGGCAACTAACCCTGCAGTGACGACAAGCCCTATAACTTTACCATCCAAATGTTTGTGATGGTCAGATATTTTCCAAATGTGTCAGTCATTGGTTTATATGTACAGCTATGAACATCAAGTGAAACCATCTCAAAACAGAAGTAGGAAAAAAAGCTACAAAAATAATCAGAGCACCAACTCTCCTTGTTTCTTTATGCATACCCTAACACACAGTGGGTTAGCACTGGCAATGTACATAGTGCTCTCAACTCACATTTCACGCAGTGGGCTTGAAGGCACATGGTACTTTCTAGGATTGGGCACAGTATCCTGTATACCTCTGTTAAAAATAAACCTACGGCCCCAATTCTAGAGTAGTATCTTAGTCTTTAAGTAGCCCCATTAATTCCATGTACTAAACACAGCCCAGATAGTTGTCTAACAAGCAAGAGTTAATTTGTTCATTAGGTGGTAAGGATGTACTAAACCCAGTGAATCCATTCATCAATAGTAGGTGTGCTTATCTTCCAAGAATAGCCAATAACATAGCTATGAGGATAAGATGGAGAAACCCTTATAAAAATTAACCACATTGATTTCTGGATACAGTCCTACAAGAGAAGTGGCTGGATCTAATGGAAATTAGAGTCCTGTGGTTTCATTTATTACATCTTTTGACCTTGAATCAGAAATGTAGTACAAGTGGACACCCCAGAACATGTAGGTATGACTCAGGCCACTAACTAATCATCTTAATAACTTTTGTAATAATTAAACTAACTTTTTAAAGTCTTCAATTATTTAAAAAGTTAATACCTAATCTCCCTTCTTGTAGTGCAAGATTAGAACGGTTAGTCAAACCATCCTTTCATCTGCATTTGTGTGACATCCAGTGGCTGGATGGGTCAATCACAAGTGTGTATTCACTGTTAATGATCCAAAAGATGAATTCCAAACACTACTTGCTACACAATAGTGAGCTCCTGAAATATTTATCACAGAGCAGTTAACTTTTATTTAAAGAAAAAATATAAGTAGAAGAAGCTTGCGCATGAGACTAGTTGCCTGAAAACAACACAGGCTTTATAATAAAGAGACTGCAGCTAAACTTTTGGGATCTCTGATGCCCAGACCAGCTTTGCTAACAGATTCTATCAATCAGGGCTCCGTCCTACTCTTCTTGAAGTAACAGAACACTCACCTTAATTTCAGCAAGAGCAGCACTGGGACCTAAATCAAGTTTGTATTTAAGTCTCTGAGTGAGATACCAAAATAGGAAAGCTATAAAAAGACTGCCCTTTCCACACAACACTGCCTATTAGTATTAGGCTTCCAGTCATTTGTTTCTCAATTAATTTGGCACTCCATTCTCAAGTATGATACAACTGGATGAGATTAAGATTCTTTGAGGATGTGGTACCAAATATTTTCCCTGCTTTAGTCTAGTGGTCAGACAATGACTTGAGATCAGTGGTGCTCTATCCACCAGGTTTTCAGTGCAGGATCGGGGCCTGCATACTGAATTGGTGTGAATTTAAGCTTGATAAGTATATGGAGGGGATGTTATGATGGGGTAGTTTAATTTAATTTGAGCAATTGATTTGGATTATCGTCAGATAAGTCTGCTCAATGGTCTGTGGGAATGTTGGATGGGATGGGAACTGAGTTACTGCAGAGAATTCCTTTTTGGGTGTTGGCTGGTGAATCTTGCCCACATGCTCGGGGTTTAGCTGATCGCCATATTTGGGGTCGGGAAGGAATTTTCCTCCGGGGCGGATTGGCAGAGGCCCCGGAGGTTTTTCGCCTTCCTCTGCAGCGTGGGGCATGGGTCGCTTGCTGATGGATTCCCTGCAGCTTGAGGTCTTCAAATCTCACTTTTGAGGATTTCAATAACTCAGTCATGGGTTCGGGGTTGTTATAAATGTGTATGGGTAGGGTTTTGTGGCCTGTCTTGTGCAGGAGGTCAGACTAGATGATCATATTGGTCCCTTCTGACCTATGAGTCTATGAGTCTGAGTCTATGAATTTTGTTTATAGCACAAAGGGACACCATCAGTTTAAAAACCACATTTCTATTTGAACACTGTTTACCTATCGCTGTACAGGTGGCACCTACAATTACTAAAGCTGAAAGATTAAAGCATAAATATTTCCTCTGCTTTTTTTAGTGTACTTTGTACATTTCACAGCCCTTTTCCATAACAGTTTTCTGCTTGTGTGGGTCTTTCACAAAACAGCAGGGAAAAGACAAACGTTTGGAAAATAGGAAAATGTGATTTCAAACCCACAAAAATTGACAGAGGGACTCAGTTAGCTGTCCTGTGTGAAGCTACTGGTAAATCATGTTTTGAAGATAACTAAATTGCAAGTTTTTGGTGTCCTCTTTCATCTGTAACACTTATCACCAGTGAAATGTTTTAAAAGTGTTAGACTAGTCACTATTTTGACAACAAATTTTCCCTTAAAATAATTAAGTCCCTCTTCAAGAAAAGACATTAATGAAGTGGGTACAGTGTAATAGGCACATGTTACTAGAGGAGCCAGGAAAACAGCAGCTGTGCAGCATTCTTGGACACAAAGTCCTCAGGAATCACGAGGTCAGCTCAGGGTCTGTTTTTTCACTGCCAGTTTTGCTGACTACAGAATCATTCTGGTAATGATGATAAATGGAATAAAAGTCCTCCTCTAAAGTTAGAACTGTTTCATGCTCCGCAATGGCTAGAAAAAGTAAACTAAACTTGCTGGAGTTTTATTCAGAAGAAAACAAAGATCAAATATATACAAATGTCTTTGCTGAGATTGAGTCCTTTGAACTGCCTCTTGGAACCAGTTTAAGGTAGGCATCATTTATTATTGTATTGTGTTCCGATTGTATACAATGGATTTGTTATATTCTTTGGCTGTTGTTTCCCTCCCTCCCAGGTACTGGAGACCTAATCTTGCACACACTGAAATTCATAGGAAACTTTCCTTTGAATTCAATGGTAATAGGATTGGGCCCTAAGGGAACAAGCAAAGGCCTCTACTCAACCCCTTCTCATCAGGAAAAGGGGTTTCTTTACATACTTACCGCAAGAGCTCCTTGGAGAAATTATTTTTATTAATGAAACAGGAAACAATCACTGTTTTTCATGATGGAATGCTTTTCATTTACCATTAGCCAATGCCATCAGCTACATGCTTGAAAAATAGGTGAATGACTTTTAATTCAGCTAGTTTAGACAGACACTACCCTTGTCTCTTATTAAAGTGCATCTATGCACAAGTTGTTTTATTTAATGAAATTCCTGAGTGTGTTTGACAAAATTAGAAATAATGCATTTACAGTTTATAGCATTTTCATGGGCATGAAGCTTATATAGTAAAGATTGTATGTTTTGCTTTATTGTTGGTGTCTGCAGCAGAGTGATAAAAATAACTTTTCTGGTATTGTGGGTGTCAGTTTGCAGTAAGGATCAGTCTAAAAAAAAAAGAAACCATAATATCTTCATTTAGAAATAAATTTAATTTTTCCTGAAACTTGCATCCACCTCCTTACTCTGTAAATAACTTTGGTGATGGAAAAAAGGCATGTGGAAAGAATTTTACTATATTTCAATGATTTCTTCAGGGAAATAATATAGCAAAGGTAGCTGAACCTGTAAAAGGTTTCCCCCTCTGAATTATCTGCAACCTGCATTTTGTAGGAGCTTGTCTACATTTAGAAAAATTCCCTGTTGCTGATAATGGATGTCACCAATAGGTTCAACTGAAACCAACGCTTGAACATGATTTAGCTGCAAGTGTAGACAACCTCCAAGACATGTTCACTACTCTTTCATTAACTGTGGCCTAGCACTTGATGGTGATTTAATTACTGTTACAGAAATGGTGCTGAACACAACTGAAGCTAATGCATGTTCTGGCCTGGTTCAGCTGTACCCAGTGCTGATAACTGTTGTTAGCAAAGGTCAGCTTTTCTTGTCTAGGAAAAACCATAAATGGGAAAGCCACTTTTATGGACCAAATCTTCTGAAGTTGGCTTTTATTTATGCCAGTGGTTCTCAACCTTTCTAATGCCGTGACCCCGCAATACAGTTCC
>ML675609.1:35387889-35817012 GCA_007922155.1 Mesoclemmys tuberculata | reverse complement strand
TGGCGGAGAACCTCCCCGAGCATGAGCGGATCCTGCAGGAGATCGAGAGCACGGACACGGCCTGCGTGGGGCCCACGCTGCGGTGAGGGGCCGGGCCGGGCCGGGCCGGGCGGGGGGCTGCACTCGGCGAGGGGCCGCTCGCCCGCCCCGCGCGCCCCAGGGCCGGGCAGGGCCCCCGCGCTGGCAGCTCCGCCCCAGACACCGACCCCCGGCGGGGGCTCTGCGGCGCAGCCTGCCGCGCGGCTCCCGCCCGTGGGGGTTTCGCCCCCGCTGAGCCCAGGGGCTCCCCGGGGAAGGCCTCAGCCTCCTGGCCCGCCCCGCTGTGGCTCTGCCCCAACGCCCCTGCTTGCGGGGGCCCGGCTCTCCCGCCTCCCCCCAGCGCCCGGCGGGGCCCGTCGCGGAGCGCTGCACCCCGGCCAGTCGGGACCGGGAGGGGCGGGCGGCCCCCAGCGTGGAGCGTGCCCCGCTCCGCGTTCGGGGCCTGGCGGGCGGCAGCGGTGCGGGGGAAGGCGCTGGCGGGGGCAGCTAGCGCGCACGGGGACTCCAGCGCGGTCAGGGCCAGCTGGAGCAGCTGGTGGTTGTGCCAGCACGGGACAGGCCCCCTTGGAGGGGATGGGCACTGCCCCCCGACAGACACCGTGCCGGGGCTGGGCCCCACGCGCTTCCCATAACCTGCAGCATCCGCCTGGCTCAGTTTCTCTCCTGGGGGGAGAAAGGACTGGCTTGTCGCAGTCCCTCCCCCCCTACTGACCAGGGCAGAGTTGATGCTGTGGAGAGGGTGGTCCCGATTTGTCTGAAGTTAACATGTTGAACGTGAGAGGAAGGGCACCAGCAGAGGCTTGTTTGTGTTTGTATTTGGGAGCTGTCAAAGGCGGTGGGTGTGGCTGGCTGCTGGTTTCCTCATTGGCTTTGGGATCCGGGATGCTCCCTTTGAAGTTGTATCCGCCTCTCCACCCCATTTCAGATCTCAGCCTTCGTTGTCATCTCTGACTCTGTGGTCCAGAAGTGGTCACAGGGTAAAATCCTAAACATGCAGTGAAACCCTATCTTGGGTGCTTGATGGATTAAGGAGCAGCAGTACTCAGCATTTAAGATTGAAGTTAGTTTTGCCACTATGAAACCAGTCATTAATCTCCTGTAACTTCAGCCAAGTGAAACTGATTCCCCTGAAATGTTGCCACATCTCATGCGTTGGTGTATTTTTTTTCCTGGTAGTTTGATAACATTCAGAAAAGGTTTAACTCCCCACGACTTCGTTTATTTTTCCAGCTGTCATGTCTCCAAAATGGTTCAGCCTGCAAACTCCAACTGTTTTGTTTTATTGGTCTTGTTGAGGAGAAATGTGTTAAGCACCTTTGTGGAGGGGGAACAGACTAGGCATTGTTGCACCTGCTGGTCTGATGGGGTAGTAGAAAGGGTGCCACACAGATGGACAGGTATTCAGGGGAGGGAAAATCAGGATATGCAGAGGATGGGGGTGGACAACAAGGAGAGACATGTCCTGTCTTGGCCTTGAGCTGTACTTGTGCTGATTCACAAACAAAATCTGCAAAACAGTTAAGATTGAAATAATAATAACAATAATGCCTACCTCTTATATGGCACTTTTTCATCAGTAGATCTGGCAGTGCTTTACAAAGGAGATAAGTATCAATTACACCAGTTTACAGATGGGGAAATGTTTCAAAAGCACTCAGCCAACACGAAAAGGCACACTCCCTTTGCAAAAATGTACCCTTTTAAAATTCAGGAAATGAATAGTTGGGATCTAGCTGGTTCCCAAATGTCATTTTGTAATGCATCATTCATTTATTATCCACATAACTTAGCTTGGACCAATCTTGCCTTCACCCACTAAAATGATTTGACCTCGATTTCAATCCAGATAGATGTTTGGTAATATTTAGGTATTACAATTTTTATTTGAATTTTAAATAAATTGTTAAGTAGCCTCAGTTCTGCCTCAAAGCCTCAGGCCACTGGTGGTAAAGGCCTTTGGATTTAGAGGCAGAGGCATTCATATCATGGATTAGTAACTGGTTTAAAGATAGGAAACAAATGATTGGAATAAATAGTTAGTTTTCACAGTGGAGAGAATAGTGGGGACCCTAGGATCTGTACTGAGACCTGTGTTGTTCAACATTATTCATTAATGATCTGGAAAAGGAGGTGAACAGCGAAGTGGTAAAGTTTGCATATGACACAAAGCTATTCAAGTTAAGTCCAAAGCAGACTGTGAGGATTTACAGAGGGATCTCATAAGACTGGGTGACAAAATGGCAGATGAAATTCAACATTGATAAGTGCAAAGTAATGCACATTGGAAAAATAATCTTAACTATAAATATGCAATGGGGGCACATGTTCTAAATTAGCTGTTACTTCTTAAGAAAGATCTTGGAGTCATCATGGATAGTTCTCTGAAAACTTCCGCACAGTGCTTAGCAGCGGTTAAAAAGGCTAATGGTATCTTAGGAATTATTTGGAAATGAATAGAAAATAAGACAGTAAATATTATAATGCCACTGTATAAATCCATGGTGCACCCATACCTTGAATAGTGTGTCCAATTCTGGTTGCCTCATCTCAAAAAGAATATAGTGGAACTGGAAAAGGTTTGGAGAATGGTAATGATGATGATCAAGGGTATGAAATGACTTCCATACAAGGAGAGACTAAAAAGAATAGGGCTGTTCATCTTAGAAAAAAGACGACTAAGGGGAGATATGATAGAGATCTATGAAATCATGAATGGTGTGGAAAAACTCAAAAAGTTTATTTACCCTTTCACACAATACAAAAACAGAGGTCACTCAATGAAATTTATAGGCAGCAGATTTAATACAAAGAAGAGGAAGTACTTTTTCACACAACTAACCTGTGGAACTCATTGCCATGGGATGTTGTGATGGCCAAAAGCATAACTGGATTAAAAAAAGAATTGGATAGGTTCATGGAGGATAGGTCCATCAGCAGCTATTAGCCAAGATGATCAGGGATGCAACCCCATACTCTGGGTGATCCAAAGCCTTTGACTGCTAGAAGTCAGGAGTGGAAGCCAAGAGTGGATCACACCATAATTGCCCTGTTCTGTACACTTCTTAGGCTATGGTATGGGCCACTGTTGGAGACAGCATCATAGGCAAGAACAACCCTGTATGGCTGTTCTTATGTTCTCTTTTATTAAAGCGAGAGCAAAGATAAAGATAAAATAAAAAACGAGATAATAAAAATAAGAGAAATAACATGTGAACTCCTCTATCTCAATAGCCCAAAACAGACCAAGCTGAATGTAGAGTGCCTTTTGACACCCATTCCAGTAACGACATTTCATTTTAATTTTCTGGCAACAAGGAGACCACAGGCCAGATATTGGGGCAACCACATTTTTTCGTTGGATAACCACAACTGACATCTTATCTGCCTATAGATGTGATCAGAAAAAAAAATTCCCAGCTTGATGGAATGTATATCAACGCAGTGCAATCATTCGAAGTCTAGTGACAGACAACTCCCATGCCGAAGCTGTTGCTCACTAAACATTCTGTTAAGGCCACAGATATGTGCAGCTAGCTAATGTGTAGCAGTAATAAACTATGCTCTGAAGGAGTTTGAAATCTGCATAATCTATGATCCTCATAGTCTAAAGGCATTTTTATACAGGCTGTGTACTTTCCTTTGAGCAAGCCTCCAGAAAGAGTACAGGAATATCTGTGTCTACTAAGATATTATCACTTGGAGCACAAGCCTGCAATCTTTTTTTCAGGCATAATGCCTGTGGACTACAGTAGGTGTTTTGGCTCAGTAAAATCAGGTTCTCACTCTCCATGTCTGCTCCCTTGTACTGGATAGAATATCTTTTCTTTGGAACCTCCATTGCTGACTGAAGGAGACAGGATTCCCTTCCAGTGCTATTGCTACTCCTGCTTCTTAAATTCTGTACTTTACTGATGTTTTACTGGTGTGGGTGTGACTTGTTTCCTCTGTGGATGTCAGCTTTCTTACAGAACCTGCGCATTACTAAAAGGTCCTTAGCTACTTACCCTGTGTTTCTAGTCCTATTATTTCTGACTTGGCACCTATTTTCATTTTTAAGTTGTAAAGATCTTTTCAATCAAACTGCTAGAAAAACTGGCATTGTGCACACATGATTCTCCCTTACAGCAGGACAGCTTTGATCTGTTTTACCAGTGGAAAGAAGCCTTAAAGTCTGCTTAGCAAGCCTTAGGAGTTCTCCGCAGTGTAGTGGGATCCTCAAATAACATATAATCAGTGCAATGGCTACTACTCCATCCCTGCTCCCCATAGCTGGTGCAGGTTATGTGACTAGAAGAAAGAGGGCATGGCAGTGATCTTCAGCTGCTTTAATACTCCTTTGTGTTGTTGGCACAAGTTGGGGCAGCCTAGAATCTACCAGAATCTGCTCTAACTTGCCCAAAGGAACCAGATTGGTGCAGAGTGGCCTCAAGATCAAGGGAGCAGAGGTTGCTTAAAACTATCCTTGCACTGTCTTTCCTAACTTGTGATGAGCACTCCTTAGCTCCACCTGAGGATCAGCACCACAGTGTTCATGTCAATTTTATTAATCAACCAATTCTACTGTATAGAAATTATCCAAACCTTTTAGATTTTTCAAAGGACATAACATCTCCTTGTCAAAACATCATCATCTCTATAGAATGTCCATGACCAGTCCCTCTTTAATGGCATATTGTGAAACTGAAAGTACAATGTGTTGACAAAAGTCAGGACAATTTATGGACTTCACTAAGATAATTTGCAGTTACAGTAATATTGTAGAATTCTTGCATATTTCAAATTAAGATGACATCCATCTGCAGTGATTTTTCTGTATTAAACTATTGCTTCTTCAGCCAGTGCCTGGTTTGCTCCCTTCCCACAACAACAAGTCTTAGGAAGACTCTGAGATTGGAGAGGGGAAGAAAAGAGGCTGCAGATCTCAGAGAGCTATTAACAAGAGGTTGCTATCAAATGTCCTAGCCCAAGGAGGATCCAAAGATAGCACCCTGGAAAGGATTCAATACCCTCCATTTTCCCAGGTGCTGGGAATAGGAGTAGGCTTCTCACCAGGACACTGTCCCAAACCTCACTGGTACCCCTACCCTTACTTTTTGTGTTGACTACTAAGTTTAGTCTTCTGATTAGTCGGTGTGATAATTTTTTCAATTGCTGTACACAATAGATTGTGGATTATAGCACACACAGTGGACGCATCATCAAGAGGAGAGGGTATGTAGGAGAAGGTTGTCTATACTGCATGATTATGTTAGACAGCTTAAAGTTTATAGCTAAGGCTTTTAGACAAAGTCATTTATTTAAAAAAAATTCAAAATATTACAAACATTACTGTAAGCAGAGTCTGAGTGAGCCCTCCGTGGCCGAGCTGGCTGGTGGGGAGGGGAACAGGTGTCAGCGTCAGACTATTTGTATGAGCACACCCCTTGCTTAGGTACTCAGCATGATGGGACTGCTTTGCCCAAATGATCCTTTTTGGCTGGTGTTGGGTTACAAATCACTCTGGTGTTAAATGCAGGGGTAATGAAATGTTGTTCTCATTACTGTATGAGAAAAGAGCAATAGAAATGTGCTTAACCTGTTCTGACTGAAGGGTCACTATCTGAACCAAACTGGCTAAGGGCCCTGTGAAGGTTGAAAGGGGATGGGGACAGATATTTCTGCCTGGAAGTGTGGGCATGGTTTAACCTCCCCCTCCCACTGTTCAAAGATCGAGCTAAGTAAGATTCAGTTAGGAGTCTCTTTTTTTGTTAAGTGCTCACTAGAGCGGAAATGATGTACTGTGGGACAGTACCCCTGCCCAGTTTCAGCACTGAGGTTCACCTGCTAAGAGCTGGCAATCGCTGGGAGGTGAACATCATTGAGAGCTGAGAATCTGCAAACTGGGTGGAACCTCAAGACACTGACCCGCAGAGGCCATAATGGAGAAGCATGTGGTAGCAGAAGGTGATGGTGTATAAAAGGTGATGGTGTACAGTGGAGTGGCTGGCAAAGCTCAGCTAGCAGAGTGGCTGGCGGATTGGCCCGTGGAGCAAAGAGCGGCCAGCAGGGCATCTGGCAGCAGCTAGTGGGGCAACAAGCGGCTGGCGGTGAAGCTGGAACATAGCGGCTGGACAGCAGAGCACGCAAGATGCCTTCTTTTCCCCTCCCTCCCAACCAGCTTGGGAGATGAACTCGGCAGCTATACCTCTAGATTCTGGGTCTGCCTTGGCTAAGGACAGCACCTATGAGTGGGGTGCTGTGAAGGAAGGGACATATTAAAGAAACTTCCTGTTGCTGGACTTAAGACTCTGAGGCAAAAGGGAACTGCCCATCGTACTCGGGGGTGGGTGCTTTGTTCATTGTTTTATGTGTGTGAATCCTGCTTGCAGAGTTTTCCCAAAGTAAAGCTGGGTTACTTTTTATTAAAAGTCTCTTTTCTACACTCAATTTCTGTGCTTGCGAGAGAGGAAGTGTTGCCTCTCGAGGTGCCCGAGAGGTGGTGTGTCATTTTCCCAGGTTACTGGGTGGGAGTTCGAGCCAGTTTTGTGTTGAGTTGTTTAAAAGAACCCCTAGATATTGAATTCGGCCCTTGTTGCTGACTCTGACTGGCAAAAGGGTTACATTACAACAATAAAAAACCCAAAACAAACAGCAAAAACTCAAGCATAACACAAGACATTGTCAAGGCAGCCTTCTTTCACTCTGGTGTGCTTCACTGGGTTTCCCATTTATTTTGGCCAACATCTCTCTAGTCAGTGCATAAACTCTCTTTAGAAGCCCACAACCTGGAAACTGAATGCCCCTTATGAACTGGCCTTCTATATATTCTTCCCAAAAAGATGCTGGCTTAAAGACAACTTGTAAAGGGTTTTTTAAAAATTGTGCTTTTGTCCTTTAAAAAAAAAAAATTCTGTAAAGATGGCCTGAAAGTTTGTTTTTGTTTTTAAATTAAAGTATTTTTCTGTTTGTTTTTATACCTTAGAAGTATTAGGAATTCAGAGTCTGGTCTTCTTTGGTCTTGGGAAGACCACTCGGAGGCACAGGAGATGTTTATTCAGAGCCTTAACATAAGGGTGAGGGTGAGGATGATGGAATTTTAACAAAGATTTCTATTAATCAAAATTTTAATTAGTCATTTAAATTAAATAGGTGTTAAGAAAACAAAGATTTTACATAACTTTGCAAACCTTTTCCAGCTTGGTCTACACACAAAGTTGCAGCTGTTTAAATAAAGGTGTGTTTTTAAATCAAGTTACATTGGTTTAACTTGCATCCATAAATTTACAGATGCAAGCTAAACCAATTAAGAATGCCCACACAGGGTTTTAAAAAAAGATTTCAGTTAAACAGGTGCAATGTCTGTGTTTACAGAGAGGCCTTACACAAGCCTTAGTAGTTCAATGTTCATTCTTTTGTGATAACCACTATTTCACTAGTTTCCTGCTCATCAAACCAAGACAGGACCTAATGCTTATCTGTGGGAAGACCACTATGCCTGTGTGAAGTCACTTGCAGGATCGGGGCCTTATGTTATTTAATGTCTTTTACATACATTATATTCCAAAACGTTTTACTCCAATTTGATATTATCTGTTGCCATTACAAATAGTGCAAATGTTGCCACTTGGTTAGAAGGCCAAAACACTGGGCTGTCATACAAGACATTAAACAGGGGTTAAAAATGGGAAATGTTAAAGTGTGGTTCCATGCAGTTCACTGAATACTCCCCAAAATAATTTTTTTGTAAAGGAAGCGTAATAAAACATTAAAATACCCCATAAAATATGGAAATGAACAGTCAGGAATCTAGCCAGTTTCCACCTGCCATATAGTCATCTTCATCCCCTGCCACCCCACTTTATTTGCATTACTCACTCCACCCTTTTCTTTTGTTTTGTAATGTAATTGAAATACATCATCGGATGTTACTTTTATAGATTATACACGTAACAAAGATTGCAGAAAGAATACAATCCCAGTGTACCCAAAATCATGTCAGAGCTCTGAAATTTTTGCAACAGTGTAATGGGTTGGTGGATTAGAAGTATGTTTTTATGAACAGGGAATGACTGGCGTACGAAATCTGGTGATTAAATGGTGTGGTAGGATTATGCAAGGGTACATAAGACTTGCAAGTCTGTGTTTTTGATCTGTATTATATAGCAATTAGCAGATGTAGATTTTTGTAGGGAGAACAATGTTGCATTTTATGTTAGTATTATAGTTTATTTGAAATGGGTCTCTTGATTTGGGTATGGGATTTTATAATTTCCTTTTAATTTGCCATTTTAAACTTTGCATAACAATTTACAAATCTAATCCTTTACTAATGCTGCCTTCTGTTGCTGTGTGTGCTCACTGTGACTGTGTCCACATATGTTTTGTTCCTAGTCCCCCTTCAAGCCAGTTTCTAGTAGGCTGAAGGAGCTGTAAAAGTATCTTCTACCTGGGCTCTTGTGTTTCTGTCAAGTCCTGGAGTGTGCTTTGCTGCAGATACATGCATCAGCTTGTTTTGATTACATTAATTGTGGTAAACTCATCTTTTGCCACCTCGGTACTACAAGGTAATGAGAATAATATTTCCACTGAGAAAAATATACCCTTAAAGACGGGTGGCTTGGCCATTAGTGCATGTATATGTTTAACAATGCTTTTGGCATTTGTTGTGAATTTGATGCTATTTAAATTGAGAGGTAGCCACTCCGGTCAGGCATCACCTATCTGTATGAAGTGGTCTTATAGACTCAATTTGTACATTACAGAGTAAACCAATAATTTTTTTTATCACTAGGCCACTGAGTAGAGTAAGAGCACTGAAACCATCAGAATAGCGTGCACAGTGGTCAGGTGAATCTGGAATTAATATGCTCAGTGATAGCTTCAAGCATGCACGTCCGGTTTTTTCTGTGCTATGCCTCTAAAGAATCAGAAATATTTGGATCTTCAAATTTGCCATCTGTAGTGATACGTTTTCAGGTTTATGGGCCAGGATTGACTTTCATTGCTGTGAGTTTCAGCATAGCACTTTTCTAGCTTTTTCAAAGTCTCAAATTTTTACGCTTAATTGCATTTTTATTGTATTTCTTGTTGCAAGAGAGTCTTCAGTCACAATGCTGATTAAGTTTATCATGAAATGTGTCCACAGATTAAACTATGTTGATCTCCTTAAGGGTGCCCATAACTTGGGCTACATCAGCATCTGACTTATTCCTTCCAATATTTTCTATGTGGGTGACAGCCAAATTACAATTTTTGATCACCACCTTTAGAACTCTGACCAGGAATCCAGGAACATGATGGATACTTCTGAAATATCTCTTTGTAATGGCAAAGTCATCAGCTAGAGCTCAAAGTTGTTGTGCTTTGGGCCTTCAATAGTAATATCTGAAAATGTCTTTCAAAACGCATTCAAACTTCTAAGGAAATAGGGATAAACTGTTTATAGATCCAGAATAGGAAGCTCAATTTATGGTTGGTGCAGTGCACAACATCACTGAGGAGTATCTTATCTAAAGTTGGCCTGCACATCATTTGAACAACTCATTCACTTGTTGCATCATCTACATTTAGACAAACCAGTTTTGATTTGAACCCTTCTTCACTGTTTTGTTCCTAGTGCTGATTTTATTTACTGTATGACACCATCAGCTGTTCCAGGTTATGGGCCTACTATGACCAAAGAAAATTTCCCATCCTTCACTAATCTGTTATGCTCTGACACTTGCTCAGCTACAGACAGTGAATCTACTATTCAGTCAAGTAGTAAGTGTAGCTTTCTCTATATGTTTCTGAGACGTTTCTCTAAGAGACTGCAATTACCTCTATGCTTTCACTGTGTGAATCTCAACTTAATTTGGTCCAAGATAAGGCTATTTTTGACCTGCAAGTTAAGAGTATTTCACAATCTCTAAAACGGAAATCATGTCCAGTGACTTAAGTGCTACAAAACGAGGTTGCAAACTGTTGAATCTCTTCATGTTGCATTTTATGGAGCAGTGTACTAATAGGAGATACTTTTGGGCAAAAAGACACATTTTCTTCTTCCATGCTTTTCACCTGGGGAACAGGGTGCTCTGTATAAATAGGGAATTACTTCTGAAGGATTTATACCCATCTGTAAAAAGACTGTATATAAAAAAAATTGATTTCCTGCAAACAACAGAATATTTAATCTCTCTAACATAAACCCACTGGACAGTTAGCTTTTCATGGATTCTGGGAGGTGCTTTATGTCGTATTTTCCCCCATATTTCTTCCTTGGGAGGAAGCATAGTTTAGTGCAGTGGTGCCCAAACTTTTCTGGTCGCATCTCACCTTACCAGTAATGGAATCTGTCCACACCCCCCTCCCATTACTGCAGCAGAGTTTGGGCTGAAGGTGCAGTTGGGGGCAGAAATGGGGATGCGGGTGGAATGGGAATGAGGGCAGGGCTTGGGCTGGAGGTGGGGTTGGAGCCGTGGCCAGGAGTGGGGCTGGGAGCCACCGCGGGGCCAGGGACAGAGCAGGGCTGGTTGGCGTTCCCTCTGCCCTCCCAATGGAGGCTGGCCTCGGCCCTGCCACCCTCTCCTGAAAGTTCGTCCATGTCCCCCTAGAGCAGTGGTTCTCAACCTTTCTAATGCCGTGACCCCGCAATACAGTTCCTCATATTGCGGTGACCCCAAACCAAAAAATAATTTTGGTGGCTACTTCAAAACTGTAATTTTGCTACAGTTATGATTCGGAATGTAAATACCTGATATGCATTATGTATTCTCATTGTATAATGATTACACACAAAGCACCTTACACTTACACAGTATTGTGTGTATGGTGTGTGTACTGTTTTTACATTATTAACCTTTTTTACACCAGCAGGCTGTCTCGCAGGCTCTTTTGGCTCTCCGCCTCTTGGCTCTCCGCCTCCTAGGCTTCTGTCCTCCGGCGCTTGCTGCGTCCGCCCACTGATGACGTCAGCAAGCGCCGGACACACGTAATGCGCTGCTATGGACTGTGGAGCGTTCCCCCCGCTTCCCCCGCCCCTTAGGCCCCGGACGGATGATGCAATCATGTCTGCGCATGCGCGCAGGCATTCAGTTTGGAACGCGCATCCATAACGGTGTGCGTTCCAGCTGAATAGCGCTGCTACAGATGGTAGCGCAACTTCTCAGCGGCTAAAGCCATCAGAAATATGTATTTTCCGATGGCTTTAGGCGACCCCTGTGTTTTGGTCGTTCGACCCCCGCCGGGGTCGCGACCCACAGGTTGAGAACCGCTGCCCTAGAGGGATGTGCCCCACGGTTTGCGGACCACTTTCCTAGTGGTTAGAGCATTGGTCTGGGAGTCAGGAGATCTGGATTCTACCTTTGGCTCCGCCATTGATATGCTGTATGAACTTGGGCAAGTCACTTCATCTCTCTGTCCCTCTGTTTCCCCTCTTGCCTTTTGTCTCTTTCGGCTATTTACAGTTCAGCCTTCTTGGGCAGGGATTCTAACTATATCTTCGTGCAGAGCTGAGCACCATGTGTTCCAAGCTTGATTGGAGCCTCTAACCGTTACTGCAATGCAGCGTAAATAAGAATCAACATTCTCTTTGCCATTTGTTTTATGCTTACTTGGTTCAGGGCAGTCAGCATCACCATCAACTGATTAACACCCCCCTCCAAAAAACACCCCCTGACACTAATAATGTGATGATGTGATGTGTCCCATGTTTCTGAAACTTTTTATAAATCAACCATGTTCATGCATGTTCATAGTTTTTTACAGATGTATTTAAAATGGTGTAAAGGATTTATTTGCAAATGGAACTTCTTGGTAGTGGCAGCAGCTACTTTTGTAATTGCAAGGCTGTAACACAGTGCTAGAGGTGAACTCCTTCCAAAAATCAAATCAAACTGTGTTTTGCAGCTAAAGCAAGTAATCAAATTATATTGTATTGTGTTACATGGCCTGTTCTGGCTCAGTTGTTTGCCTTTATGGCTACTACCTGAGTACAACTGAAAAATCTCACCCTAATTCCTGTCACCGCAGACCTCAGGTAAGAAGAGTACTTGACAACACATTCAAGCTCAGGGTCAGCTTCAGGCAGGCTCAGCAATGCATTTCTTCTTGGTCTTGCTTCCTTCTTCTGAGGAATTACTTTTGTGACTGACATAAATTATGTCCTGCCCAGGAAGGAGTTAATAGTCTGTTTTACAGGCAGGCTGAAATCCTTACTGCACCTTAACATTTACCAGTAATATAAAGTCTAGAGGGAATTAAATTACTCCAGCTGAGGGAATAATAAAGAAGAAAACAAGTTTTAAGCCCAGCAGCCCTCATGGAAAAATCTGGAATTTGAGGTAGAGAACCTAGGAAGTAGGTTGAACTGCCTTGACTAAGAATCTGCAGAGAAGGCTATGAGTTATCTGTTTTTCATTTGTTTGTCAATAAAGGCAAACTTCAGGAAGGGTATTGAGTTTTGACCTAATACAGGACATTTGGACTGTATTTTAGGGCAGGTGGGAAAGTCACCTCCTCACAAATCCACTGAGTGCAAATATCACAGTCCTTACAGACAGCAGCCAAATTTAAATGCACGTGCCCTAGTACCTAGATATAACGGGGCACATCACATGAGACATTTCAGTCTCATAAGGAGCACCTCATGTTTTTAAATCAAGGGTTTTATAGATAAATATTTTAAAAAACACATATCTTAGAAAACCTGTGGAAACTCCAGCATTGATATGGCAATAGATAGCTCTGAGCATACATCACGAGATACAAACTTTCCTGTGAGAAGATTGACTATGAAGAAGAGAGTGCTCTTGTAGCCATGTTGGTTCCAGGATATTAGAGAGACAAGGTGGGTCTTTTATTGGACCAGCTTCTGTTGGTGAGAGAGACAAGCTTTTGACCCATGCAGAATCTGGGGAAGGTACTCCCAGCATCAGAGCAGCATGCAAATTGGAACAAATTGTTCAGCATAAGTAGTTAGCAACTATCTATTCTTACTTACTGTTCTAAGGGACCATTCCAGGTAGAATGGCCTGTTAACACCTTTGCAATCATAGGACAAGAAGAGGGGTTGTTCTAATAATCTGCCTATCCAGTGTCTCTGTTCAGTTCATGATTATTAGTGTGTAGCAGAATGAGCAATTTAAGATCCCTGGCTCATCTTTTGAAAGTGTTGCACAGGTTTCTTTTGAGGACGAGGACTGATAGGTCATATATAGAGTAATTGCTTTGTGAAAAGTGTTCACCCATAGGTACTAGGCTGTTTTTGTCTATCATGTATGAGTTCCTGTATGAGTTCACTTGAGAGTGTAGTGATTGTCTGGTTTCACTCACATAATTGTTATTGGGACATTTAGTGCACTGGATGAGATATACCACATGTTATGGTTAGCATGTGTAGGACCTATAGCTCTTGAAAGGCGTGTTGTGAGAGGTGTTGATCATTGTAATAGTGGAGATATGTCTTCAGGTTTTGCATCTGTTTTGGCATGGTTTGGTTGGTGTTTGGGTGGCTTTGAGTTGGTGTTTCCTAGTGTGTGAGAAGCTTGCTTCTGATAATGAACTTGGAGAGGTTGGGGTGTTGTTTGAAGGCCAGAAGTGGGGCTTCAGGAAAAATTTATTTCTGGAGGGGGTCCCCATTGAGTATGGTTTGTAGTTTGATGATACCCCATATGTGTTCCAGTGTGGGATGGGAGGTGACAACTAGAGGTATGCAGTCAGAGAGGTTTTATTTCTGTATTGAAGCAGTTTCAGGGCATTTGGGTGGCCAGTTCCATGATGTGATCTACTTCTCTGGTGGAGCATCTTGTTCAGTTAAGGCAGTTTTAAGTGTGTTAAGGTATATATCCTGGACTTTCTCCTCAGAGCATATTGTATGGTATCTGAGTGCCTGGCTGTAGATAAAAGATTTCTTGGTGTGTTGGGGTGGTAACTGGATCTATGAGGGTAGGTGTGGTGCTCGGTGGATTTCTTGTATATGGTTGCCTGTAGGGCTCCATTGTTTGAAGCTGATTGTGGTGTCCAGGAAGTTGATGCTAGTGTGGAATGTTCCAGAGAGAGTTTAATGGCTAGTGGTGGGTGTTGAAGTTGTAGTGAAAATCTATAAGGGAGTTTAAGCTGTCTGTCCAGAAGATGAATATATCATTGATGTATCTCAGATATATCACTGGTATTGTGATGCATCACCATGGGTGTGTGTGTGTGTGTGTGTGTGTGTGTAACTAAAATATATGGATTAACTCTTTAAAGCCACCGAGAAGTGCAAACTTTTATTTGCATGCAAATCAAGTACTCCTGAGATTGAAGGTGATTTGGATTGTGTTACAAGGAACTAACGAGTTGAAGATGTTGCCTTATGAACTTTACTTTCTAATTTTACTATTTATGAACTCAGAATCTTCCCAGCTACCTCCATTATGTGCACATACGTATTCAAAATGGGGGACAAACTTGTTTGTGGTTACCTGCATGTAGCTACTGCTGAAGTTAGGGGGAACGCCACTGGGACAGAATTCTTTCTAGTGTCTTAGGTGCATCAATACACCAGGAAATCAGCAAAGTAGTGCAGTGCTTGTTTTTCAGTCTTGTTTCATACATCACTGAGTAGCACAAAAGCTTAGCAGGAAGAGAGATCTCCTTGGTCAGCAGTGTAAAAACAGGAAGGAGGAAGTCTATTGCAAATCTGGGTTTACTGATTATCAGTTCATGTTTCGCTACAGAGGATGTCCATTAACAGCCAGCAGCGTGATACATTGCTTATCCAGAGTGAACAATGTCTGCTGTAGTGTCACTACTACAGAATATTGACCCTGGTTATAGGAAGTAATGTTAACTAACAAACTGTACTCAGCCCTTTCCTGCTCATAGAAACAGGATACTATTAGTGAGAACAATTCACAGAAATTGCACATACAGGAAAACGAGGCAAGAAAAGCATAACGGCTAAGCTAAAAGTAATAAAATCGTTTTAGTGAGTTGGCTGTAGCTTGAGATCTACATTGTTCTGGCGTATAATGTGATCTTTTAAATAGAATAGTGACATGTATTTATAAATAAGGATGGCAGAATTGGGCCCTTAGGTAGTGTGTGGCAGTAGAAAGTCTGGTTAGGTATTAAGAAATGTGCTTATTAGAATAACTTTTGTTGAATTACAGGAAACAGCTGGACATTATTTTATAAAGCATTTTAAGGGTGTATGCAGCAAACTACATAAAATTACTTAATGGAAAAAAATAATACAAAGTTTGCAATTTATGTAAACACAGAATATCTTTGTATGTTATACGACAAAGGAAATTGCAGTGTTTCCTCTAAAATGTGTTTAAATTTAATGTGTGATATAGTATCGCATTAGTGACACTACAGTTGTGTTTGAGAAGGTATTTCCATTCTAAGGCCCCGATCCTGCATTGTGACTGCAATGGGGCTCTGTGTGGGCACATTACTGTGCCTGAACTGACCCCCACTGAAGTGACAGAACAAGACTAGGGCCTAAATGGCTTTATTTTATAGCTTACACAAAATGAAATTTAGCATTTTGTCAATCAAACGAGAAGCTGTATATGTGTCTGTAGTTTATACAAAGCTATTTGGCCATTTTTTGTGATGTGCCTATAGGGGTTAGAGAATCCTAAAGAGCCTCTGTAGCTATCATGCAAAATTGCTTCACACCAGGAGAAATTACTGACACTAGAAAATACCATATTGAACATGCACAGTGTCTTAAATAAGTGTTTGCGTTTTAAAATTTCACTTTGAAAATGACTGTAAAAATGTCACTGTGGAGTTCCTTGTTTGTCTGTTATTTCTGTATCAAAAGGGACCAGCGTGAGGTTTAGAAAAGTTTTTTTTCCCCTAACTTTCAGCCTTGAAACTCAATTTGAGGAGCTGCAAGCACTTTTGAAGACAGAATTAGAATTCAAAATGACCTTGACAAATGGGGGATTGGTCTGAATTCAACAAGATAAAGATCAATAAAGACAAGTGCAAAGTTCTTCGCTTAGGAAGGAAAACTCAAATGCACAGAGTAGTTAGTACTGCTGAAAAGGATGGGAGGGTTCTAGTTGCTCACAAATTCAACAGTAAGTCAACAGTGTAATGCATCTGCAAAAAGGCTAATATTATTCTAGGGTGTGTTAACAAGAGTGTTGTATGTAAGATACAGGAGGTAATTGTCCCACTGTAGTTGACACTGATGAGGCTTCAACTGTAGTACTGTGTCCAGTTCTGGGCATCACACGTTGGAAAGATGTGGACAAATTGGAAAGAGTCCAGAGGAGAGCAACAAAAATGGTAAAAGATTTGAAATCTTGACCTGTGGGGAAAGGTTAGAAAAACTGGGCATTATTTAGTCTTGAGAAAAGAGGACTGATGGGGATATGGTAACAGTGTTCAAACATGTTAAGGGCTGTTATAAGGAAGACTGTGGTCACTTGATTTCCATATCCACTGAAGACAGAACAAGAAATAATGGGCTTAATCTTTTCAGACGTAGTTGTAGAATCCCTATCACTGGAGGCTTTTAAAATCAGGTTGGATAAACACCTTTCAGGAATAGTCTGTTTACTTGGTCTTGCCACAGTGCAGGGGGCTGTAGTCTTGGACTTGATGACTTCTTGAGGTCCCTTCTAGCCCTACATTTCTATGATTCCGTGAAAGTCAAGTCATACGTCCCCTACAGTAATAAAGGTTTTACAGTCCAAATGATCTTTTGTTTTACATATGCACAATCCCATCATCTTCAAAGTGTTCAAATGAATGAGATCCCCATTATCTTCACTGTGTTTACATAGATGTAACTGATTGGAACTTACTAAATGATCGTCAGTGCACTAGAAGGAATATGTGTACGCAAGTTTTTGAGTTGCTTCATGGATCTTGTGTAATCAGGAAATGAAAGTCCTCTATGGCAATGCAACCAGCGGGTTTGAAATCTGCAGACCTTCTTGGGGACAGAGGGAAGGGTGGTGGAATGCAGAGCATTACCAGTGGAAAGATATTACCCTGCCGACTTCCTGTGCTGCTCTGCTGAAGATGTAACTGACCCCACCGGCAGTTTATGGATTCTAACTTCATTGTGATCATCTAGCCTGACTATATCACACAGACCATAGAACTTCCCCAAAGTAATTCCTAGAGCAGATCTTTTACAAAGACATCCGATCTTGATTTAAAAATTGTCAGTGATGGAAAATCCACCAAGATAGTTTGTAAATTGTTCCAATGATATATTACTCTCACCATTCAAAACATAGGCCATATTTCCTGTCTAAATTTGTGTAGCTTCCACTTTCAGCCATTGGATCGTATTGTACCTTTCTCTGCTAGATTGAATAGCCCATTATTAAATATTTGTTTCCCATGTAGGTACTTACAGACCATAATCAAATCATTCCTTAACCATCTCTTTATTATAATAAATTGAGCTCCCTGAGTCTATCACTACAAGGCAGACTTTCTAATCATTTACTTATTCTCGTGGCTCTTCTCTGAACTCTCTCCAATTTATCAACATCCCTCTTGAATTGCGGGCACCAGAAATGAACACAGTATTCCAACAGCGGTTGCACCAGTGTTAAATACAGAGGTAAAATAACCTCTACTCCTATTCACGATTCCCGTTCATGCATCCCAAATCGCATTAGCTCTTTTGACCCACAGCATCACACTGAGAGCTTATGTTTAGCTGATTATTCGTCCTCAACCCCCAAATCTTTTTCAGAGTCACAGCTTCCCAGGTTTGAGTCCCTTTTCCTCTGTAAGTATGGCCTGTGTTCTTTGTTCCCAGATGTATACATTTACATTTAGCCGTATTAAAACCATATTGTTTGCTTGTGCCCAATTTACCAGGTGATCTAGATTGCTTTGAATTAGTGTCCTGAATTAGTCACTCAATGATGATTCCCCATTTACAGTTACATTTTGAGACCTATCAGTTAGTTTTCAATCCATTTAATGTGTGCCATGATACTTTTATATTTGATCTGATTTTTTAATCAAAATGTCATGTGGTATCAAATTAAATGCTTTACTGAAGTCTAAATAATATTATCTTCACCCTATTATCTTTATCAGTCAAACTTGTAATCTCATCAAAAAAAGATATCAGGTTAGCTTGACAGTATCTAGTGTCCATAAACCCATGTTGATTTGCATTAATTACATTACTCTCCCTTAATTCCTCTTCTGCCTCAGCCAGGCTCTTGCAAAATCCCCCTCCCAGTATTTTAGGTTCTCTTTCCAGTTCCTCAATAGCAGCATCTCAGAGTTCCTCTTCCATCTCCCTAAAATTGTCTTCGGAGGGCAGATATTGGATATGGAAATGTTGTTTGTACAAGGAAAATCCTAGCAGCTGTAAGTTTCTCTTTCCTCCCTGTTGCTGCTGCTTTGCTCATGATGTTGTCATAGCAGCACCAACACTCTGCCTCAAACTGGATAGTAATGAAAGGTTCTGGAAATCAAGGAATTCAACCTAAAATGAATACCTGTTTAAAAACCAAAGTCATAAACAAAAATTGACCATCGTTGCTCAGAGCTAGACACTATTAGCGCATCCCATTTGGTTAGTGATGTGTTCAGGTCTCAGATTTACTCTCAGTATCGTGTTCCAGTGAGTACTATTACAATTCTGCCCATGGGCACAGCCACGTGTAGCTGATGCTTGCTTGCTTCCTCTCATACTCTATCCTAAATCATGTAAACGCTAATGCTTAGATCAATTCTGTCCAAAAACATAACATTCCACAGACTCCTAAAGGTGTTTCTCTTTCTGAATATGAGATATTATTAAAAATCAGACCAATTGCTCACTTATAAATCTTAAAAGGAAGAGTGGGTTGAAATACTTTTATAGTAAAGATTTGCTATAAATTATTCTGTTTGGAGAGCTTATAATTTGTTTATGCTTTATCTAATAGGCTTGGTTTGACAATTATTTTTCACTGGCTTTTAATCATTTAATTTCAGCTGGGAAATTGGTCTCTTGTCTAAATGTTCTGCTGAAAGTCTGAAGTTTCTTCCTTGCTTGATTTTTATCTTTTTTAAATCAATGCCTTTTTGCCTGCAGTCTTCCTTCTAGATTGAGAGACTGGTTTGATGCCTCAGTCTCTACTCCTGCGACAGGCTTCTTAGTAAGATCTTAACACCCAAAGGTAAATTTACCAGAGACAGAAATAAAGTTGCCCTATGCATTGACTATAATCTGTTTTTCTGTTCCTTCTTTGATTCACAATAGTGGGCAGAAGATACTTTCTCTCTTACTGTTCTTTCCTCTCTATGCCTAACTGATTTCCAGGGTCCCTTCACATCTCAGAACATCATTCTCCTTGGCCTAGCTAAGACTTTTAATCTTCTTTTGCTTTAATAACATTCTAATCCTTTTGCCTCCCACTTTTCATTCTTTCTGAAGTTGAGTAATTTTAAGAATTGTGTACCCCCTACATTCACAGATACTACCTGTTGCTTTGTTGTAATCTAAATATATTACGTACAGTTACACTCTAATCAGCTGTAAAGTGATCTTTGATAATGTGTATGAATGATACTAAGAAGCAAATGACTGCTGTCTTCTAATAGTGCAGATGAGCTGAGAAGTGAGTTTTAGTCTGCATAGCTTCAGTTGGGAGTACCTGACAAGTGTTGGTAGTTCTCTTTGATTAGTTGGAATACTTAGCTGAATTTTAACTCTGTAGTGATCAACCTCTTGCAGTTTTCTTATTATTAGCAAGAAGGTATTTTTTGTGGAATGATGCCCTCTAGCGTTCCTGCGGTGTTTGTCAAACCATAAAAGATTATAAAAAGTGAAGTGAAAGCTTTTATTTAATATACGTACTCTTCAAAGCTCGTTGTGCACAGTTTTCAGAATGAACATCTTCATCTGCTTTGATGCTTCTGAATATAAATAAGGAAACTTTTGTTTAAAAATAAAGCGCAGATTACTTTTTAAAACGGCAAATACTTATGTGAAAAACGGCTCCTCCTTCATTTACTTGCCGAGACCTGACTTTGAGGTTCTGCATTTGCCTCTTTCTCCCCCAGTCCAGCTGGTGAGAAGAGATAAGAGCACCAAGGTCCTTTCTGCAGTGTCATTGTGGTGCCAGTGATGAAGAAACTTTTCTACCTTTTTGCATAGTCCTTTCAAATAAGCTGTCTGTAAGCGGGTGGCTTTCACACCTTACTCCTTGCTCGGTGCATGACCTCTGGAGGTCCAAAATGGCCCCATTCCTCAAGTTGGATTTCAGCATTAATTTAAGCAACAAGGAATGCAGGGTTTAAAGTGTGCAGGAGGGGGGATGAGATCCGGGGCTCGAGGGGGTTACTGAGGAGCACAGAGCATCTGCCAGAGTTGCTGCCTCCTACAGCATGTTGGGCTCCACTCCCTGATGGGCAGGCACTGGCCACGTATTGGCCCATTTGCCATCACAAACAGGAGCCCGGTGTTCCTAGGCGAGTGGAGCCGAACCGAGCCAGCGCAGGCTGGGAGCTGCAGGAGTCTGTGGTGCAGAAAATGACAGTTCTGGGGGGCTCCAACCAGGCTGGGACTGGGAGAAGTCTCAGGGGGCAAGTACACTGCCCCGGCTGCCCAGCTTCTTGTAGGAATAGGCTTGGAGCCGGGCCAACAGGGAGGGTTGGGGTGGGAAGGGATGGGAGGGCAGAAGCAGCACCTTTGACATAGGCCCCAGGAATTCACTGAAGCCCTCCCAAATCCAATTGAATATCTCTGCACCACCTCCTCGAGAGACCTCCATCTACACAGTCATGCCACCCACAGAGAGAGATCCCCCATCCCTGCTATTACTGCACCCCCATCCCCAGAGAGAGACCCCCATCTCCTAGGGAGACCCCCACTGTTATGGCACTCCCATCCCCAGAGATCCCACACCCCCACTGGCACTACACCTCCACTCCCAGAGAGAGAGACTCAACCCCACTGTCATGGCACCTCCACCGTTACTGCACCCCAACTTCCAGAGAGGGTCCTCCAACCCCACTGTTTTTGCACCCCATTCCCACAGAGGGCCCCCAGTCCTGCTCAGTGCAGCCCCATTCCCACTGTCATTACACACCACACCGAGAGAGACTCCCCCATGCTACAAACTGTTACTGCATCCTCAGTCCCCTATCTCCAGGGTCCCATAGAGACCCCAAATTCCAGAGACACACCCCATCCCTCTGACTGTCACTGAATCTCAAAGCCCTATCCCCACAGACCCCCAATCCCATTGTCACTGCACCCAAGCCCTGAGACCCCAATCCCATTGTCACTAAATTCCCAAACCCATTGTCACTTCACTGCCACCCCCAAGAGAGACCCCCAATCCTACTGACTGTCACTGCACCCCAACTGCCTAACCCCAGAGACCCCCAACACCACTGAATTTCACTGCACCCTCAGACCCTTATCTCCGGGGACCCATAGCCCCACTGAATTAAAGGGATTTATGCAGTTAGGAGTGTAAATCCTATTGATTGTCTCCCAAGTGCCTAAATCACTTTTGTAAATGAAACATAGGTTCCTAAATCAGAGAAGAGTTACAATGCTGAGTACAGCAGCACCTAAATACCTTTAAAAATCTGGGCCATTAACTCTCGGTAAATGAAATATATCTGTGGAAACTTTCTTCTTCTAGTTTACTTATCCCCTTTCTTTATTTTCATTGCTGCTATCTCCTCTTGAATTCAGCTGTTCTACACCCATCTGCCTGTCTGATTGCTTTATCTTCACAGCTAGCTTTAGATTGAAAACTCCTTGGGACAGAGAGCTTCTCTACTTTTTTGACTGTAAAGTGCCTCTTACTTATGGGGTTATGGAAATATTAAAATGCTATTAAAGAGTTCAGCGTTGACACATAACAAGCCAATTGTAATTTATCTAGGCTGTCATTTTCTATGTCTGCACCAACTGAATTTCCAACTTCTTTCAATTCTGATCTAATAAATTAAGGTAAGAGTTATGAGAACCTACATTTTGAACGTCAGTAACTTCATGGTCTCATCTGAAATTGTTGTAGAGAATCTACATCTGGACAATAAGGGTATTGAGGACTTAGAGTACCAAAGTGTAGAACAGATATATATTATAGTTTGTTAAGCTAATGGGTGGGATATAAATGGAGCATCTTGAAAATCTTTGGGTATCTGGGTGGCCCAGGCCTATACAGAAAAATCCTATTGTTGTCAAGAAAAGTATGTTAAGGTAGACGAAATATATTCTTTCTGTGTAGAATATATTCATTTTATACAACATTTCTATGTATATAGAAATTATGGCAGGATTAGTAAATTAAAATCCTTCTTTGATTTTAAAGTACACTTTTAAAATAAAAGATCTGAAGTTTTATGGAAATAATGGAGTCTCTTATAAGATAGGAGGAGAATAAGTAAAGAAAACTGCTTTTACTTGTATACATTGTTAATAATGAAGTGTTAATTGGAAAGGAAAGTGCTTTTCTATGTTGCACTGTTTCAGTGGACCATTAATGTTGATTTTCAATAAGTCTTGGAACATGGAGAAGTTCTAAAAGAATGGAAGAAAGCTAATGTTGTGCCAGTATTTAAAAAGGGGAAACAGGTTAACCTGGGTAATAATAGGCCTGTCTCTTTGACATTGATCTTGGGCAAGATAATGGAGCAGTTGATACTGGACTTAATTAATGAAGAATTAAAGGAATATAATTAATGCCAATCAACATACATTTATGGGAAATAGGTCCTATCAAACTAACTTGATATCTTTTTTGATGAGATTATAAATTTGGTCGATAAAGGTAATACTGTTGATATAATATCCTTGGACTTTTCTAAGGATTTGACTTGGTAATGCATAATATTTTAATTAAAAAGCTAAAAAGATATAAAATTAATATGGATCACATTAAATGGATGAAAGGTTGGCTAACTGATCGGTCTCAAAACGTAATTCTAAATGGGGAATCATCAGTGAATGGGTGTTTCTAATGGGATCACACAGGGATTGGTTTTTGACCCTATGCGTTTTACCATTTTTATTAATGACCTGAAAGAAAACATTAAAATCATCGCTGATAAGTTTTGCAGATGACACAAAAATTGTGAGAGAGGTAAATAACGAATAGAACAGGTCCCTGATAGAGTGATCTGGACCTCTTGGTAAGCTGGGTGTAAGTAAACAATATGTGCTTTAATATGACTGACTAAATGCAAATGTATCCATCCAGGAATGGAGAATGTAGGCCATACTTACAGGAAGCGGGACTTCATCTCGGGAATCTGTGACTCTGAATAAACTCGGAGATGGGTTGGGATGGAGGTCATGTTGGATAATCAGCTGAACATGAGCTCCCATTGTGACCCTGTGGCCAGGAGTGCTTATGCAATTATTGAATGCATAAACGGGACCCTTGAGCAGGAAGGTTGTTATTTTACCTCTCTATTCAGCACTGGTGCAACAGTTGCTGGAATCCAGTTGTTGTGTCCACAGGGTTCAGAGAAGAGCCACGGGAATGACTAAAGGATTAGAAAACATGCCTTTATAGTGATAGACTCAAGGAACTATTTATTTTATAAAAGGAGAGAAACAAACGAGGTGAGAGGTGTTATATGATTAAAGAAATAAGACACATACAAATGATATGAAAGTTCATATCTATCAGGTTTTTGTTAGAATTGTGGAGTTTTCAGGCTTGTATAGTCCCTCTGGTGTACATCCAGCACTCAGTCCTTTGTTTCACAGCTTCAGTTGCAGATGAGTTGGTCCAGAGGTAGGAAGGAAGCAGGAATGAAGACTGAAGACAATATGGATCATGTGGTGCAGCTGTGTTTATAATCTCTATCGGGTTTGCCATGTGGCTTGTTTCAACACAACTTCACAAGCCTGGCCTCAGCATGTGGTATGGAAAAACCTCTTTGTGTGCCCCTATCCATAAGGCATGTTCTTACATGTCCTGGTGCCTCATCATAAGGTGTAGCGCTGGCTTCTCTCCCTGGGCTCATTGTATTTGTTAGTTTCCTTGATTGGCCATTAAGCAGGCTTATTGCTGCTGCCATCCTGTCTGGGGTGTCGCCCAGAAACACAACACAAGTTGAAATATAGATATATCAAACATATCTATAATTTACAATACAAATATGACACATAGACATATACAATATCATCATACTTAGAAAATTGTAACCTTTATAATGGTACCTGACATGGCGTATCCCGTATGAATTATTGGGATATTGCGATATTGATGTCAAATAATGTTATAAAAGGTCCCTCAGATAGCGTCACAGGCTACTCCCCACCCTGCCTGCTGTGGCTGCCCTGTCAGGTCCATGCCCCTCCGCGCCTGCTCCCCGACCGTCTGGGGCAGGGGTGATCCCACCCACCGAGCCATGGGGGACCCTAGCTGGGAAGCCTCTCATGGGACAAATTTCCAGCTGTTGCTTACAAATAAAGGTACAAATTTTAATGTAATGACTTACAGGGCAGCCTCCTGCTCTGGCTGTGAGCTCCAAATCTGGACATGGTCAGCAGGGGATGGGCAGGCAAGCGCTAGAGGCGACGTGTGGGTAGGGCCAAATAAATGCAGGGGCTTTAAGGGCTGCAGCCAGGGCCTCAGGCTAAGGGGGGGCCCCACAAAAATAAATCCAGGTGGCTGGTGAATCGCCCATTAAGGGAGGCTAGCCTTCAGCCCTGCCCCTTCCGTCTGAAGCCACATGCCCCTTCCACCCCTCTCCTGTTAGAGCCCCGCCCTGGGCGGCCTGACTCCGAGAACCAGCTAGGTTGGCTGGGTAGCCCCAGTGCTGGAACGTCCCAAGCGCCCCCAGAGCCAGTGCCCCACCACTGCCCTGCCCCAACCTACCCTGGCCCTCCCGTGCCCCAACGGCTCCCCTGCTCCACTGCCAGAGTGCACCAGCACCAGGCATGGACCCAACCCGGCTCCAGGCTGGCCAGTCTGCCCTAGCCCTGGGAGTGCCGCCATCTGCCAGCCCACGCAGTGCCTGCCCACCCTGCCCTACCCTTGAGCTAGCCGGGCTGCCCCAGGCCTGGCCTGAGCACTCCCTCCAGTCCCAAAAGCACTGCTGGCCCATGCTGCACCACAGCGCCAGTCTGCGTTGCCCCTGGAGTGCCTCCAGCACAAACGCTCCCAGCCCTGGAGTGCCACTGGCGTGCACCACACCACAGCACTGGCCCGCCTCGCCCCCAGGCTGGCTGGGCTGCCCAAGATTCAAGTGCTCCCAGCCCCTGGAGCACTGCTGTAATATTAGCCCCGGGCCCACAGGAGAGTTAATCTGGTCCTGTGTGTTGGGGGAGCACATGGGGTCATGTGCTCCCCCAGATTTTTGCCAGGGTTTGCTGGCCTTACTCGGTAACATGGTGTGGCTGGGCCTCCTCCCTGCATGGCGGCTGCTGGAACTGGCCAGCTGGGAGCTGTGGCCTCGGGCAGATACAGCAGCAAATTGCTAAAGATAAAAAGAAAGTAGCTGATAGAAAAGTGAGAGTTGTCCTGGAGTGGTGCTCCAGAACCTAAGCTTATCATTTAAAAAGTAAGCAGTTAACCCTTATATGTGCAAAAATATCCTTCAAAATGTGATTAGAGTGCTGACTACACGTTCTGTCTGCGTGAGCTTGCAGACAACTTTGAAATAATTGTTCTGACAGAGATGAGCTGCCCCACATTCATCTCAAAGGGTTTTTGTTACTTGCACCCCACCTTTACCCAATTGATAGGGCTCAAGGCATAAACCGTTTAAGGCACTCCCACCCTGTCCCAATCTGTAGGACTCGGGGGGGGGGGGGAAAGGCATCTACCCTTGCCCAATTCACACCATTGCCAGGCTGTAGGGCTCCGGGTGTAACCTGATAGCCACCCTTTCCCAATTTGTAGGGCTCTGAGCATAATTCTCTGCAGGTTTGCAGGATCTTTTACTAGTGAAGGAGCCTTGCACAATAATATCCTTATTCTCTATTTATTAGCAATTACTAAAACAGAATACATGTGCTAAGCATACAATGCTTACCACTCCCAATAAGACAGACACACGTCTCCTGGTGGCCAACCAGGATTAGATCATCTGGAGACTCTAGCTTCTGCATGTATGGTTAACAGGGCGTTGAGGTCTGGCAGCTCTGATTTTGGATGGTGTCCTGGAGTAAGGTTCCAAAGAACTTCCTTTTGGACCTCAGTTTATATAGTTAAAACTTGGGTCCTGCTTAACTATACCTTAAAGTACTACAATCCTAATCCATTACAAAACAGTTTTTGTAACCAATCATATCTCATAACCTTAATTGATTTAAATAGTGCATATTTAGTTATGCAACGGACAGAAACAATCAAAGAACCAAACAGCACTCATTCAGATCAACAATAGAGAATGGGGTGCCATAAAGACAAAACAAAAAGAAGTGTAGATTTTACAACCACAACTATTGAAAAGTGATTCCTTGTCAGACAGAATGCTATTAAACAAAGTTTTCTTTACACCTTTTAAGATATGTTTCTTTATCTGCTGGGAGTGGGTACTATTAGGACAATATCACCTTCTTCACAGCCCGATATTACTTGTTGTAATTTCAGGATGTGAAGATGTGACTGACTACATGCAACTTAGCTTATGGCTGCTGTCACTCCTAATACGGCTCCTACTGCTTAGTCCAAGAACAAGGCCTAAGCTTAGCCAAAAAACAAGGCCTCAGACCTTACCTATTGACACTGAAGCCTACGAAGAATGTTTTAAATGTCAGCATTGCTAACTATGTCACAGCTGATTGTTTTGGCAGACAAATTTAGCTAATGAACATCTCTAGTTTTATTCTATAAATTGGCAGATTCTTTTTCAGGAGATTGCTGTCAAGGTTGTTCTGGAGAATGAGGAATTCAAATTTCCCATCTTCTTTCCCCTCTCCTGCCCACCCAAAAGTGAAGTCGTTTTTTCTCCTCCAAAATGCATACATCTTTTCCCCAATATCAAAAGCCTCGACTACTTCCAGGCTCTCAAGCAATGAAACAAACTCCAATGCCTTCTGGGTATGCAAAGCTCCAACTGTCCCCTACCCAGCTGTGAAAACCTCAACAACCTCTACAATACATGTTTTCAACACAAACGTGGCACCGTCAGTTGAAGATTTGGGGGCAGTGTGAAATGTGAGGAAAAGAGAGTAAGAATGTTTGGGAGAGGGAGAGGGGAGAAGCAGTGCCACATAGTTCAGAAATTCCTGCCAGATCATATAGGTCCAATAATGTGCTGCACAGGAAATGGAGCCAGGGAGATAATACAGATGATAATGGAGTGGGAGACTTGATCAATTTTAAAAAACAGAGAGAGAAAAGGAAAGATGTTATGAATTTAACATCCAGTTTAAAATGTAAGTATTTACTGATACTCTTAAAGTACTGCATACCAGTTGGTCAGGGAAAAAAATAGCTGTAGATCTGATCTCTATTTATACTATCTTATCTATTAATGGTAGCTAGTAAACATTTGTTTAATGTCTCCCACCTTTTCATATATTTAGATAATAAAAATATGCATTTCTTTGAACCACTGTGATATAATTATAACTTGTTTGATTTTAGAAGTTCCTTTCATGTTTTCTGTCACAACTTGGAGAAAAGGTTTAATTTGTCATCATTCCCACAAGATGGAGCTCTTTGTGTATGTAACATAAAAGCTGTGCTGTGATGGTTACTTACCTTATGAAATTATCAGAAACTTTTTGTACTACTTGCTGAACCTTAAAAATACATAATGTTTTAGACAATACATACGTCAGCATTTTGTTAATCTGCTTCTATGGAAAGGCAGAATGCATTGCAGAAAACAGTAAATATTAGGTGTCCCTACAGAAAGGTAGGATGTTCTTGTGGTTAAGGGACTGAACTGGGACATGTGAGATTTGGGTTTTCTTTCTAACTTTGCCACTGACTCTCTGTGTGATGTTTGGCAAGTCACTTAATCTTTTTGTCTCCGTTTTCTTTCTGCAGTATGGGAATAACCCTCACCTCTGTGAATTAGGAAAGTATTAATCATTAATGTATATGAAGTGTTTAGATATTAAAGTGGTGAGCCCCATACAAAAACCCATGAATAAAAATAAATACTGGTTCTTTTCATTATGTACTGGACACTACATCATCTTGCACCTGGATATGTGCTTCCAAGAATTTCCTGGTTGATCGTTGTTTTGTCTGGAATTGTTTGTTTGATAACATCTTAGATATATTTCCAATATCTTAGTGCCAAATTATTTCCATGTTTATATATCTGAATAGTAAATATCCAGTGTATAGAGTTTGTTTAATCACATCATATTTCAAAATCCTTTTCTCCTTCTAGGTCTGATCTATCTTTTTTGCCCTGCTTTTTTATTAGTATTAAATTGTGATAAATTCACTTAATAAAACCTCTTATTAATGAACAGTGTAGACAGATAACCTTGGAAAAGGAAACCCTTTCTTTGTCCACATGCTATACGTAGAACTGGCAATAGAAGGTTTCCCGCCCTACCCCCCATTGTCCCTCCAACATGGCATAATCGTTTTCTAGCAATACTTCAATTGACTGGGTAGTTCATTTTCCATTCCTAATATAACTATTTAAACCTATAAGTTTGTTCTCCTTCATTGAACAATCTAGACCAATAGGTTTCTCTCTGCTGGTTGAATTTGCTAAGCAGAGTGACCAATTGCTTGCTTCTGAGATATTTTAAGTTGGTTCCCCTATGCTTCTGCTCTCCAGATCCCAGCACTTTAGCCCCTTCCTCTTCTTCCAGAGACAGAGGAGTGCTCAGGTGATTGTCCCATGCTAGGATCCTGGAGTGTACCACAGCATTTGCTGCTCCAGGTCAGGCAGCTCACGGGATTTACCCATGATGTGGTGCGGGGGAGAGCGTACAGTTTTCAGCATTCTGTTTTCTTTCCCCTCACAGGAGTGACAGGAGACATTCCTTTCAGGCCTCTGGTTCCCAACGGATTTTGTTTTATTTTTTTCAGGCAGTAAAGAACACTTTCTTGAGTGCCTTAGTTGACCCCCAAGCTTGCCAGTTCCCATAGAGTATAGTCAGAAGAAGGATTTTCAGAAGGATGGAAATTCATGCTTTCTTATAGAGACTTGGAAGGATAGGCCTCTTCTTCTCCTCAAGAACTTGGCCAACATAGTCACAAAAATGCAGAGAACTCCAGACTCTACATTCCCCAATTCTTGAACCTCAGACTAACTCTACAGCCTCCTTCCAGATATAGTGGGAAACTGTTGGCCTTCTTCAAAGATTCATCCAGCATTAATAGGTCTTGGTAGGCGGGGAATCCTCCACTTCGTTAGAGGCTAAAATTTCCCTCTTGTACTTTGGGAACAAGTAAATGGACTGTACCTTAATAAAGCAATATTAATCTGCACTTAAATGTCTTAGTAGGTCCCTCAATATTTCTGTTTCCCAGTTTTCCATCTATGGACTCAAGATCTCAGTGACTTTATAAAAAAGAGTAAAGCTAAATCTCTGTGCCAAAAAATGGGAGGAGGGGTCGAAGGGTCATTTTTTTATTACTGAAATTCACTCCAGTTCAGAGAGCCCATCCAATGGGCTTTGCATCACATTAAGCTCTTTGCTAAAGATTTAGGTACTATGTAAGATCTTGAGCAGACCTTGCATTAGGGTGAATTACATTCATAGCAAAAACTGTTTTTGGAAAATTTTAAAGCTCAGTTTTTTTAGAGTAAGTTACAGAAATATGGAATCCTATGCTATCATATAGGAAGATGGTCTTAAGGGAATGTCTGTAATGAAAGTTCCTTTTGAAGGAGAGAACAAAAGCTTTGGTTATAAAAGTACATGCAGGAAAGTAAAATTAAAGTATCAGGAATATTTGCCCATTGTACATTTGTACATATTGTACTACTGTGACATTCTGGGGTGCAATCCAGACCAGTAAGAGGCTGTTACCCCTGCCCTGCAAACTTGGATGCCTTACAGTGCTTTGCTGCTGTAGATCCCACTGGGCCATTCACAAACAGCCTTTCAGCATGTAGGTAACACCCTGAGCGTGTGTGTATAGCTGTATCCTGCCAACCATACATCAGTCACACACTGGCTTCCAGCAGCTTTGGTTATCATTTGCAGGGTGAACCCAACACCCTCATAGTCCTGGATTTCTCTCCACACTCCCAACCCTCTCCTGCGCAGTCTAGATATAATAGGTACATTACTCCTCTCAGGGGATCAATATACAACAGTCTGCTACCTTAAATGAAGTTACCCAAACAATTCACAGCACTGAATTAGTTATAATTAAAGTATAAAACAAGTTTATTTAACTACAAGAAGATAGGTTTTAAGGGAGCATAAGTATAAGGCATTAAAGTCCGAAATGGTTACGAGAGAAATAATGATAATATGCTTCCTAGTACTAAACTTAATCAATTAGACTTGGTTCAAGGTAAAATTCCTTATCACATTTCGAGTAACACTGCTGACCAAAATCTCAGCCCAGGACCTGCTGCCAAAGTTCAACAGCTGTTTCTTTTGTTTTCTTAGATGAAAAGGAGAGAGATGGATAGGGAGAAATCCTTTGGAGGTGTTTCTCTTACTCATTCTTTTAGTTTAGTTACCCTTTTATTGCATTTTCCTGCGGGTTACCCCTAGATGAAATTCATTCCCACTCTGAGGTTGCAGTTATCGAGTTTTGTGGTGAAAGAGGTTCTATGCTGTTGTTTGCTAAGATGCAGATCTGTTTGTTCCTGCCCCCCTTCCTTGCGAAAGAATGTCCACTTGATAGGTGATGCCCCATCAGCTTTGATGACACCTGGCTAGAGGTGTCAGCCAGGACTAGATTTAGGGGAAGGTGACCCAGGCAACCACCTGGGGTGCTGGGCGTGGGAGGTGCTGGGTTCAGGGTGCTGTTTTTGTTGTTAGTGACAGAAGGGAGAAATGTATCGTCTTATGTGACAGGTGCAAATCAGGCATCAAAGTCGTGAAATGGGTTACAAATGCAATAAAAAATAAGGTATTCAAAAGTTTAACAAATGGAGAATGGGTGCTATTTGTGCTAGGGCTGGCCCTGGCATCAGCTTGTCCTTTGTATTTGAGAAACAGTTTTACCCACTCCCCAGACATGTCTGGTAAACACACCTCAGTTATAATTTCAGCTTATGTTTATAACTTTACATATAATGTTATTAGACACATTTAATCATGATGATATTGACCAGTGAGTTCTTAGTTTTCAAATTATACCTCACAAGGCATATTTTGCACAAAGATTATTACAGTAGTTTGTAGTGTGTGAATGTTGTGTTGTGTTCCATCATAACTGTCTTTGCTTATTTTAGCCTTTGTCCAATATTTTGGTTTTATTTTATTTTTCCTAATATTTGAGGAACAATGCAATAAACTGCTCCAGTGGGAAAAATGAAAGTTGAGGCTTCCATGGAAGACAATGTATCTAAGGCTCTCTTTGTGCCATGACTGTGTTTTCCTATAGGTAACAGCAAAATGGAAAATATTTTTAGTTTTATGAATAGAGTACTCAAAATCCAGATACAGTAGAACCTCAGAGTTATGAACACCTTGGGAATGGAGATTGTTCATAACTCTGAACAAAACATTATGGTTGTTCTTTCAAAATTTACAACTGAATGTTGACTTAAAACAGCTTTGAAACTTTACTATGCCGAAGAAAAATGCTGATTTTAACTATCTTGATTTAGATTAAACAAGCACAGAAATAGTTTCCTTATCTTGTCAAATCTGCTTTTTTAAATGTTCCATTTTTTTTAGTAGTTTACGTTTAACGCAGTACTGTATTGTATTTGCTTTTTTTTTTTTGGTCTCTGCTGATGCCTGATTGCATACTTCTCGTTTCAAATGGGGTGTGTGGTTGCCTGGTCAGTTCATAACACTAGTGTTTGTAACACTGAGGCTTTACCATGTATGATTTGTTTCTGTACACTTCCAAAAATTCTGTCCAAGTTACAATATCTTAATTTTTTCCCTTAAAGCCAAAGTCAGGAGATTACATGAGAATCTCAGTTTGCCTTTTGGGAGAGGAGAGAAAAGCCGAAGAAAAATCTGAAAATGTGAAAATGCTCAAAAATTAGAAGGCAAAATAAAATAATTCAGTTTTTTAAAATCTCATGATTTTTAAGCAAATCTCTTGATTTTGGGAGCTTGATTTATGATTTTTGAACTTTTGGGATTGACAATACTAAAACTTTCTTATTGACTTCCTTGACTCTTGCATTGCCCCTTTTAGTGTTGCCATTCCAGCAGTCATTGGTTTTGTCTGCCATGTGACCATCTCAAGTCACTGTTCCAACCCATTGATTGCTTTTCCCTCCCTAGTCTGATCAGATTTCAGGATTCTGTCCTTTTCTCTGCTGTTCATCTGCTGGTACTTCTCACTTCTCTTTGCATGCATCTTCTGCTGAAGCTTGAAGATTAGCCATCCACTCTGTCCCTTGCCCATTCTTATTTCGGTGCCTTCTTTCATGTAATTACTATTCCCCTGAGCCAGTTCAATGAGCTCCACCTTCATTTTTTCCTTAAAACAGATTTCATAAATCCTGTAAATCCTAGTCCTACCTTCAAAGAATTAACGAACCAGATCACTAATCCACACCCTTGCAAAAAAAAGAAAACAACAATCCTGACCCCTCCAAAACCAAATTTTATTAAAACAAAGGGTGGAACTAACAAGCTGCATTCTCATATTTTATTATATATATTTTATTATATCTCTGTTCCCTAGCTCTCAGCTGTATGTCATCTGTTGGGTTATAAACAGTACAGGAGAAAGCACTCAGACTCCTTAATTTTCTGTGAAGTTCCAAGACCAACATTTTCAAACTGGATGCCTAAAATTAGGAAACTAAATCCAGAGTCAGGAACCTAAATAAAAACAGCCTGATTATTAAAAGTGCTGACTTCAGTAGGAGTGATGGCAGCTTACCACTTTTATGTGCCTAAACATAGATTTAGGTGGAAACTTTAGGCATCTGTGTTTTAAAATATTGGTCCTACTGCAGTATAAATCTTTGCAGAAAAAGATCACATTTTAATAGTCATTGTTGACTGTAGTCCACTAGGGGGCTGAATGTTGCAGGATATTTCTTAACTATGGTTGGCTAGAGTCATGCAAAGTGTATTTTCTTGGGCAAATCTACTGTTAAGCATGCTAGAAAAATAAATATGTCTATCTGCACTTCTTTATATTTAACAAACAACGGAATTTGATGGAAAAGCGATCCATGCTATATGAAGTAGTTAGAGAAACTGATTCTTTTGTACTCATATTTGAGCATAAGGACATAAGTAACAGACCAGTGAGGCTGAGGTCAACCATAACATAACTGGTTAAGCACCTGGATTAATGCCATAAGGGCAAGGTCCGAGCTTGGTTTAGGATTATGTCTTTTATTGAATAATTTCAGTGGGGTAGATCACAAGTTATGTCACTGTGATACCAAATTTGAATTTAAAAGATGAAAACCTTAAAATTTCAGTAAAGATCCCTACCTGTTATATTAAACTACTGATAAAAAAGAAAGTTCTGTTTTGTAATTTGTATTTAACAGGTCTGTCTATGATGACCAGCCAAATGCACACCAAAGGTTTATGGAAAAACTAGATGCTTGCATACGTAACCATGACAGAGAGATAGAAAAGATGTGCAATTTTCACCATCAGGGCTTTGTGGATGCTATTACAGAACTTCTTAAAGTAAGGGCTGATGCAGAAAAATTAAAGGTAAGAAATTATTTTAACTTATGTATATTGTTGTCATTGATTAATACTAGATGAAATGTTTCTTCTTTAAGAGATAAGACTTTCATGATGTACATGCACATCCTGATGTTTGCAAATTAAATGTTCAGAAATGGTATAGGTGTTTAGGAATGTCATGTTTACTATAATAATAAATTTGCCTTGTTAATATATTTTTAGGTCTCATTTTCTGATTTCTTCATTCACAATATTTTTAAAACATTGCCAAAAATCAATTTACCATTTTATTAAGTAATTCTGGGAGACTTTTAAAAGGTAAAATATTAGTAAAAGCAATATTTCTTATCATAGCTCTTGGGATTTTCCTCAGTTTGATTACCAGATCGTGTATTTGACCTCTCAATTTCAGATTCAGAAAAAATATTGTTAGAAATCTTGATTCTTTTGTAAAGCCTCCATTTGCAGTTCCCCTTTTTTAAAAAGTGCACTTGTCCTCCCTAAAAGAGTGGGCAGTGTTTGTGGTATGCATTAGAAGAGAGGAGTAAGGTTTACTCAGAAGTCAGAATGCAGAATGGTGAATGGTCAGCCCTGTCCCGTTTAGCTCTCTTTACACTTTCGAAAGCAAAATATGCACACCAGACAAAATGAGCGTAGTTCACCAGAGGTTATGATTAGAAGAGCATTATATAAAGGATATTCAGATAACAAGAGACCAAATACAGCGTCAATGAGGTCATTGAGCATCTTTGTTTGGAAATTAATGAGATTTTTAATAAACTAGAATGTGCTTCCTTATGATGATGACCTAATGAGTCACTTAATATGTGGGAAAATCTGAGGTTGAGCTTTGCCTGCACCTGCAGCATTAAAATGTTGCTGTGGTTTGGAGATTTCCACGTTTGATGTTAATCAACCACCCAGTGGTTGCATTCAGCAAAGTATGAATGTTTAATTACCATAAAATGCAATCACCATTTCTTACAGACAATGAATGGCACATAGAGCTCATTGAGGTTATCAAAAAGGGACCAGTGGTCAATTGGGTCAATGATTTGAATTGTTTGACAGACCTGCAGAAACAAGTAAAGTTCAAAAATCCCAAGTAAATTTGAGAAGTTTGCCACAGAATCTGTTAGAAAGAACTGTCATAAGTAATTCAAGTTAACAAAAGTCCTTTGCGATCAAAAGTTCAAGTTCAAGCTGTAGAGTTAATTTGAATTTGCATTTCTTTGTTCTAAATTTCTCATGAAGCATGATCTAATTACAAGGGTGAGCAGTTACATCAGGGCAATATATGCATATTTGTCTAACAAAGGTGAAATTATTTTTAAGGTCCAAGTTACTGATACCAACCGAAGGCTTCAAGATGCTGGGAAAGAGGTGAGAAAATGGTGCTTCCTATGTGTGTAATTGAATATTTGCAGCAAATTAAATCTGTTTGCATAATTTAATTGTAATTTTTTACAAAATATCTAAGGTGATAGCCCAAACAGAGGAAATCATCCGATGTAGAATTCAGCAGCGGAATATTACTACGGTAGTAGAAAAACTACAGTTGTGTCTTCCAGGTGAGTTACAAATAGTGACATTTGGTTAAATAAAATGGTAATTAAAAAATGAGATAAATCATTGTGCCCAAAACACAACAGAAGTTTTAATTCTTTTTTCTCATGATTCCATGGGTATGTCTACACTATGGAGTGAAGTGGATTTAATTGAAATTGACCTTCATCCTCTGAGCTGCAGAATTCGAAGGAGCGTGATTACACCACGCTCATTGTGTCGGGAGATGTGTCCGCACTATCCGTGCTTATGTCAACACTCAAAGCAGTGCACCATGGGTAGCTGTTCCACAGTGCAACTACCTGCAGGGGCGTTTGGGAAGGTTGTCGTCCTCCCATGATGCAACGTACCCCTCCCCATTTCTTGTCTCAGTCCAAACAAACAGACGATCACCATTTCGCGCCATTTTTTCAAATTGTTTGCTCTCTGCCACACACATTCCTTTGCCTGAGAAGAATGAAACCCGCTTAGCTGCTCACTATTATTGTGAGCATCACAAACACTTCATGACTTATTCTGCAGTATTTTCAGGGGCGAGACAGGAGCCGCAGCGCTGAAAATTGCGATGTTACAGGGGCCGCCTTGCTACAAGCCATAGAAGGAAGCAATTCCCATTTGCTGTAGGCTGTCACACACCCTCCAAAGTTAGTGGAGCACTGCTTCTGGTCCCGGGAAACAAGCAATGACTGTTGGGATCGCATTGTTATGAAGGTGTGGGATGATGAGCAGTGGCTGCAGAACTTTTGAATGCAAAGACCACTTTCTTGGAACTTTGTGCAGAGCTCTCCCCAGACCTGAAACGCTTGAATACTCACTTGAAACCTTCCCCTTTCCCCACTGATCCATTTCTGCTACCCCAGCTTCTCCTTCTCTTTATTCCCTGGTCAATAAACAAACAGCAATGAATTGTAAAGCAGGACTTTATTTTATTGGTGATCCTTCGTGCGCAGGAGGGTGAGGGGGCGGGTACATACTCGCCAGATGTGACTTCCCTGGCATCCCAGTCAGTCACAGTTTCCTGCGTTTGGCTGGGCTGCTCCTGTGTTGCAAACAGCTCCTGGCTTTCAGGGAGAAGGGGTACCCCACTCGTCTGCCCCCGTTTTCTTCATCCTCCTCCTCATCCACAGACTTACCTTCATTCATCCTGGCCTCCGATTATTCTGAGGTATCCACGCTGTGTGGTGGCATAGTGGTGGGGTCTCTGCCGAGAATCGCATGCAGCTCTTCATAAAAGCGGCATGTTTTTGGTGAGGAGCCAGAATGACACTTAGCTTCCCTATTTCTGAGAAGCCTGCCTCAGCGCGTTGATCTTAACGTGGCACTGTTGTGCATCCCTGTTGCACCCCTTCTTCAACATGCCACAAGATATCTTCTCGTAGATATACAGATTTCTTTTGCTTGCGTGGAGCTGAGCCGGAACGGACTCTTCGCTCCACAGACCGATGAGATCCAAGGCCTAAGGCTGACTCTAGGCTGGAGTGCGTTTGGGGCTTGCAGTCACCATGATCAGCTGTGCTGGCAAGCTTTTTCCATGCTGACCAAACAGAAAATGGGAATTCAAAATTACCCGGGGCTTGAGGGGAGGAGCTATTTCTTGTTTACATGGCCACAGTGCAGCAGCCTGTGAACGTGCAGAGCAGTAACAACAGAGCATTATGGGTTACCTCCTGGAGGCTAAAGACGTCGATTTACATTGTGCTCTGCCTACACTGACACTCATTTGACCCACAGAATTCGACGTCAGCACTACGCCACTTGCAGAGGTGGTTTTATTAAGTTGAATTTTACCGCAATTTAGGTTGGCAGAACTGACATGCTAGTGGAGATGCATCGTTTATGTGGTCGACGGAAGCCGTGTTCCATCAAACTACAGTATCAGTGTAGGACAGACCAATGTTGTGTACCATGAGGTATAGCAGAAGAGTTACTAGCATTTTACCAAGGTGTCCAAATTTAGATCTCATTATGATACATCTATTCTATAATAATTATAATAGGGTAATCATACAGCTTTGTTTGCAAGCTAACAATGAGAGGACATAGATCATACAAAAAATTAAGCATATGTATTTTTATCATACAATAAATATGCGTGCATTTAAACCACTGAAGTTGTTGTTTAGTATTTATTTTCCTATGGTTAAAAGTTTAAGGGAAAACATTAAAAAGTATGTGAACATTATTTATAGTAACATCATTTAACTTTGTGCAGTAGTGCAATAGTATGCTTTTGAATGGCACCTTCTTGAGACATTATGTTTCACATATAGTTAGAGAACATTGCATTTCATATTGTACATCTATAACAACTAACTTCTGTTTATTACATTGGCAGATAGGTTTGAACCTTTTTCTTTGTACTACTTGTGTTCTTTCTGTTGTGACTTGTGATAATGACAGTAGATGGTACTGTTGCCTTTCTATGAAATATTTCTGTTAACTGATAATACACATGAAATTCCCTAGGTTTTTTATGGTGTGCTATGAATATAATTGGTTGACAGATATTTAAACAAAAGTTAGTGTGTTTACATTGACAAATGTTTGAATCTACTGTTTCACTTTTAAATTCTTTACTACTTAACTTCTCTTTAATAGGTCACTTTTTTTCCTCTTAATCTGCAATCTGGAACCTTATTTTTTGCTACTTCTGGTTTTTGTATTGTAATATGTTGAGAAAAGTGCATAAGTGAATCTGACTAAAATAATATAATTGAATACTGTTCATTTTAAAATATATATTCTTTTTCTTATTAACTAGAGTAATTGGTTTTCAGTGAGCTCTAAATGGGTTAATATTTTTGTTTTATTCAGTACTGGAAATGTACAGCAAACTAAAAGAGCAGATGAATGTAAAAAGGTGAGTGAATTTCTTTCTGTAACTGAAGTGTAACTTTTTAATGAATGGGTTCATCTACTTGTCTTTTACAATTATTGACAGACTCATAAAGGCAAGGAAGGTCAAGACATAGTTAATCATATAATCAGGTCTTTTTATCATTCCTTGCCTTTGTTTCAAGTATGCCATTACAAATTAACAGATGTTGCATGAAAAATAAAGCAATTTTAGGATCTTAATTAAGAAACTTGAGAAAACAATTTTATTTAAACAAGCATGAATGCAATGGAAATATAATTAAAGGATATGGAATATAAACTTTTATTAATATTCTAAAACGATTTAAGTAGCAAGAATAAAAGAGATCCTTAGGGAGTTAAGTAGAAATGGCAAATACCTGGCAATCTATCATACTACCTGAAAAACAAATTTACAATTCAAGAAGGAAAGATGACTGACTTCCCATATATCTTCCTTTAATGCCAAAAATTATCTGTAAGTTTTGTTAGTCTCTTATTTATTTGAAGCAATTAGTGTAAAGTGCAAACATTTTCTCTCTACTATATGCACAAGAATGTGCGCTCTAAAAGATATTTTCTAGCCGTCATAAATTGGATTAGCATGGCTCTGCCTGTGGGCTAGATCACTGGTTGGCAATCTGGGGCAGAATGGTGTTGCAGTGCATTTGGAGCAGCCCAGCATGGAGACTGACTCCTTGAGTCACAATCTCCCACCCAGTGTTCCCACTGTTCTGGGAACAGGAAGTGAACTGCCCTGGACCTATACTCATTGTAGGTATGCTCCGTAATGTACAGGTGCCACTGCCCGCCTTCTTGAACCTAGTATAGATGTAACTGTTCTGCAGAGCGTGCTGCTCCCTGCATGCTGGAAGTGGTGATATAGCACACAAGTTAAAGTGGTCATATCCCCTCACTTCTTTCGATTGGTGCACAAGACAGGCACAGTCTCTGGCTTTGTATTTGGCAGGGATGTTAAATTACTGAGTGGAATCATGGAGGGATCATGTGAGTGAGCTACAATGGCAGTTAATGACAATTTGATTTTGGGTAATTATTATTTTTTATAGTTTGACTCCCATTGGTTCTTTGGGATTAATTGGATATTTTTGCTATTATTGAGAGATCATCAGTATTCTTCAAAGTTAAAAATAATCTTCCGTCATCTAAAGATTTAGATGGCTATATCACCTCCTGTAGAAAAATTTGCAGGAGAGGAAATGTTGCATGGGAAACTGCAAGTCAAGAATTGTGGCATTATGGAGGTATCAGCCCACCAAAGTGAGGGGTTAGGACATGTCATCTTCATCCCAGTAGAAGGAAGGCTGAAGGGGGAGATCCTCCAATAACATCAATGTCCACTGAGCTGTACTGAAATCCTATGGAGAGCCGGAGCATTCAAGATGAGACGGCACCTTTATGTTACTGCTCAGGCTCCTTTCTTCTTTGTAGCATGGCTCTGTTGTTAACTGTGTGACTGGTACTTCCCTATGACTTAGTTTTCCCTATGGGGGAGCATAGAAGGCATGGAGTGGGTACCCTGTGGAAGATGACATTAATTCTGGTGGTAATTTCCTGTGGCTTGCCAGGCAATAAAGCCACAGAGTGGCTGTACACTGACCACATTCCCCTATATACCGCAACAGTACCACTGGAGGGACTTCCACACTGCCAGTTTGACGCTGCTGTTGTTGTGGTTTCTCTTAGCTCTCCAATAGTTCTTGTCCCATTGTAGTGAGACTTTAATGACTCTTCTCTTATCTGTGTGAACCAGATGTGACCACATGACCCTTAGTGTTGTGCTCTTTAAGTTTTGCTACAGCAGCTGAGTGACAGGGATGTCCGCATGGGCGTCTTATGTCACAAAATCATGGTATGTACTAGTAATCCAATATACTTACTAATAATTCAGTATATATAGCTACTGAAAGGTTGTACATAGCCTAAGCTAATGCTTATAATATTAGAATATTTGAAAAGTTAAAACTCACTAAAAAGCTAGATAGCAGAAACATAGGGGAACTCAAAAATTACATGTTAGTAGAATTCTTGGAAGACATGAAGCACAGGTTTTTTCACAGTGGAATGTGAAGGTGTATGAGATTTTATTTTGAATTCAAGTTACTATTTTTCAATTTATAGGCAGGTTTTGTAACACAAAAATTTAACTGATTTAAAGGCTGCATACAATGGATTTTTTACAATTAGATTTCTCCTCTTTTTGGGGGGGCTTTATGATGCATAAAGAAGGTCTGAAGTGTTTTTCCCTCTTTTTTTTTAAATCAATACATATATCAGGAATATCAAGTCTGGTCTTCCCTGTTTTTGCAGGAAGAACTTCTTGAGAGTGTCAGAGATGTGTACTGTAAGTGTTCATACCTTAATAGAAAAGAGAAGGATGCTGACTCTTTAACAAAAATGTTTTTTCTCACAAGAGTTTATTGGACATTAACATTAAATAAATGTTAACAAAAACAAAGAACTAATAAAAATACTTTTCCTTCTCCATTGCTGAGCCTTCAGTCTTTTATAATGCTATAATTTCACTAGTATTCAAGTTTCCATAGAAGCGTAGACAAAGGCAGAATTTCTAATGTAAAAAACCATTGTTTTTAGGACAAAATCCTTTTAGGACTTCTTAACATATCATAATGAAGCCAGAAGGGCAGAAGCTCATTTACTTCCTCCTTTTAAGATAATGCAATGAAATGATCTGGAATATGTGTTGCTTTACATTGCCAGAATGAAGGTTTGCAATGGATTCCAACCAGCCATCTGTTGGTAACAATTTTTGGTCACTACCAATCTGAACTGGATTTGAACTCATGACCTAGGGGTGAAAGGCTCTGTATCCCATTTAACTATCTTCTGAGCCATGTATAATGCAAGTTGACAAGAATTATAGTTGTGAGGAAAAATAAATGAGGAGACTGCTCTAAACAGACAAGACTGGTTGGAGAGTTTTATGGAAGGGTTAAATCTTAAGAGAAAGGGGCTTAAGGGAAGGGGTTTTGGTGCTCCTAGTGTTTTATTACCCACTATGGGTTTATAGATTGATAATGAACCTATTTTTTTCTTTTAAAGACTAAATTAAAGTGATTTAATCATGTCATACTTTTATATAACTGTATTATATCTTATAACCTGTATGCCTATAAGTTTCTTTCAACAAGGTTACAGATTTTGCTTTAGAAAAAGATAGGTATATAACCTCCACAGGATTTGCTGAAGAAAGAGGTACAAAAGCACTGATGTTGTTAGTGAACTGTGGGAAGCACTCAGTACCACAACGAGTGTAGTAGAGATGCTTGTAAATAAATAAATTGATTGCTAAGGTTATTGTTGGATCTTATTTAAGGCACTGTGGGAAAGATGGATGGATGATCTTGTGGGTAAGGTTTAGTGCTGCGAGATCTAGGTTCTTTTCCTGGTTTTGCCGTAGACTTTCTGTGTAACTGTGGGAAAGTCATTTAGCCCTTCTGTGTCTCAGTTATCCATACATTAAAATGGAGCTAATGGTTCCTTATCTCACACAGAGTTGATATCAGTACATTTTATCAAGAGTTTGAAATCCCAGGATGAAAGGTGCTATATAAATGCAGTATATAACCACAGCACAACGGGACCAAATTGCACAGCAGCCACCGCTACATTCTATGGCAATATAAATGTATTCTATTCCCTATTCATCCCATCCCCAGGCATATAAACACTCATAGTTAAAATATAGGAAGTGAAGTAAAATCTGTTGTTGATGATTTTCAATTATGACTATTTTTGAGGATGCGTTTTTTTCATTGTGCTCTAGAGGTGGTCCAGCTCCAAGTCTCTGTTCCCAGGACAGTCTCCAGGTAACTCAGTTCAGAATCTCCTTTCCCCATGTACTCAAGAGAAGAGGGAAGTTAATAATGGACCATAGTGGCTAATGTTGCTAGTTGAGCAGGTCTCAGCAGTTGTGTTGTTTTCCAGGGTCGTCCAGCTCACCAGCCAATTCTTGTGATTCCCCAGATTGCAAATTGGACTCCAACTCTGCCTCTCTGATCCACTGCTGCCTAGCTCTATGGAACAATGCAGGGAGCATGCACTGTAATTCAATTAACTTCTTGTAGGGAAAGCTGAAGAGTAGGAGTCAGATATAGGCATGTCCTGCCAGTGCAAGGAGAGAGGGGGAAAAAGTATTGGGATTCCTGGTTGCAGCAAAATGGTGAAGTCCTTGACAAAAATGCTGAGTTCTATAGGATATTGGGAAAATGCACAAATTGTGAAGAGCACGAGTCCCTATTTAGGATGAATGGCGCAGTTCACAAATCTTAGCTCCTTAGTTTTATGCACTCTGCAGACTCAAGCAAACATCATTGTATTGGTTTCTGCCTGGTTTGTATTTTCCAGGTTATCTCTCTGGAAGAACCAGAAACATGATTTTTAAAATGAAAGCTGAGAAGCTGGAACACAATCCTATGGCAATGAGTGAATTCCACAGCAAATTATGTGGTTGCAAAATCAAAGAATCCTCATGGCATGGTGTAGATTATTACTACAAGGCAGATGCAGCTTTAGAGAGGCAAAACATAGGACAACCAAAGTAATAACAGATATTGCTAATTTAACTTTCAACAAAAAGGTGTTGGCTCAGTCTTGTTGTAAAAAGAGATCCTTTGTGAAGTTTTCAAAACTGAGAGGCTGATAGTTTCATAAGATAAATTATTCACAACGTGAAAGGTTCAAAAAGTAGGTAGCCTGTTATAAAAAAGATGATAGTGGGAGTGAACAAGGAATAAAAGCAGAATTCCCCCCCCATAAATGGTAATAAACATATGGAGTATATTATAGTGGAAAGCTGGTGAACAAAGAATGCAAATGAGTTTTAGACATCTGTTCCTTTAGAAGGGAAGGGATTTAAGGGTCTGGTTAAATATCACATGGGAAGCATTGAAATGGACCAAATATAGGCAGGTGTGTTGAGCCAGGTAGTGTCTTCCTATTCTTGCATATTGGGGTTCTTTTTGTATGTGAGGTGACTCAAAAGTTCAGTCCCTGTGAAGAAACTACCTGGAAATGGTTGCTGTCCTAGGAAAACTATAGAAATTGCACAGTCTCTATTGCAACCATCTTCATGGATTGCTTGCATGGCATTTTTAAAGGAAATTCTTTAAAACTAAATGTTTTTAAGCTGTGTAGTAGTTGGCTGCATTGTTTCTCGATGACCAGCGCCTGTCCTTGAGATCTTTCTGACAGTTTACGAAGGCAGCAGGCTCGTTCCTAATATTAAAAAGGTTGAGAAACACTGGGCTACAGGGACCCCTTCCTTCACAAAAGTAATGTTGCAGTCAAGATGGTGGCTGTTTGACATTATTTTTTAAAAAATTTCTAGCTGTACACATGTGACTTTCTTTCTCTGTTAGTACTCTTTGGGGTATCATACTGATCATTTAAAAAAAACTGTATGAACACATTGAATATTAAATTAATTTTAGGTAAGGCTGTTTTATTAATTAGCATTTGTTATTTATATAGCACCAACAGCAAGTTAGGTGTTTTGCAAACTAGTATGAGGACAAGACATACAAAGAACTTACAATCTAAATAGGCAATACAATGAGTTAGGAAAAGCAAAGGAGAGCAGTGCCAAGCAAGTTTCTTTTTCAGATATTGTTTCAAAATTTGAATCAAGCCTTCTGGAGTTGTGTTAAAAAAAATCTCAAAATCACCAAACAAAAACCTGTGACAGGTATTTTCAGAGATAATGTTTAAAACTGTTTAAATATTACATGCCGATAACAGCATGTTTTCTAACGGCCATTGTTTGATATGTTTAACTTAACTCAACACCAGAAGTCTTCATAGTCTAATTGTATTTTTTAATGCTGCAGTTTTTAGCGCTTTGACAATAAAAGATGTTTAGGTGATTTTAAGCCAATGATACCCAAGAACATGCTATTTTAAGAAATGTACATGACAAGTTTCTAGATGACCATCCCCACAAAACTTTTGTAAATCTGGTTTTCCTGATTGCCTGCTTCTGCTGTTTGTGTATTCTCATAACTGCTTTACGGGCTCCCTAATCCTTTGTCAGATTTACTCTGGAGGGTTCAGAAAATTATTAGGTTTTAGGAAATTAAGGATGATTTACCAAATCTCCATAGTTTGTATAATTTTATACTGATTCTATTCCAGCCACCTCTCCTTATATATTGAGAGAGATCTAGATAGGAGAGAAAAAATTTCTCAAAAGAGCAAAATTTAAAAAATGTTTTTGTTTGAAGAATGAATTAAATTGTATACTTATACAAGTGCATGTCTTTGCCAACCCACATTGTGCCTTGATCATAATAGCCTATACCTCTTCATCGGTGTTCTGCTGTGCAAAGTTCTAGCATGCTCCATGGTTAAGGATTGTTCACCTTCCTTTCTGTAACCAGTTGGGTTTCTAAAGAGTTTGTTATAGTTATATTCTAATTTGTGGGTACCTTTAGAGAAAACCACAAAATTTGTATCTCCTTAAAGAAAATCTTTTTTCAGCATTTTGAAGGAAAGGGTTACTTCCTTAAAGGTGCACTGTCAACTTGAGTTTTTTTTAAAGCTGATTAAGTGTTTACAAAATTTCTAACATATTTTTGAGTATTTGGGGCCTTTTCCTGAATCAGGACATGGCTCTGTAACTCTGTTAGCTTTTTGTGCCCATTCAGAAGTGAACCTGTCTTCCAGGAGAAAAGGTTTGGTCAGAGGTGAAGGAATTGCTGGCAGTTTGGGTTCCCCAAGACTTGATGTGATGGCATGCTTGTTTTGACTCAAGTATCATGCAGGTCCTCCGTGTTTGTACCGTGCTTTGCTTCTTTTATGATCACAATAATTTATTTGAATTACTTCCACCTAGAAACTAAACAGAGATTACTAGCCTACAGATGGCTCTGAATCCCCACTGTTACTAAGTAGCTTTTTTGATTTGGTAGAGAGACCAATCCCTTCTTTCCGAGGAAGATGGCTTAAAGTTCCTAGTTCTCTCAAAAGACCTACACCCCTCATCCTGTTACCCCCTTCCTCATCTGCACTCTCCAAATCTGAGCATACTGATGCCTGTGGTCTTTAGTCCTACTTTCAATGAATAGCTCATCATTTCTTTCCCTAGAAAAGCTCAGGGTCTCAGGCCATTTGCATATCTGTGTTAGCCAACCCTCCCAGAAAATGGATACATTTCTGAGAAAGTTCAAATAATCTTTATCCCCAGAGGGATCAATTTGTCATTGCAAATATTCCCCTAATGTATCAGTGTACAGGATCGACAGTGTAGATCAACTGCAGCAAGTCCTGGCTTGCAGCAGCTTGGAGCTGCTGAAATCAGTGCCAATTGTCCTGATGTTGCACTGGTGTTTTCTCCTCCCTACTCTCACAAAAGAAACGTGCATCACTAGTATCATTCCTGAGGTGCAGGGGGAGAAATATTTGGCTGCATAGCCATCCATGCTGGGCTTCTCCCAAGCATTCCACTGTTCGTAGTCCTTTCAGTTGCTGCTGGAGCTGTTGCATCCTCTGATCTAATTGTATCTTACGTTAGAACTGGCAGGTTTACTTTATGCAGCAGTGCTGGGCAGCAGTGTTTTTTAAACTGTGTGCTGGGGAATGGGGAGGGATTGGGTGGAGGGTGGTTCACACAGAACGATTTGGTACACATACTGAAATCTTCCTCTAATTGCCACTTCGGGCACATCCTATAGCAATAATGCTAGTATCTCCAGCCTACATCATTCCAATGTATGCATTCAGAAATATCCTTTTTTATCTTTTTGTGACTCTCTAGGTTTTATAACTTAATGTTCAATGCTTACCTTGTTTTTCCTCCTACAACTTCATCAATAGCCCACAATAAGGCATAGTCTGAATCAATAGTACTGTTGCCATCTTTATACATCTAACATAATTGTTGATGCTTTACCAATATATCACCTATTCTAGAGCTAAACACTAACTAGTTAAATAAAAACGACTGCGTTACATTCTTATTCTGCTAAAAGAACGCTGTTGGACCCTGCACGATGTGATTTTAATTAGAGAGGGGGAAATAAATATTTTATAATAATTTCCTTTTAAAGTAAAGGTATTGTATAATTGTAAATTTGAAACACATGTTAATAGTGCAACTGTCTCTCTTCCTGTCTATAACATCTTTTACAATCCTTATTTTTTAAAGTTTTAAACAAGTAAATAATAAACACATACTAATGGGCTTTTAGAAGTTTAGCTCTATTCCTCTCATCTGGCTTATCTTTTCAGCGGCTGTCTGTTGGGTTCACACATTAGTTATTTAGATCCCTTTTGATTTTCCAAGAAAACTAGCAATGAGATTTCTCCTCTGTACTGCTGGAGAATTTAATTTGATTCCTATAAAGTTCTCTGAGTTGGGCAGGATATAAAAGAGCAAAGAATAGTCTCTTCAGTATTTGTATCACAGTATATATAGCATTCTTCTCTGAGTGAATGCACATATGTCAGAGAAGAACTTTTTTTTCCTTTTTGTAGATTAAATCCACTTCTCTGACTAATTAAGTCTTTTCTTTCTTTGTCATGGAATTTTAAGATTTTTAATATCCCAGCGCATGTGCTCTCTCTCTCTCTCGCTCGTGTGTTTTTATTATTATTAGCAGCACTAGATTTTGAGAGATGGCTGCAATTAACTCTTGTCTTAAATCCATGGTCAGAAGGCTCTGCTGCAAAGATTTTTTTGGTGAAGTGATGTATGACAAAAAGCATATTTCCTTCTTCTCCTTCAGTGAGATCAGTAACTGCAGATTGAATTTTCTTGCTCTGTTCCCCATGTCTTCCAATTTTTCCTGGATTCTTTAGCAATTTTAGTTTGATTTTATTGGCTTGTGCTTGAGTTGAAGATTCTCTGTCTTCAGAGGCCTCAGTTTGGAACTTCACCTACAAATTTCTTTCTTGCAACTCCTCTGTGCCATTTTTAGTATCAGTTATTGTTTTGTGTGCAGAAGTAGTTTAGTCAGTAAGGAGACTTATGCCTTCTGAACTTCTTTTAGAAAAGTGTGTGGTGCAGCTTCTGGATTTCCCAGGCAAACCTCCCTGCTCTATGGACAGGCTTGGACAGCATACAGAGCCAACAGAACAGGACAGTGAACTCAGATATCAATCATTTTTATCTTTTGTTTTCCCACCAAATCTGCTTCCTTACATTATTAGAAGTTTTTATATTTTGGAGTTGTTAGTGAAGTCAAATAAATCCTAGTAGTGGATTTCTGGTCCTGATGGGAAAATTTATCAGCCCTCTGGTGTTTTATGTCAGACTACTCCCATAGCTACTTCACATTTTTGTCACCCTCGTTTCAAAACTTGGGTATTAGTAAAATTACTCTTGCACGACTTGCTGAGAGGAGGTAGTAATCATGCGCTTCTATATATTATAGGAGGAAATTTTAAAATGTTGAAAATAGTTGCGAGACACATTTATATTAGTCACTTTCAGTTTGTATGTTTCATTACATTTGCTGAGAGCTAATAAAATTGTTGTCAAATGTTTATGACAAAATTTCCATTGTCACATTATACATAAAATAATATTTTCTTGACAAAACACTGAAAGAAAATACACCATAAAATATATGCCAAACTCGGTAGCTTAAATCCTGACCTTCCGGTGACCTTCAAATTAAGTCTTTTGTGCTTTATCAGAAAAGATGTTAAAAGGGCAAGGGTGTGTGTGTGTGTGTGTGTGTGTGTGTGTGTGTGTGTGTGTACACAGAGAGTGCACTATATATAAAAAAAATTAGTAAGCAACTCTAAAATGGATTGAAAATGGATTGTTAATTCTGATCTTAGAGACAGCAGTTAAAAACCTTCCAGATGAACTAACTGCTCTGCTAAGATGATTTGTATAATTTAAATAAAAAACTTGTATATGATTTTGAGGCTATTAAAGATTTATTCCTCCTTAGAAATCTTGCCATGTGGCCCTCTTAGACGTTGCTGTTTTAAAAAAACAAAAAACCACACACAAACCGAAAAGCCCTTTTTATTGAAAACATTCCACTTGCTTTATATAAAATAAACAGAAGGCAAGTATACAATAAAGCGAAGACTCCTAATTTACACTTGAAACCATTTTGTTTGCACTCTACTGAAAGCAGTTGTGTTCCTGGAGAAAGAACAATTTTTTTCCCATCCTTTGATTATACTGAATTCAAAGGTCTTGAGTTGGGAGAATTTGTTTATATAGAATCAGAATTTACAGCTTAAATATTCAGGTGGTTTTTACTCAGATATTTACAAAAATTCAAATGATCACATCAAATGTAACTGTATTTCTACTTGAAAATGTTTTACCTACTGTTATTTTTAAGTAACACCTAAGATCACCATAATTGAAAGAGATTTTTTTTCCAGTTTTACTTTGTGTTTTTAAAAGATCCTTGTGTGTGTTAAATTTTCTTCTGTAGAAGGAGTTAGTCAGTTTCCTTATTGACTGTGTGGAGCTTATAACGAGAAGGATGAGCCAAGGCTAAAACTCAAACAACTAAAATTGAATGGAAGGTGTTGCCTTGCATTTACACTAAGAAAAAGATTGGGTTTAGAAAACACATATTAACTAAGCCTGACCTAAAATTGACCACTTTTCCTAGTTGGAGGTTTCTGTACCACTTACTCCCTACAGCTTAGCCAAGGTTTTAACAGTTCATGGTACAGTATTGTAAGTCTTCCTGTTTACTGTTTTCTCAAAGTGTTGCTGTCTGTTCCAGAATGATTCTGTTTTGTTGTGAGTCATTGTGTTCAGAATGTTGTACAAAACAAAATGAAAATGAACAAAGCCATCTACTTCTAATCTAAAAGAAGTACGCTGCATGTTGTATTTGAGCGGCTTTTAATGTTTCCTCAATTTAGTACCACTATATGTAGAGGAATTTCTTCTGAACTACTTGGCACTCTTTATTCTGCATCTCTATCTCTGTCTATTAGATCTCCACAGATTACAGGCTCTTAATGTAAGGAAGAAATAGGATAGATAACATGGAATTGCATGAGATTTTCACACATGAAACTAATCATAAAAGGCATTTATTGACTTTTTTCCTGTTAAGTCTGTGATTTCCTAATTAACATTATACTAAAATCTGTACATCATTTAAAAGTCCATTGTCAATAATTTTTTGTTATTGCAACTTGTTGGCGTAGACTATAGCAAATTTAGATGAGTGCTCGTCCTTACTGAAAAAGAAATTGTGTATTCCTGTGGATAAGACTGCTCACTTAAAATACAAATTTGGGAGTTCAAATTATAGTGCTTGTACAACATTTTCAGAAACAAATAATCATTTTTCTTTTAATATGATATATGACCAAATTCTCAAGTTATTTTTTCTAAGAAAAAACAAAAAAGCTAAAGTAATAGGTGATGAAAAATTAATGAGACATATAAAGGTGCAATTTTTTTAAAAGGGAGATTGTTGAAATGAGTTAGCTGTCTGAATTTTCTTTAAAAGGAAAAGATAATTAAGGCTAATTTGCTCTCCCCCCAAACCCCTTAAGGTCATAAATCCACTTGCATGAAGTGAGAGGGGTAAAAATCCTAATTTTGTGTTTTAAAATTTGGCCTGTTAAAGGAATACAGTTAGCATAAAATTCACATTACTTTCTGACCAGTTTTTGCCTACTGGTCTTACAAATCATATCTAAAGTCAGATCTTTATTCACATGAGTAGTGTCTTTTTAAGTGAATGTGAGGGACTATTCATATAAACAAGGGTAGTCATATTTAGAAGCATTTGCAAGGAGAGAGGCCTTAAGATAACGGTAACTGAATGATTAGATAAAAGTATATTTAACAGTTTGTTTTGTGCACTGACTATCATTTTGAATATAGTCAGTTTCCTGCTTTCCGCATAGAATCAATTTTTCTTGTTGTTTGTGTGGGGGCTCAGCAGCAACTGAAATTAGTAAATCTGTTTTTAAAATTTATTAGATTTCAATTTGAGTTTCCCTTTAAACGCAGTTAATCCTGCATGAGGTTTCACAACGTATTTAACTATTAATGTACTGTAAAACATCTTACATGCTTCCTGTAAAACATCTTCAACAGATTTTTTCCTCTTAATAGTGAACATAAATTGTGAAGTGTACATTCTTGTACAGCATATTTCTTCTGTTTATGCCACAAGTTGCAGCAAGTCTCTGTTAACAGAACTAGTTTTTCTTAATGTACAGTACTGTACTTTGTCAAAGCATAAACAGATTCATGGCTTGTAGCAAAAAGTGCATTATTGAACAGAATATTCATAGAGGAAAAAGGTGGTGTATGTATATATTTAGTTCTCTAAGGATGATGATGACGAGGTGGTGAATGAGGAGGATATATTTATGGGCAATTCTTTGTTTTGTGATTTTTTTTTTTTAATGTATGGGATTGGCACCTCAAGCACTGGATGGGTTCTCACCACTGTATTTTAGAAAACAGAAGAAATTAATAAAAATATAGTTGGAGCGATGAGACAATAAATTAAGTATTCTGAAGTTATTTGATTTTATTATAATATTAAGGTCCCAATTCTTCAAGCTTCTGTTTGTGCCACAGAGGGTGTGTTTGAACAGAGCATTTTGTACAGTTGGGGTCTAATTTTGTGCTTAACTTTTAACTGTTTTTGAAAATGAATGGATTTCAAACTGACAGGGTCACTTTGGCTAACTTTTTGTAACTAAAAAGTTACAAAACACTTGTCTTGTTAGAAAGCTTGTCTCTTTCACCCACATAATTTGGTCCAGTATAAGATATTACCTCACCCACCTTGTTTTTCTAACAAAACTAATGTCTTTCTAAGACTGACCTTTTTTTTTTTAACATGACTCTCTTGTAAGTATAAAATGCTTTCATCATATATTGTACATTGATGATATATATGATTCTGATTGCTTACAGAAGCAAAAATAACAAAGCATGCTTCCTTAAAAATTTAATAAGATGTCTTCATAACTTGTCTTTCAAACTCTTTACAGATATTATTCTGCTTTAAAAACAATGGAACAGTTAGAAAATATGTACCTTCCTAGAGTTAGCCAATATCGTTTTTGCCAGATAATGATAGAAAACCTTCCAAAACTGCGTGAAGAAATTAAAGAAATTTCCGTGTCAGATCTCAAGGACTTTTTAGAGAGTATTCGAAAACATTCTGACAAAATAGGGGAAACAGCAATGAAACAGGTAAGGTTACATCAAATAAATTAGTTCTTGTGAAAAATTATTGAATTAAGTTAGACATAGCATCAATGTATTAATCTTCAGTTATTCTATAGATACTTAAAATATGCTTACTTGCTTTCTCTTTCTTGTTTTTCTCTGCCTTTCTTTTTTTTATAGCAACATTCATTTAAAGCAGCTCAAAATTCAGAACATGCTGTGCTTTGGAAAAGTACTGATAAGCAGATTTATTCTGTTTTATTTAAGCACAGGAATTTCAGAATTTCTAATTGCAACATGAAGTGTGAATTTTATAGATAGTGAGTGTCTCCCCATATGTTATTTAGTAGAATCTGAGGCTGTTACTGTTTAACTCATAGACCTGTTTAAAAGTGCCTGGGCCTCAAGCCTGTGAACCCCTTAAACCTTGCCTGTGCTAGGAAAGATGAGATGCTTCTTGAAGTGGAAATAGCTAACTTGATTTAGTTAGCATGAGTTGAAACACCCTGTAACACCTATGGTATGTCTATACTCCTAGACATATATTCACCTAGGCAAGAAGCCATCAGCCCATAGGAAACTCGTAGTACAGAATACTACAATGCCTCTGCTCAGCAGCATAGATATCATGATCACTCAAGCTGGTCTTCTGCTCCATGGGGTGGCTTCTCATAGAACACGGAGTCAAGTGTGAGCTCTCATTTCTTATCTTCAAGGTTCTCAGGGGCTTGGGCTCAAGCTATTTAAAAGATTTCCTGAAGCTCGGGGAAGACAACTTCGGTTGACAGCTGTGCTACTTGGGCTCACTAATATTTTCTTCCAATAGGTAAAGGCCATCTTTGTAGGAGGCAGCTTTCTTGCAGGCAGGTCTGAGATTGTGGCATGAACTCCCACTGGAACCAAGGACCTTCACAAACCTTCTGCTCCAAGTGCAAGGCACACTTCTTTGCCTTTGCCTTCTCTAACACAAACACATAGCAGCTTATACATAATAAACAAACCCAACCCAACAGCAACAATAAAAAACCCTACCAAAACAAAAAATTGTAATGCACATATATATTTTTTTCCTTGGAGAAAGGATGAGAGAGAACTAACCACATGTGACAGATGTTAGTCATGTCATTTGATGCACTATTGGAAGGCACTCAGATATTATGGTGATGAGGGTAGTATATCTACACTGCATGTAAACCTGGGTTTGTGGGAACTGTGCTTGTGGATTCAATGTTTCCAAGCCCACACTTGAGTGTCTACACTGCATCACACACCTAGGCTTACAGCTGTTGGACCTGGGTCTCACAACTGTGCTAACGTGTTCATACTGCACTGTGCAGACCTTCTGAATTGTGTCTGTGGCTTGAGCTGTGTCCACACTGCTAAACACCAGGGCTTGGATTCAAGATGCAGACTCAGACCCAGGTCCTGCTAACCAGAGTCAGACTGATTTGTGGGTAGATGGTAGGCGGGTTGGGGCTCAAACATGAGTGGGACCAGGTTTAAAATACAAAGTAGAACAGAATAGATTTGACTTGATGTTAATGGATTACCAGTTAATTTGAGAGAGTTAACTTGTTTGTAAAGCTAGTACGGACACTCCCCAAACATTTGTCCGAATTCCAGGAATTGTATTTTATGCTCAGCTGAGCCAGCGAATGTGTTAAAACTACAACTGCCATTTCTTCACTATAATTTTAACATGTCTAAAATACACCTTCTTTCCTAGTGAAGACACAGTGTAACATCTGTACAATTGCATTAGCTGGTCAAACATAACAGGCAGATGCAATAGTAGAGGAATTAAACTGTGGTTACACAAGGGCTTTGTCTTCACTTAGGGAAAAATAGGTGTGTTCTTAATTTGAGTTAACCAACACGAGGTAAAATCCTAGTGACTACAAGACATATTTTAGTTTTTCACACAAGTTAGCAGATTGAGTTAAAGACTACGCTCCATAGTGTTTTTGCAACTTTGTGTATATAATTAAAAATTCTTAATGAGTGCTGGATTGCATAATGTACATTATAGTTGTTTAAAGCCCTACAGGTTAGTCTTTCCCTGTACTGAAACAAAGAATATTTGTTGAGCTATTTTATTTTCATGAAATAAATGAAATATTTCTAAATCTCATTTGCAGTACAGATGTCTTATGTGAGAAGTTCCTAGTTGTGGTTCCAATGGGAAATTTTTTCACAAAAACTTTTGTGAAAATTTGTCCTGTTTTTCATCAAAATTTGGACCAGATTGAGTTTCCAGTTTACTGATCCTCTGTTGAAAGCCAGTTTTAGTTTTGTATTTAAGATAGTGATGAGTAAACCACAAAAGCTTTAAAGATCCAGTTTAAACAAAAATCCATTCTTTTTTCATCATATTCTTATTGGAAGCTTATCCGTACTACAGAAGAACTTCAGAGTTACAAACACCAGTGTTATGAATTTACCGGTCAACCACGCAGCTCACTTGGAACTGGAAATATGCACTCAGGCAGCAGCAGAGACAAAAGAAAAAAAAAGTAAATACAGTACAGTACTGTGTTAAATGTAAACCACTAGAAAAAAAGAGAATTTTAAAAAATTCACAAGATGAGGAAACTGTTTCTGTGCTTCTTTAATGTAAATTAAGATGCTTAAAAGCAGCATTTTTCTTCTGTATAGTAAAGTTTCAAAGCTATATTATTCAATGTTCCATTGTAAACTTTTGAAAGGACAACTATAACTTTTTTTCAGAGTTACGAACAACTTCCATTGCCAAGGTGTTTGTAATTTTGAGGTTCTAAGGTATTTGAATCTTTGAGATTACAGCTCGCAGAGCCTAAAACTCACTCTTCACATACCCATCATTCATTTTGCTTACGAAACACTCTGCCTGCATCCACCTGTGTTATCTTTTTGGGTGAAAAAGGAGGTGGAAACCAAGAAATTTTTTACCATCTCTGATGAGTATCCTGCTTCTTAAGGAGGAGACCTGGGATCTGCTACTCGCTTTGAACAGTGGAGACCTCACAGCTTGCTGAGCCCACTGGTTGGCTATCTTCCTTTTCAGTGGGAGGCCCAAGACTGTTATCCAGACCTGCCCCCAACATTGGGTCTTCTTCAGGTTGTTGACCAGGCAGTTTTCCTTCCTTTTATTTCTTTCAAAATTCCACACCTGGTTTCACTTATCAAGTTGTGGCAGAACTTCCAGGTCTGTACTGTGGTGCTGCAGGTCCTAGGAGCCTCCGTTAAGTTCCATTTATTGGGTCACTTTGAACTGTAAAAAGGACTTGTGAAGTTTGTAGCTCTGAGTGAGGTGCAATATTATAATTTCCTAGAGTAGGTAAGATCCCTTCCTCCTTGTAATGTTACTGGGTTTTGTGGGAATGGAAGGAGAATTGTTGCACACTGAGGAGTAAACTCCTGGTTCCTTTGAAATTTTAAAGCAGTGAGTTTAATGGAATCCAAGGAAAGGGATTACTGTGTCCTATTGCACCAGAGTAGGGAGGTCAGTCATCTGATCATCTTGTGATTATTAATAAGATCTAAAGGTGGTTTGGAGGTTGGGGAGGGAAGATGACTGCCCTAGCTCATCTTTAAGGTACCACCAGTACAGGGAAAAGAGAGCAGATTACTGGAGATCCTGAAGGGGAGAGACTACTAGAGGCAGGAAGTGGACTGTCCAGCAAATCTTCCCAAACTAAAATAATCTACCACTTAAGTAGCAGTGTGTTGGTATGTGGTGTGGTGGTTGCATTGGGTAAATTATTAACCAAATATTTACATTTAAATTATATTTAAATTCAGTTTGGGCTGGTTACTTTTTTCAAGCTGTTTTGCCCTTCTGTAATATAAGCTCCTTAATTCTGTTTTTAGTGTATGGAGCATTCTCTTTTGGCTTTCAAAAGCAAAATTCCTGTATAAATGTAACTGGTGTTATGGATGAAATTTGATTACAAGATTGTACTGAGTCACCTTTTCATATTTCTTCTAATAGTAGATAGAATAGTCATAAAATAAGTTCTAGGTTTCTACATATCACTCTTTCCTGTTAAACTAGGCCAAAATCTATGTCTTGTTGGACACAGCTGACTACATAATAATTTTTTTGTATTTAATGTTCATCTTTTATATGCAATATCTGGTTAGTAACATAATCACATGATAATTTCATGATTATTTCTTTCTCTAAAATTACATTTTGAGAATTAGAAAAAAATAGTGAGGTTAACCTTTTAACTCATTGTAATTGCAAGTTGATTAAGGACATAATCTTCAGTATTTGCATGACATGTATGCCTTGGAGTTATACTGATACGTGCCCAATAAAATAAATATATGCAACTGAATTAACAACACCACAGTCTGGTTCTAAAGTCATAGCATATGTTCAGTCCTGTGATCATTAATAAAATTTGCAGTCTCTCTCTTTAGATATTAAACATGTCTTGCTAAAACAGGCGCAGCAGCAGAAAACCTTTAATACAGCTCTACAGAAGCAGAATAATGTAATCTATGGGAGGAATATGTATGCAATTAATGGCAGAGTTCCGGAACCCAAGTATGAAATTACATCCAAACAAACACTTGAAGAAGAGGATGAACATGAAGAAGAGGTAATTCAATATCATTTATTTAAAGGAAAGTTTGTAGCATTAATTGAATATTTCTGTTGTTAAAACATAGGCCTTTGGGCCTGCAGTAAGCTCTGCATGGATGTCTCCTTCTCCCCATTAAAGTTCATAGGGTTCTGTTGAGGAACCAGGGTCCACCCTTATGGAGCAATTTGCTAGATAAAGGTCTTAAAAAGAAACAAATCAAGATATTAATTATATTCATGCTAGTTGCAGTAACAATTTTATAGACATTAATGTGAATATCACTTGTAATTCTACAGGAGTTCAGTCATAACTTATCATTTATTGTAGCATATCTATTCACTGTATATGGTGTGTAACCTGTTAGAATTGTCTGACGTGAGAATGTTCTGCAACTGCTGTAGCCATTACGCTTCTGTTTTCTTAGTGGATATTTACTTATGTTAAAAGAACAGTTTTTCTTTGCGTGCGGGTCCCTCTGTGTTCCATTGTGGGTGTACATACATGCTATGCATCTGAGACCAGAAGAATTTTGCTAGCGATATCCTTCAGTTTGCTTCTGCACAGTTCTCCTCCTACTGCTTAAGACCTCTCCAGTTTCCTTCTACCACCTGTGATGTCAGATGATCCAGCAAACTTGCTTCCTTAACCGATTATCCATAAATAGTTATGAATAATTTATAAATTAGTAGTTTTAATAGGTAACAGTTAGCATAGCTAGAATTGAACATGTTCCCCCTCCCCATCTATACCCTTTGAAGCAATTATTATGACCTGATTCGAGGGCTTCAAGAACCATGCCTCATGTCTGAGTGTCTTCCTGGGAAGTGATGACCATGTCCAGTTGATCTGATTGCCTTGCGAGGCCCATGTCCTCTCCAAGTGCTCAGTTTGCCAGTCCTTCCCTCCAAGAACCCAGGAGGTATGTGGGTACTGATTGCAGTGGTTCCTTATAGACCGAGCAATGAGGCCTCATTCTGATCCCAGCCTTGGAGAACCCCATCCCTGTCCCTGTTCAAAGGTCACTCTCATGAGGAGATGCCCTTTCAGGAAATAGACTATGTAACACCATTTGCAAGGCCTTGACTTCATGCCTTACAAACCTGGCTCAAGACTGTATATATTCCCAGTTGAGACAGCATGAGAGTATGGGCTTCACTAGGCTGATGGGAAAACATCATCCATGTGCATATGGGAGTCTCTTTCACTACACCTCCACTACAGAAGGTACTAATCCCAGATCCCTCCCTGTTGGGTTGGGGTGCCCACATGGATCAACATATGGTGTGGAGATCATGGACTGTTTGAGAGTCCAGGATATGTATAAACCTTTTGAAATTATGAGTGATCCACAGAGTTTGTGAATGATGTCTACTATACACTTCAGCAAGACATGTGCAAGTGTGATTGGACAACTTGTGGCATTATACATCAACAGACAAGGTGGTGCAGGATCCACCTTGCTATGCACAGAACATGAAAGGGCATCAATTATCCTGATCACGCACAAATGGCCCAGACAGTTTTGGTACTCCGATATTTTCCAGGTGTCAGCACAACCACACAGAACAATTAAATCCTTCCCAGACACACTAAACTCTGAACGAGGGCAAGGTGCTGCACCTCAACTCAGCATCACTCAATCCCCCAGCATCATGCCTGGTTTTTGGATGGGCATAGCAATAACATATTCAGAGGCTATTCAAACCATTCTCAGCAGCGGTAGAAGGGAAGTAGAAGTGGAAGGGAGCCCACTAGAAAGAGCTATATAGCAAAGTGAAGAAGAATCACAGTCTGGTATCAGCAGCAACAATTATCCCAAGAGAATTTAGACATTCCCAGCCTTCTGGAATATGAAATTTCCCTGAAGACCCAAGAGCTTTTCCTTAGTTCCAACTATGCTCATCTGGTGGCTGTTATCACCGCCCTCTTCTCCGCCGCCCGCCCCCCCCCCCGTTGACAACTATTCCATTTTGTTGCATCCAGTTATGTTTCCCTTCCAAAATGGACTGATCAGAACTTTTCCTCCCTCCATGTAACAAAATGTACAATAGCCTGGGACCTTAGTTTAGTCCAGGCAACATGAACCAATGGCCTCATGCTCTTACTCACCTTTTTATGAAGGTTTCATTCTTCATCGTGATAACTAGAGATCCTAGAAATCCGTTTGCTGCGGAAAAACACAGAATGTGCCTTTTTGCAGAGAATCTTTAGTTTTTACATTTTGTGAAGCAATAGAAACATATTTTAACTATTAACTGAATTTTATTGAAAGTACCAGTGTTGCTTATTCCAGGGTTGCCCAACCTTATTACATAGGAAGGCCACATAAACCTAAGCACAACCTCCTGTGGGTTGAACAGAATCTACACATTTTAATAAGATTTCAGTTGACAGTGGGAGTCCTGCTGCCCAGGGTTGACAGCGAGAGCTTTATTTTTTGTGCATTTAAATTTTTTTCTCCCTGAAAATATAGAATACAGACATAGAAGTAGTTGGTATATGTAAGAGATACAAATTGCAATTCTATAAATAATATTTTATTATAATGATTGATAGCACTGGAAGGCTTTGAAAGTGCTTAAAATTGTAAATGTATCAAAACGTATTCAACTGATAACTGTGGGTGTGGGAGTGGGTGTGGGGGTGGGTGGGTGGGTGGGTGTGGGTAGTGGCTAGGGAGATGAAAGGCAACATTTCATTTTAATTGTGGAAAATCCATGGATTTTAAATGATTTTTATTGGAGAATTTTGTTGGCTTTTTTATCACAGAAAACTAGGTGATAAAATCAGAACAGAGAGCCCTGATAGCTGACCCTCATTATGCTGTCTTTCATAAAGGGAAGGTTTCACTGAGGTTAAGCCTCAAATTTACAACTAAGGTGATTTCAGAATTTCATTTAAACCAGACAAGCCAGCCACCTGTTTTCTCATCAAAGTCTGATGATATCAGTGAAGACAGGAGACTTCACACTTCAGATGTGTGAAGAGCATTAGCATTCTATCTAGATAGAACAAGATATTTTACAAGATCCCCCAGACTGTTTATATCCCTTTTGGAATTCATGAAAGGTGAAGTGATTTCTGCACAAGGGCAGTCCAAAGGAATCCGCAGTTGTCTCCTACTACGTTTAGAACTGGCTAGTATCCCTCCTCTGCAAAGTGTCAGAATCTACTCCAGTAAAGTACAGGCAGTGTCAATGGCTTCTCTGAACTATGCGCCTCTAACTGAGATATGTAGAGCTACAACTTGCAGTTCAGTTCACATTTCACAAGACATTTTGCTTTGGTATCGGCCTTGCTAGCTGGTGCTGCAGTGGACTCAGCAGTCCTCCAATCAATTACTTCTATGAGGTCCTTTTCCCCTCTGCCATAAGGAACACTGCTTGTTAATCACTCACAGTGGAATACAGATAGGGACCATCCCTTGAAGAAGGAGGAGAGCTTACTTACATGTCTGTAACTTGAGTTCCTTGAGATGGATGATTTTTACCTCTATTCCACTGCCTGCCCTCCTTCCCTCTGCTGTGGATCTTGTTGGGTTTGCGGAAAAGAAGGAAACTGGAGAGGCATTCAGTCTAGACTGCCGCTTATCCCCCTCGGTCTGCTGCATGAGGAGAACTGCACAGGCATGGAATGAAGAACACGCTGGGCAAAAATGTTCTGCTCTCAGACAAATAATACTCATGCTCACCCGCGGAGGAATGCAGATAGGGATCACGCCTCTCAAAGAACACAAGTTACAGAAAGGTGAGTGACCTCTCCTTTCGGCTACTGTGTATTCCTTATTCACAAATTTGGTCTTCTAAATGAAACATGCAGGATTACACCTTTAGTATTATTAAGGAAAATAGTGAATAAAGTGTCTGTTTTCTAATATTAAAAAAAGAAAGTTCTAATCATGTAATGGGAAAAGGGGAAAAACTGAACATTTAATCTACCCTTCTGTGGGAAAACCAATGGTTTGATGAGACTTGAATGAGTAGTAAAAGAGTGATACAAGCCATTCAGGCATATTCTTTCTACCACTTGTTCATTAAAACAGTGTTTTTAAGTGGCTATAAAACCTGCCAGTGGAGCTGAATCTCACTGACTGGGAGTCTCTGTTTACAGTAGTCCTATGTTTCAACCCACAACTTTTGCCTAAAGTGATGTCTGAATCCCATGTTCATTAGCCTGCTAACCTCCCAGTATGCTTCTTAACCTTCAGGATTTATTGGAGGAAACCAGCATGCACAAATTGGATATTAAAAGGGCGCTAAATAATTAATAATAGTGATAGAACAAAACCCTTTTATTTGTCTCCATAAGTTTATTTTGGTTGCATTTGTCTCCTCCTTGTACTTGTCTTGAATCTCTTTTCAAGATTGTCTAAATAAATTTGAGTGAATAACTAAACTACTTCTGAACTCGAAGGTATGGCATACTCCCACGGTCTAACAGCTCATTTGATTTTCAAAATGTATAGGGCTCTAATTGAAATTCCATTCACGCAGTTATTTTACACTACTACTTTTAACTTAACTGCTAAGTATGGTGCCCAGTTTGGAAGAGCAGAACTACAGTTTTAAATACTCTGTCCATCTCAAGGGATTTATGATTGCCAGTAATTCTCCAAAGAGTAAGGATCTAAAGAAGCAATTCTCAAAAGAAAAAGCAAAGTTACTCACCCATAGCAGAAGTTCTCAGAGTATATTGGTTTCCTAGCTCCAGCCTCTTTCCCCCCACTTTTTCAAAGTTTAGTTTACGGAAATAAAGGTTGTTATCATAGCCTTGCTCCACGTGTTTGGCTCGTTGAGGAGGTGTTCATGTTGCCCCAATATTCAATGCTTTGAAGATAGGTCTTAATGCAAGACGCTGAGACCCACACATACCAAGAATGTTGATCTGTGGTGGGGTTGTTCTTCAAACTATTCACTCATGCTTAACCTTCCTATTTGGCCAACTAACCTTAAAATGATTTTTTTTCCTCCTGCAGGTTTTAACTGCACATGATCTTGTAGATTTTTCTCCTGTTTACAGATGCTTACATATCTATTCAGTTTTGGTATGTATTACTGTGACTTAAAATAATCAAGAATGGTTCTATTTTTAAAAGTCTAAATATCCTTTTCTTACTTTTTGCACTTTGCCAATTCCCAAGTGAGCAAACACATGTGAACACATTTCATCTGAGTCCAACTGTGCTGAACCAGATGAAATAGATCTGATGCTGGTATTCCCAGGACATTATTGTATGGTTTATTTTTATAGTGCCTAACAACGTAGTGGTTAAGTGCATTAATTACATAAACATTTTTAAAAACACGCAAGTTATGTATACCTCAACAGATAGTGATACTAAAAGTGCCAGTCCCTTAACTGTTCCCAATGTTCCTTAATACTTAAATTTTAAAACATTGGAAGAACAAAAGATAAAATAAAAATATTTGTCGTAAAATTCACTCAAGTTCTGGTACATCACCAAGCAAATGCCAAAGATGGAGAGACACTTGCTACCAGACAAGGTTGGTACACGAGGAATCAACAGCAAAGGCATTACAACACATCCTAGCTGCTGTGGGGGAGTAAAGAGCGATAGGCAGGACACAGGGTAACCAGGACCAAAAAATGTGATTGTTATTTTCCATGTTGACAATGTCTCAATAACTTTTGTGCTGAGTTCACGTGTAACATAATTTTTAAAAAGGTTTTTTTTTCAAACTCCTAATCCAGGAAACTCAGCTGGGTCTCTGACAGTCAAGAGTGTCTCATAAGTTGCTAGTAACAGAAATTCTGGAGGATTAATTAAATCCTCATTTACACCTGTGCAATCTCATTGTCTTCAAATTATGCTCCTCATAGACACTTGCCTGTGCAGCTTTCCCTTCCTCCTTGCCATTAGTGGCTTTGCACAGGTAACTGATTGGAATTTAGTTAAAAAAAATCCAGTGATACAAATGAAGGAATAGAATCCAACTCCATCTGTTAGTGTGTTGGCTCCGCAGGGTTAACACAAATAAATAGCAGTAAAGGTTTGTTTTGTCACTGAAGTCAGCGGAGTTGAGTGACTACACAAAAGGAAGAAACCTGTAGTTAATTGCTATTTTTACATAGTCTCTTTTCATAGGAGAACTAAACACTAAAGAGTATTACCAGCACTTTGAATTGTGAGGAAGCCAATTGGGAGCCGGTACAGGTATTAGAGAACTGGTGTTCCATGCTCATAGCAGTCTACTCCATGTAGAGTATCCCTACACTGTGCCTCTGCATATGATTTGCAGCTTGTGAAGATGTCTTGCACTAGTTGTGCTCCAGCTAGCTCAATAAAAATGTAAGTGAGGATGCTGCAGTGCAGACTTTACCTCTGGCTGAACAAGCCCACCTGATGTCCCAGGTATGTACTCACCTGTGCATCACTGAAATCTAGCAATAGGATTAAAAACGGTTAGACATTTATATGGACAATATCCAGAATTACATTGGGTAAAACATTAGATTGGGTATGGATAACAAAAATTGGAGAGGTGTTGAACCCTTTTACTTCATGGCATAAAGTGCTAGGGTTGGGAAGAAACTTCCCACCTGAGGCAGGTTATTTCATAATCTCTGTTATGAGAATCTTGCACTTTCCTCTGAAGCATCTGGTCCTAGCTACTATCAGAGACAAAATACCACATTAGATGAAACCAGGCCAGACCAGTGATTTTATATTTAAATGTGAGGACGAACTCCAGCATAAATTGGCAATTTGCACTTGTAGCTCATAACTATGTATTAGTGAAGTTTAATCTCTGCTTTAGTATTTTCCTGTCTTTTTTGGTTCACGGTTTTTAGTAGGCTAGTCTATATGCAGAGCATGGTGAGCACTGTACAGTAGAATGTGTGGTACAGTGTACAGTAGGGTATAACCAGGGGTTAAAGTGTTCTGCGGAATACTGTATTTAAATTCTATAGAAAGCCCCCCTGATTTCTTTGGTATACAACACTACATTGTGAGGCAAATAAAGTTATATGGCAACATAAAGTGGAAAAAAGTTCTGAAACAGGGTTTCATGTGTGAGCAAGATTCCAATAATTTATGAGCCAATGTAAACTGATTCATTATTTGTATGTATATGAATTTAGAAACTTTTCAAAGATGAGCAAGCTGCATCCATTATATCGGGCATTTTATGTTTTGACTCTCCCATGCTACTCCTGTGAATACATGGCATGCCACCAAGGCTTTTACTTAGATGCTCTGACCCTATATCAATAGACTATTAAAGTAGTTTATATTAAAAGCTATGATCTTAACTGCCCCAAAGTAATCCTGTCTATTGCATGGTATATGTTAATGCATCAACACCCATCAAATATTTTACATATCAAACTTAATTTTGTGCATTTGGAAAGAGCAGCTATCCTTTTTCACAGTAGAGTTCTATTAAACTCATGCACAAATATGATATTAGAATTCTAAATTTCTCCCAATTACTTTAGTATGCATTTAAGAATTATATCCTACTGTTTGGCTGGAAATTAATGTTTTACATTATAATCATAAATACACGTGATAATGTGATGAATAAAATATTACAGTAATAAAAAGTTCTCTAGTTAATGTGTATTACACAATATGAAGAACTTGCTTTTTTTAAAGCAAAGTCTCCTCCTTTTTTTCTATTTAACCTACCACACAAGGAAGCAAAGCTTATCTGTGTTTTGGGGAAAGAAAGAAATATTCTGTGTATTAAAATACTAATATTGAACTTGACTTGGGTTATTTCTTACTAAGTAGTACTGATTTAAGAATATCCTGTATTTCTTATGTTTTGATTTTAAGTTTTTTGGAAGCCTAAGTAATGGAATTCTAAATAGCTCTGACCTAGCAATAACCTCATGGAATAAAAATGAAACTTAAAAATGCTAAACTGCTTTCTTCTGCTTGCATACAAATTATGTTTCATTCAATAGGTAGATGAGTCACTGTTGTAATGGTTTCAAACTGACAGATAGTTTCCACTGAATGAATCATCTTAATGAGAATACCAGGATGTCATTTGAGCTCTTAACAATGTAATCAATAGGCATAGAGAATATTGTCTGTATTTAGTTATTATATTTACTAAATACCAAGAAAGGGTAAGCAAATATTATATTTTTTACATTTTACTCAAGAAAAACTAATGCATTCAAGAGTCAGGACTATATTATGAACCACTGTAGTAATGTTTAACATATAACTAAACTTTACAAGCCACAAAAAGTCAACATAAACTAAGTTTCATCTATATCTCAAAGAAAGCAGTGTTACAGTGTTTTAAAGCAGATGTATTTAAGTTACAGAACAGGAGTTAAGATTTTTTTTAATTTTGAGATTTAGATTGATATAATTATCTCAGTCATTTAAAAAAATTTGTATTTGGCATCATAGCAGTATGGCATAAGTAAAAATGTAGGCTCAATGGTACACTTTTTCTCCCTAGTGTATACAATGGATCTTTATCATATGCTTTGCTCTCATTTCAAGTATTCAGAACTTCCAGTGATGTCAGTGGGAGTTCCACGTGTGGAACAAATGCAAAATATATGGTTGTGAGTGGAGAACTCTGCCCTTAATTTCAGAAGTGCTTTTTTGAGGAATGTTCTTCATGTGACTTTTAACCATATTTTGTTTGTCTTGTTTTAGGGTGATGGAGAGACATTTGAAAACTACTACAGAAAGCAAAGAAGGAAACAAGCAAGATTAGTTCTACAGCCTCAGTCAAGCATGGTAACCAATACTATTTTTATTAAGTTGCACTGACTTGGAATTTTACTTATATATTTAGTGGTATTTTTATCCCTCAACATATTTGTTTTTTACTTAAAGCATGAAACAGTAGAAGGCTACAGAAGATATTTCAGTCAAATTGTAGGGTAAGTTTTCTAGATGGAAATCTCTTGCACTTATTCTTATCCCCTCAATCCTCTCCTCTGTGAAAGACCGAGTCTCCATGCCACAGGGGTCTTGACTACTGGTTCTATGTAGTGGAGGATTCATCTGCTCTCCACACTCATCCTTCCAGTGTAGTGGCAGGTATATACTCTCTTTGGAGCTGGGCTCCAGTTGCTAGGGGCTGCTTTTCCCACAGACTGTTCAGAACAGCACTAAGGGCCTTATGTGATGTCCCAATTGTTCTGCATGCATGGCCCAGGCCTGTGTGCAAAAGGGCAGGATTTGTTCCATTTTGTAATAAATATTTGAAAATAATTGTCAGTTATATAAATGAATTCTTACACATTTTTGTTGTAGTTTCTTTGTAGTTGAAGATCACATTTTACATGTAACCAAAGGATTGGTAACTAGAGCATACACTGATGAACTCTGGAACATGGCACTGTCAAAGATTATTGCTGTTCTTAGAACCCATTCGGTAAGTGAGAGGACCCCATGGTAATGCAGTTTAAATCCATTAAAGAGTGTCTGTATGTTTAAAAGTAGGATAATGTCAAAGCGAAATATTACACCTCCATCATTATGGGTTTTTTTGTGATTAAAAATTGCTCAGATTTGGGGGAGAGCCTGCCAAGCTTTTGTTTTTCCCAGCAGTATCAGGCTGTGAGCCACAGCCATGGGCTATTTGCATAATCCTCCACTGATTTACAACTCTCTGGGTCTTCCAAATGTGCTCTGAGTCCAGCAGTTTAGAATATGCAGAGTTAATCTGCTGTTATTATTGCAATCTGGCCTCATTAGTTTCAACTGACCTCTTCATTAGATCAGATTGAATAGTTCATCATTGAAAGCACCACCAGGAAATAATTCCTAATTATCATTCCAAATACCCTGTTTCCAAAATAAACTCCACCAGCAAAACCCTTAGAGCTGCCCCTTCAGTGCTCCTTAAGTAATATGTTTACACTACAGTAGAGGCATTAGTAAAATCTTGAAAATGCTTACGTGTTATGAATTTAATATTATATTTAGCTGAATATTTCAGTATTTTTAAAAGGTATTTCAAGTAGTGAAAGTTACCTCTCCATTATCCACCCAGAATAAAACTGGGTGTCAGTATGCTATTTGATCCCCATGAATAGTAAGGGAATACAGTCATTGATTGTGCTTGGCTGCATTTTGTTCAGGACTTCAAAACTTGTCGAAAGGGTCATAGATTGAATGATGTTCCAGGAAGAAAATAGAAGATTTGTAAGCTATACCAAATGCTGTTATTTCATGTTTTGACTTGCCCTTTTCAGTGTTTACTGATCTCCATTCATTCATGCAAAAATATGTGCTTAAATTATGGAGTTTGCATTTTGCTATCATTTACTAGTTGTTTTAGGTTTGAAGAATATCTTATATTTTATAAATATTTTAGGAAAGGCTGAAAACAATTTGTTTTTCAAATTGCAACTACTCTATTTTCACCAGGAACATTTCTGGTGAATGCCAGTTAGGTTTTGTTTCCAAACCCCAGTTCATTTTAGAAGGCACTAGGAAGTTCTAATTGTTTTAGTGATTTCTAAACCACATATTTTGCAAGGCAGGTGAATGTTTAATCTGTTGATTGACAAATAGTTGTAAAAATGTGACAGTTGAAAACATTCAAATATACTTAAATCTTGTTTCATATAGAAATAAGATCTTTCATTAAAGATTTTCTGATATAATTGACATTAATATCACTATTTGTTCTCAGGATATGTAACTCCCTTGAAAATCAATTATATCATACTAGTCTGTATAAACGTGAAGTGGGTGACCTAGTGCTTAGACCTGCTCTTTGAAGTACTGCAAAAAGCAAAACCATTAGCTTATTTATATAATTACTTGGAGAGTAATGACACAAAAAATAGTGCAAGGCAGACATGTGCGCCACATTTCAATTTTGTATTCTCATCCTGCATTAAATTGCATGGGCATAAATATTATTTGTATTTTCTTTATTAAAAAATGATGAAGATCACAATATTCAAAATTGGTAACATAAAGATAGAAACATAATTGCAGGATATATGTAGCCTGATTTTTTCAGAGGTGCATCAACAACTCTCCTTGACTTCAGTAAAAGCTGCAGACGCTCAACACCTCTTTATAATGTTATATAAATCATATAGGTATAGTGCTTACCTTTATATATCCAAGTTTGCAGATGTTAACATAATATGTAAACATTTTGCTTACAACTTTTCCTACTAGAAATGAGTTGTGAAAGTGCCACAGTGTTAACATTGGTTAAACTGAGGTTTAGTATTTGAAAGTACTATAAAGGTTCCTCTACAAATCCCTTTCCGTCTGATCCTGATTTAGCAAAACACTTAAGCGTGTGCTTACGTCCCATTGACCCTAATGAATGGTGGCTCAGTGCATCTCATTCATGGCATGCATCACCTCTCTGATTCTAGCTGGTCTTGTCTGAGCTCTTCCTGTTATGACAGTTTGTCATAGCATTGTGATATGAACAAATGCAGTGTATAGTTGGACTAAATTAAGAAAGAGTGGGTGTGCTAATATCTTTTATTGGACCAATGTCTGTTGGTGAGAGAGGCAAGCTTTCAAGCTGAAGAGCTCTCTGTAAGCTTGGAAGCTTGTCTCTCTCACTAACAGAAGTTGGTACATCAAAAGATGCTACCTCACACATTTTTTTTCTCTTGAATATCCTGGGGCCAGCAAGGCTACAACAACACTACATATGTAAATTAAGACAAATAAGTCTAAATTGCTTTCATCGACACACAAGAACTTAACTAGTGGTATAAAGCTAGTGAGTTTGACCCAATGCACCACTGTAATTTGAAAATACATTTACTGTTTGATTTGAATCACTTTTACAAAATCAATATTACTTTTTTCCAGTCATATTGCACTGATCCTGATCTCGTTTTGGAGCTGAAGAATCTCATTGTTGTGTTTGCTGATACTTTACAGGTTGGTGTTATTTTGACAATTGAATTAAAATACGTGGAGCCAAATTCTGTCTTTTGATGTCCATGTGCAACCCCCATTGATTTCACTCGAATTGCATGCATGTACCAAGAACAGAATTAGCTAAGATATTTTAAATACTGAAAATATCTTACCTAGCATTCTTCTGCTGGTTCTTCTCCCCTTCTTAATTTGTGCCCACCACAGACCTGACAGGTGTCTCGTTGTGCACTGAAAAAATTAATTGATTATCAGTTTTTATAATTTGTTTGGAAGAGTACTGCATAGCAGTAAAATAAAAGTAGGCACTATATTTTTCTAAACATTTCACTTCTAATTTATAGAAGTGATAATATTTCAGTTCAGTCGTATTTGCTGCTTGGAAGACCAGTTGTGCTTCATTGCTGGGTTTGCTCTTGAATCATTGATAAAACAGATAAAACACATAGTGTGATTAAATAGCAAGTTAAAAATATTTAAAAGGAATTTTTCACATTTTGCCATGAAAACTGTACTATTTCTAAAGTAAACAGAATATTGGGTTTACAAATTAGTAATTTAATTATGTTTAATAATACCTTCACAAGAAGAGTCCTGTGACTTGTACAATAATGTTACAAAATTACATGATAAAATAACCCTTTTAAAAATGCTGAAGCATTGCATGATAAGGGATGGTAGTTATTACTGAATTATTTGTCCTTTTTATTTTTGTACTTTAGGGTTATGGGTTTCCTGTGAATCGACTGTTTGATCTTTTATTTGAAATAAGAGATCAGTACAATGAAACACTGCTTAAAAAATGGGCTGGGTTGTTCAGGTTAGTATTGCAAAATGAAAAAAGTTTTAAAATACTCTGTCAATTAGGTTTGGTTTAGCTACTCAGTAATTGTGCATTTGAATCAAATCTACTTTTCTTTTGTCAAATTTCAAATTTCTTTAATAGATACTAATTTTAGTTAACTGAGTACAGTATACTGTAGCCTGAACCAATAGGACTAAAGGTCTTTTGGCATTTCTGTTGTGAATTGACATTTGATGGGTATAGAACTTGCAAATTATAAAACTTAATTTCCTCCAGCATGACAGTTTGCATTCATTTTATACAAAAATTAATATCAATTTGGGTAATTTTGCTAGAGAAAGGTGGTAAAATTAGTAAACTCATTTCTGTTTCAATAATGCTGCTTCCTTTTCTAGGTTAAAAACAACATTTAAAATGAAATATTACAGGTGTTCATCGATTCAGTTGGTCTGATGTCATTGTACAATAATTCCAGGCAATGTGACGTAGGAAGGCTAACCTTGAGCTCTTATATATTATGCTATTATAGGACCATCACAAAGGTGATGCCTATAGCTTGTGTGGGAGCAAAGGTACAGAAAAGGTTAATGTTTCATTGTTAGTAAGCATTCCTTTGTATCTCTCTTGGCAGAAACTGGGTACTTTCGATGCTGCTGCTCTGCTTCTACATCTGTCTTAGAAATAATTTGAGAGGGAAAGTGGTAAACCCAGTATTAAGGGGTTTGAGAGCTTTAATCTGAAATTCCTGTTTCAGATAGAGAATGACCCCTAAACATGCCCTGGGTGTGTTTACAGTGGGAAAAAATTACATTTGTGTTAGAACACACTAACTAACTAACACAATTTTAAACATTGTGTAGGTAAGGACTGTCATGTTTATTGAGTTCAGTGATCATGGTTAACCTGGGGTAGACCAGCTAGCATGAAGTCTCTGTCTATGCTGATTTATATGAGCTGAAGACAAATCAGAGAGTGCTAAGTTGTGTTTTATGTTGTGTTAGTTAAAACGTTCTAACATGGTGTCATTTTCCAGTGTGGACAAACCCTCTAGGGTCTGGTAGAGTATGGAAAAATCATTACATGAATAAATGTGATCCCAGCTGCTGTATTACTCAATCTCCCAAAATGTTACTTGGAATTCTGGAGCAATAATGAATTCAGTTTGCCTCTTTTGGAACTGTACATCCAATCTGATGTCACTGAAAAGCTTTGTATTCATTTATGTAGTCACTTATTTATGCTAATTTTAAGTATTAATTCATCTTCTGAGTGTGCTGACTTTGCTAACTCTGAACAGGGATATTTTTGAAGCAGATAATTACAGCCCTATCCCTGTAGCAAATGAAGAGGAGTACAAAATTGTGATTAGCAAATTTCCTTTTCAAGATCCGGAACTTGATAAGGTAAGAACAAGTTTTATATTACAAAAGTTTGCTTAAAACCACTTAAACAGAGTTAGTACAGTAATGAGTTTTGTAATTAAAAAGTAATTAAAGTTTGACTAACAAGGTAGATTAAGAGGCTAAATCACCTTTTTCATGGGTAATTATCTAGTTATAAATAAACATGAACATTCAGGCTGTAGTCATTTAATCTGAAATTTTAGTGAGTAATGAAGCCTATAGTTCTGTAATAATAAATAATAAATAATAAATTTTAATAATTAATACAATTTTTGTTTAACTACTTTAACTCTTAAGTTTTGCTGCAGCATATCTGGTTTCCTAAAGCACAGTCTGTTATGTATTGTAGGATTACAAAATGTAACAGCCAACTACAAGGTCTCATAAAAAATTATATTTTTTTGTAAATTAATTGTTTGGGTGCTGCTGAGCTTATTTGTTATGTGAGGCAAAATATACCAAGGTTCTTCCCCATATGAAAGGTGTATGTTCCTTTGAAGCATTAGCATCCAATGAGCGTTCTTGTGAATTTCTCTGTGTAGAGCTATGAAGTTCTTAAAGAAAAGCTGCTCTCGCAAAAAAAAATGGGATTAGTATCTTGTGCAACCGAAATGTGTTTTATAGGTGGTGGTAGGCTGGAAGTAAAAGACCCAGGGTTCTGGTATTATTTACATCTCATTAGACGCTCCTAACAAAACTGAGGCCCATTTAGACAGCTATTCCCACTGTTTAATGGTGAATAGTTTTCTATAGGCTCCACCACTGTAGATATCCTCTTACTTTTGCAGATAATTTGAATCTGCCATTCAGTTATCATTTATCTTTACAAATGTAACAGCTGAATACCATTTGTATGTTACTGCAGTGTTGTGGAGGAAAATTAAAGAAGGTTAATGAGCATGACTCTTAAAGCGTAAGCTTTATTTATAGATAACCATGTATGATGGGCTACAACAATCTATTTTTTTTAAAAAAAAGCTAGTGTGGTCATGACTTTACTAACTTTACTCACTGTCATACTATGTATACCTTTTTTAATTATCTTTTATTAATGTTTTTCTGTCAGTTTTCTTAGCCATATAATAATAAAGATATACCAAAATCAGAAAGAAATGAATAAAAGACAATATCAGCAATGTATAACACACCACAGAGGTGTTATATTCAATCTTATGAATAGTAGTTGTTCTGACAGACTTAGCCAATAGAGTGCCTTGATTTTAAATTGTATTCAACCGCCATAACTATTATTCTATTATGTATACAAATACACAATCTCAGACCATCCGCCACATACATAAATGATCTACAAGAATTCAGAAATGAGCACTTTGCCAACAAGGTTAGCTTGTCATTCACTAACAAGGGAATGCATACTGTGAACCATTAGTTTTCAGTTTGATTTATAACCCAGAAGGCACTGTCATTTTATACTGAACATCACTTAGTTTATAGATTTTTCTGTGGACCAAATCTTGTTCTGATATTTAGGTTCAGTCTAGTGCACTTAAGAATACAGCTGGGAATTGGGAGTTATGGCATCTGTTCCCATCTCTGCTATTGGCCTACTTTGTGGCACTAGGCAAGTCACTTCACATCTGCATGCCTCTGCCAATTCATCTGTAAAATGGGGGATAATGATTCCTACACATTTGTAAAGAATTTTGAGGGCTAGGACTTGGAGAGCTCTAGATCTAAAGCACTGCATAAAGCAGGGTATTATTAGAAATAATATGCTCCAGATTGTTTTATCTCTTTATCTGTCCATTTCTTCTTCCCAAGCTTTAGCTCGTGTTCTTGTGTGTTCTTAAATTTAAATATGCTCATGTAGCATAATGCTTACATTCATGGCCCTTGCACAAAAAGTATTTTAGTTTTTTACTGACTTTTGTTTGAAGCATCCCTCTGTAATCAGATTGAATCAGACTGTCTGTTTTATTGACCACAAAGGCAGGTAGTGTTCTGCAGACATACAAGAAACTTTGTCACAGAATACCCTGTGTCCCAGGGGAAAATGCACTGAACAGAGAGCAAGAAGTCCATGAATTCACATATCTCATTTGTTGACTGCTGTTTATATTCCCATATATTTCACAGCCCTATGCTGTCTAAGGCCTAGAAGACAGTCAGATAGTAGCCCACATAATTTTACAAAGATGTTAACAGAGAGGTTACATAAGGACACTTTAGGCAGAGTTGAAAATAAGAAACAGATTTGTAATATGGCAAACCCAAGTCTTATCCACCTAGTTATACTGACTTTTAGATAGAGCGTGTAAGTCTTTGTTTATACAATCTCTAATCACTGTACTACACTCCCCTCTCAAGTTCAGGGATAGAACCCATGATTTCTGATCACTGTTATTCTCCTGCAATCTAGCAAATACTTGTGTAAGCCACTGAGGAGCATCAAGTTAAGTAACCCAGCTTTTTTAATATCACTACTGTATGGTGACACTGGTCTGTTGTTACGTCCATTTTCTTGTGTGTAGAGACCTGATAACTGTCTTGTGGTAATGCCCATTGTGAATTATCATTATCCTTCCAGATGGGATAAATCCTTCTGTCAATAGAAGCTAATGGTCATTGAGAATTCACTTATAATGGATTCCATGCAGAAAAGACTATTGTTTGTTGTTTGGGGTTGTTTAATAGAATTTTTGTTTTCTTTTGTAGTACAATATTAATGTAAAAAGTATCAGTGTGATATGATTTTATTTCTTATAAATCACTGTGACTTATAAAATATGTTTATCATTCATTTGAAATTGTATTATATTTAAATGAAATAGTATATAAGTATTGGTTGAGATTTGTAAAGCAGTCTAGAGCATCTATGAACAGTAAACTTAATGGAATATTTGTGTCTAAATCCCCTAGACGGCTTTGCAAATCTCAACCATTATATATAATTTGAACCTTTTTCTTAAAACTTTCTTGATCAGAAAACTGCACAATTCTTTGAGTGCTTGTCCATGTAAATGTTCCACTCTTAGTGTATAACCGAGATTGGAGTCTTTGGCCAGCAGTGTCTGTTGGAGCCGCACATGTGTCCTGAATATTCTTGTGCTCCTATTCAAGGGCATAAAGGGCAGAGCAGCCCAATCACTGCTCAGTTCTTTTTCACCACCTCTGATTGTGAAATGGAGCTACCAAGTATCCATATCTGGAAACATCCCTTCGCCGTTTTCTCTTACTTGAGTTTTTTGTAAATATTAGTGTCAGTTTAGGACAGCTAATTAGGATTAATTGTCCACTGGCACATTTTTTGTAAGTTTTAGTTTGAGTATATTTTTATTTTCCTCCCAATACAGGGAGCTCTTTCCCAATACTGGAGCTTCAGGATGTCTAACTCCACGCCTCTTGATTTTAGGTAATGCCCTTACTGTAAGGCAGCAATACCTATACATGAGGTCTCACCAGATGTCTTTTTGTTGTGGGAATCTCATATCCCCAGCATGTGTTCCATCTGTAAATCCTTTTCTAAAAGAGCTTTGAAAGCTAAGGAGGCTCATTTATAGATGTTTTCATTGGATTGCTCTGTGCAGCCAACTTAAGATCTGGGTACAGCTGACCCCACTGGACAAATTGCGCCTCAGTAAAGGAGTGCCCCTTTGAATGTGGCTTCTGGGAGCTCTTGAACCCCATCCTCCAAGGTCCCACTTTGGACTCAGTAGGACAGTTAAATCTAAGTCTTCCCAAGAAAAGGAGCACCACTTCTTGGCTAAAGTGAAAGGCAGGTCTCCTGTTAAAACCTTCAGTGAAAAGAGGTCCAAGTCACCTCACAGATCCTGTTCCCAAGAGATTCCTCAGCCTGAATTAGCTACTGGTTCTGAGGGAGCATGGTACCAGACTGCAGGTACTGTATTGGCATGCTGAATCAGTGGCTACCTTGACACCAAGTGCAATCCAGTTTTAGCAGTCCCCCCGCCCCCGTCCCCCCGATAAACTTGGAATTTTAATTTTCCTCATCTTCTGAGACTCAGCTTAGTGGACAGGGATCCCTTATTTTTTTTCTGTAGGGCAACTTCCTACAAATTTTATGGGTTGGAAAAGAAATTGAGGGATTCATTTAGATCCAGATCCCACTGGGAGTATAAGGTAGACCTGCCCTGGTATCTTCCTCCTTGGATCTGAGTCCATATACTATCCCAGAATGACCTTATTGGAACCTTGGGGTTCTTATCACCCAAGATGTCACAGCTATATACTACCACCTACAGGGGAAATCTTCCTCTCTTACTTGTCAGGAACTGCAGTCTCTCCATTAACAGCACATGAACCGGGATGCGCAGAGGAAATTTCTGAGGAGGAGCTGTCTCAGACTGGAGATTTAGGTATATTCATGGGCATATCATCATCATCCTTAGGTGAAGCAGTGGTCCCAGCTATGCTTTCTTACCTGGATTTATTTCAAACATTTCCAAGATCTACTTAAAAGAGTAGTGGAAGGGTAGCAGATTGCCTACAAATGCCTCTAAAGGAAGTATGAGAGTCTTCATCTTATTGGTGGATTTTCTCCATAAAACTATGCTAGGGCTTCTGGCATTCATCATGAATGAAGCCTTGATTGACCCTGTCAAACTTATGTGGCAGACACCTGCTATGATCACGGTTACTTCAGAAAAGACAGACAAGTTATCAGGTGTCATCGAATGGAGAAGAATATTTCTACGCACAACTGGTACCAGGGTCGTTGGAGGTGGTTGATGCTAATGAAAAGACCAGAAAACGGCAAAGAATGTTGCCAAAAGAGAGAGAACCAAAACATCTTGATTTATTTTCACATAAAGCTATTCCTCAGAGAGCCTTCTGTTCAGAATTTCAAATTACCAGATGTTATTGGCACATTAAGATTTCCATAATTACAAAAAATTCCCTGACTTTTTAGAAGAATTGCCTCAAGAAAAAGAAGACTTTAGAGCTATAATTTCAGAGGGCCAATTAATTACAAGAACGTCTCTCTAGGCAGCTCTGATTGATGCGGACACCACATTTTGGTCTACCACCACTTTGGTGGTGATAAGGAAGATGTTTTGATTCTGAAGCTGAGGTTTTCGTCTTGAGGTTCAGGTGACCATGGAGGATCTTCCTTTTGAGGGTCTGGATCTTTTTAGTTCAAAGAATGATGCTGATCTTCATTTCCTGCAGGACTCCTCAGCCATTCTTTGCTGTCTTGGGTACACCCTCCTGTCCTCCCTACCTCCTCAAAACCAAAGAACACTTGGTTCTTATTCAAGACAGAGACCTTCATCTGGCATGTTTTTCCATCAAAGAGCTTCAGAGCCCTTAATAAGGGACAATGCCATCAGAGAAAGAGACCTTATACCTCTGCTATGCTCTCAGCTCTGTCTGTATCAGCATCCAAGCCACCATTCTGATGAATTGGTCGGGAATTGAAATTCGGTTAGTTGTCAAGATCTAGACTCTTCCGCTCCCCTTTTTGGGAATTCTCTCCACTTCTTTCAGGATGTAGCATAACAACAACAGACCACTGGCTCATAGAAATAGTTACAGTCAGGTACTCCATCCAGCTCCTTACTGCTCCTTACCACTACCTTCCTCCCAATCTTTCTTCAGGGACTCATCTCACAAGAGACTGTTGTATCAGGAAGTGCTTTCACTTCTGTCTCTTGGAGCATTAGAAAATGTTCTCCCTCAATACCATGGGAAAAGGTTTTATTCCATCTCGTTCCTGGTAGCAAAGTAGGGGGAATTAGAATCCCATTCTGGATTTGAGGAACCTCAACACCTTCATCTGCTGCTTCAAATTCAGAATGGTAACCCTAGCATCCATAATTCTGATGCTTGCGAGATGCTTATTTCTATATCACAATACACCTGGTGCACAGGAATATATAAGATTCCAGGTAGCACAAAATCACTATTAATATACAGTCCTCCCTTTTGATCTCTCTGCAGTGCTGAGGGTGTTTACTAAGGTTCTAGCAATCATCCCCTGGAACAGAAAATAAGACATTTCCTGTTCTTGTCCACCACAAACAGATGTATTGCTGGGTGACCCCATTCCCAGATGATGATGTAAATCACCGAGTCCTTGATTTTCTGACCAAAAACAAGTCTGCTAAAGTATTTTGGAGACCCAGGAGATGAATCACCATGAGAGATATCTGGTGACAGATACACCAGTTTCACAGTCAAGCTACTTCCTGACATACAGAGATTGATCATGTTCCTCCCTACCTGTTTATAAATATGGCTGTCATAATTTGAATCAAACTGCCCTTAATGAATAGTAGGAACATAACACAGATTTTACAAACTGTTCTGAGCTCTTAACTTGTTTATGGGCAGTCAAGTCTCTTCGTGAGTCCATAGGCCTTGTGCCTGGTGATCATTCACATGAACTCTCCATCCCAGAAAAGACACATCCAACACTATGATCTTGGTTGGAAGGGATAATGAGAAGAGTACTCCTTTGCACACCTTTTTGGAGTCCTTCCACTGATTTAGTAACAACAGGACATCTTATGGAAATAGAAGAGACAGACATGACCAAATGAAGTCTGCTCAAAACATACACTTTTCCATTTAGCAGTGTAGGTCTGTCTAGTGGAGTCCTTTCTACCAGAAATTAAAATATTCTGTAATTCGAGGAATATGATCTCTCTATGCCTGACATTCAGACAGCAGCAGGCCAAAAGATATAGGGAGACTGGGTTTGGGTGCAGGACATTTCCCTTGTTTTGAGCTATCAAGTCTGGCAGAAGGGGTAGAATCTCTGGAGGACAAACAACACTACTAACTCCAGAAATGTCCAAACATGTCTTGGTCAGGTGGGAGCAATCATGATGAACCTGGCAAAGTCCTGTCTAATCTTCTTGAGTACTCTGGGAATCAGGGGCAAGAGGGAGCAAAGGAGGAGAGAGGTTGGGTTGGAATGTTGTGCAAAAAGAGCACTCGGGACCCTTTTAAGGGGAAAAGGCAGTATGCCACATTTATTAACAGCTACTAAATCAATAACTATCTTAAACCTATGTACACACACACACACACAAACACACGCGTGCCCAAATACACCAGGAAATGTTCTGTAGTTGTATAGCTACCAGTCCTTATCGTGGCTTGAGATCGCAGCTTGGGTCCGTTGCTGAAGTTCGTGGCTGAGGTGACAACAAGAACCAGCTTGCTGTCAGATTCGATTTATATGGATCCCTCAAATAAGGAGTGACAAAGATTGCTTTGCATACAACTTTGTTTTACTTACAACAATTTATACATCAATAATTACAATTTAAAAATCACCATTGATTCTTATTTAATACAACAACTTAACTACTTAAAACACAATCACAATTACAAATATACAATTATATTTACAAAGCTAGCTTACACTATAGGGTTATACTTATACTATTATACTTACACTGCACCAGTGAGATTTGTCAGCAGCAAAGCAGCACTCCAATTCTACTAGTGCAATTCCCGGGTTTACATCTGAGTGGAAAATACTATCACACTCAGGTTACACATCTGAGTGGAAAATACTATCACACTCAGGTTACACAGCCCCACACTCTATACTTAGGTTTGAGTGGCAAGCTGGGGAGAGACAGTAGGTAGATCACGCCTACATATAGAACTATTCTGTTGTTCTTCCAAAGATACGGGACATCTCCAGTTTACTTCCTGTTTGTGACTACCTTTTATATTTTTCTTCCACACAGCAATATGCCCACTTAGCCAATTAGAAGTTTCCAAGAGCGATGAGGTAATTGGGGACTGCACCCCAAAACAGCGAAACTGACAGAGTGAAACCCGATTTTATTCTTCTTAATTGTTCAGCTGTTGTTTGCTGCTGACAAAGAATCACCCATTGCAATACATGTCTAAACACTATTCAAATGCAGTTTACTGAGTTTCGAGTCACAGAGATTTTGTTATAATACATGAATGGGTACTATTTAACTGAAATTTACTGAGTTTCAAGTAACAGGTTTATCAAAACCCACGGGCTACATTCTGATTGCATTGCCTTTAACACTTAATGTCTGCCGGGGTGTTTCCCGCTGCTTGTAAGTTTCACAGAGATTTTGCTGTGATACATGAATAGATACTGTTCAAAGGAAGTTTCTCAGAGATTGATACTATTTAGATAAAGTTTACTGGGTTTGAAGTAACAGGTTTTCCAAAGGCTACATTCTGATTACATTGCCTTTAGTACTTAGTGCCTGCTGACTCCTCCCGGCGCTGGTAAGTTTCACAGAGATTTTGTTACAATAGGTGGCCGGCCGGGGTTGATACAAAGCAGTTAGCATTTTACATTTCAGTCCAATGAGTTTATATTCCTATTAATTTAAAATGGAGTTGGGTCACTTTAGTTATAAAATGAAACAATGTTACAACAGTGGCTCATGGCAGCTTCCTGGCCAGGGAAGCTGGGCGTGAGGAGAGCAGGGTCTTTGTTGGGCATGCACTGACGCTCTTTGATGGTCTGCAGAACAGTTTCTCTCCCCAAAAGCCTTGCAATCTCACCCAGTCTTTTATAGGTTTATTACTTCAATTCAAACTTAGGAGTTTTGCTGTATCACGTCGCTTCTCTGTGTCCGTTGCTTGCTGGACAATAGCAGATGTGACTTTCAGCTTGTTCCTGGTGTTTTGGTTAAGATTGCTTTTTTGTTTTCTGGGGTGGATTTTTCTTTTGCTTTTTAGGGATGTGTTCGCAGTCTTCAGCCATTAGGGTGGACGCCCACTTCATCAGGACAAGCTGGCAGTTTGGGTCTGGTTCACACATACATACACCCTCCATTCACACCTTGTTCAGATAAGATTATTTAGTCAACTGAAAGTTTAGAAAGAGTTTGGTACAAGATGGAGTACATTTGGTCAAAATGGGGTTTTACATTTACAATATGGAGTATGGCTGAGAGGAGTTCAAATATTACATACAGAATTGTGAGATGGTGATTATACATTCTGGATAAGAAGGGTTGAAAAAACTTTAATAATAATAATAATTTTTTTAAAAGACACACTTATTACCTAAGGACAGATAGGTATAAATTTTTACAGCAAAACAGGCTGGGAGCGAGTGGCTCAGAGGAAAGGACAGGACCTTTGCACCCAAACAAGAGAGACAAAAGGACAGTGGTTGGAGCCCAGAGCTCCCCAATACTTAACCAAAGAATGGGGATTCCCTCAATTAGCGACAAAGTTGCAATAAGCATCAGATGAAGATTGACACAAATAAAACTGTTAACGAATTAAAACTATATAGAGATTGACAGACTATCTTAACTATATATATAAATGAAGATTGACACAAATAAGGGTATGAATGAATGTAGGGGGTTGCCAGGAATGAATCTACAGGGCCACAAACGAATCTACAGGGTTACAGCTCCATTCCTACAGGAAGAAAAGCATACATCAGATTTACAAACTAAGGAATGAGAAACAGATCTGAAAGGGAAAAAATTTTCAGTCAGATGTGAGCAAAGGCAGCCGCACCCTGTTGTCATTCAGATCCTATTGTTATTAGACTGCTTACTCTCCCAAATTGACTTGGGTTTGGCCCTTAGCTTGATTAGGTTTCATTTAGCAGTAATTTCTGCGCATCACTCACCCGTTGAAAATTTCAGTGTTTCCTGTCCTGTTATGACAAAATTCTTAGAAGGTCTTCCTAAGGTTTTTCCACCAGAAAGAAACCTTCTCCCCCACTTTGGATCTTACCAGTGATTAAGGGGGTCCCAATTGAATACAGAGCTTCCTGTTCCCTGTTGCATTTATCTCTGCAAACCTTTTTTTTGGTTGCAGTTACATCAGCCAGATGAATCAGGGAGATATAAGCCCTCATGGTGGATCCATCTCTTATTATATTTCACCCAGATAAAGTGTCGTTAAAAACTCATCCCAAATTCCTGCCCAAAGTTGTTACAGATTTCAGTACAAATCAAATAATCCACTTTATCATTTTTCCTAAATCATACTCTAGTAAGGGAGAAGCTAGAATGCATATTCTAGATGTTCAAAGAGCCTTTGCCTTCTGTTTACAAAGGATGAAACCTTTCAGGGCTTCCCTGAGATGATTTCTGGCATCTCCTGGAAGAACAAAGGGTCAGCTACTGTCAGCTAAGGTTATCTAGATGGGTTCTGGGTTGCATTAAGGCTTATTATGACATAGCTTGTCTAGATCCTCCGGTTCAGACTAGGGAGCATTCTATTAGAGCCTGCTTCCTTGCAAAGTGTACCCATTTCAGACATCTGCAAGGCAGCCACTTGGGGTTTACAAAACACTACATTTGCATTTACAAAACACTCTTTCTCTGGAAAGGCATCAAGATCCAATGCTTCTTTTGCAAACCCTCTTTAACTATACTTATGAGAATTCACCTCTTTAGATCAGGTCACTGCTTGTGAGTCACCAAAAGTGGGATGGACATAAATATACAGGGAAGCACTCAAAGAAGGAAAAGTTGCTTACTCTACAAAAACTGAAGTTCTTTGAGATGTGTTGTCCACATATATATTTTCCACAGTCCTCCCTTCTTTCGGGCTACTAGAGTCTCCTATAATATCTGGATTTTGGGGTGGCGAAGGAACTGAGTGGCACTTGGGCCACTCCACCCTTTTATGTCATCGATACAGGAGCACAAGGACACTCAGTGCATAATGGATACTGCTGACCAAAAGACTCTGGTCTCAGGTGACTGGGACACGTACGCACCAAGAGTTAAACATAGAGAGAGCGAACACATTTTGAACAACTCCAGTTACTGTAGGATAAGAAACATTTCTATTTTCTCAGCCTCTTTCCCTTCCTATCCATTTTCTGTCCTTTCTCTTTAGAATGAAAGCTCTTTTGGGCAGGGACTGTTTTTACTGTATGTTTGTACAGTATCTAATAAAGCATAATAATAAAGTATAAAGTACAATGGGGTCTCAGTCTTGGCTGGAATTGCTCGGCTTTAATGTAATACAAATAAATAATAATTTTGTGTATTGCTTATAAATTATATAAAGTGTGAGGGTCAGTCTAAAGTTTATATTTGATGAGAAGCAGAAAACAATTAAATTGGATTAAAATATTTAAATTATAGTATTTGTTGTTTTTTAGACTACTGCATGTAATGCAAATATATAGTTAGAATTGAAGTTTGAAATATAACGTTGAATTAATATTTTGTTTTCATAGCAGTCCTTCCCAAAGAAACTCCCAATGTCTCAGTCAGTGCCTCAGATCTATATCCAGGTTAAGGAGTTTATCTATGCAAGCCTTAAATTTTCAGAGTCACTTCACCGCAGGTAAGCATTGATAATTAGTATATAGATTATCTTGGCACATGCATATTATGCTTATTGCCTAATTGGAAAATAATGAACTATACATATAATGTGATCAAATGTAGTGTGTGTGTATCGTGTATAATAGCTTTGCATGGAGAACAGTCTAAAATTTTAGTATCATGTTAGACAACATTTACTGCTTTGAGTTGTGTGGATGATTTCTTTTTTTTAAAAAGCATGCAGTAGTTGAAAAAAAATAACCTGGAACTGGACATTTCAGCAAAACTCTTTGTTTTCTTGATGCAGATTGGATTTGCTGGCATCTACAATATATTGTAGCTGTACAAATGTTACAGTGAGAGTGTCAGGGAGAATAGAAAACTCTTAGATAGAGTGCAAGAAGAAAAGGGAAAATGACATACAGATGAATAGTTAAAGGAGAGGAGGACAGATGAAAATGTGATTAAATGCAAGCAAGTGCTCCTGAAGATTAGTAACAATTACATGCAAAAATCTGTTTGATTAACCTTTAAGGTTGCACAAAGTTAAGAAAATGTAAAAGCGTTCTAGTAGTAATGATGGCTTGACTATATTGCATATACTGTTTGTTTTGTGGCATATATTTTACTATATAAACACTATTATGTTAAATTACACTTTTTAAGCAAAAATACAAGAACAGAAAAGAGAACGTATGTGTAATATGAGCAAGATAACATTTGCTCTTGCGATTTTTATTATTTTTTAACTGTACAATGTTGATGTGGCATTTATGCAGGGTTTTTACATTTAATTTCCTAACTTTAATAAAAGACAATAAAAATGAAAAACTCAGGAGCTAATTGGCTTGCCAAGTATATTCTCTTTTCTGGAAAAGTTTGTAAGTTCCTGCCTTCCAACAGCTGTTTAACTTTGGAGCTTACCAGTATTAATACTATTAAGTCAGCCATATTGCAGAACTCATAAGTTGCACTGGCTTTATTAGGGTATTTCCTAGCAGAATTTTTAAATTTTTTGATCCAAAAGGCAAGCAATCATGTACGGCACATCTACATTCAACGGTACACCTACAGACTTTACAGATTTTTCTATTGCATAGTCTCACTATAATTTTATAATCATTTTGTTCTATATCAGTCCAGAATATTTGGATGTGGTTTTCCTGCCAAAAGACAGACAGATAATAATTCACTCATTGTTTCCAATGCTCCAGTGTTCACTTCTGGTTCACTTTCACATCAGGAAAAGAGCGATAGCTTGTGGGGTATTCTGAACTGGATAATTTTCAACAAATTGATTGAATAAAATGACACTATGTCCCTGATTCACCAGAAGAGACCAAAATTTTTCATATGCTGTACCAATAATTTCTTTTGGGCCATCTGAAATATCTTGGTTTTTCATTTAATAGAATCATAGAAATGTAGGGCTAGAAGGGAACCTCAAGAGGTCATCTAGTCCATCCCGCTTTTCAGTTGTTCTCCAGTGATGGGGATTTCACAGCCTTCCTAGGCAAACTGTCCCTGTATTTATTTATTCTCTCAGTCTTCTCTTCTCTAGATTAAAAATGCCCAGTTCTTTCAACCTTTCCTCATTGTTCATGTTTTCTAAACTTCTTATCATTCAAACCTCTCCTCTGGACCCTCTCTGATTTGTCCACATCTTTCTTAAAGTGTGGTGCCCAAAACTGGACACAATACTTCAGCTGAGGCTTCATCAGTGCTGAGTACAGCAGTAAATTACCTCCTGTGTCTTACATACAACAATCCTGCTAATACATCGCAGAATTACATTTGTCTTTTTTCCAACAGCATCACACTATTGACTCATTCAATTTGTGATCCACTATAACCCCCCAGATCATTTTCTGTAGCACTGATGTGTTTTGTATTTGTGCATTTGATGTTTCCTTTCTAACTGCACTACTTTGCACTTGTCTTTGTTGAATTTCATCTTATGGATTTCAGACAGTTCTCCAATTTATCAAGATCAATTTGAATTCTAATGTTGTGCCTTCCCAGATTGGTGTCATCTGCAGATTTTATAAGCATACTTTCCTCTCCATCATCCAAGTTATTAATGAAAATATTGATGAGTATTGGACCCCTGTGGGATGCCACTTGACCTGTCCTCCCAGTTTGACAGCGAACCATTGATAACTACTTCTTGAGAACAATCTTTCAACCAATTATGCATCCACACCTTACAGTCATTTAATGTAACAGATAAAGTGCAAAAAGGGATGCTAGTTGGTGTCCACCTCAAACCACAAAATCAAACTAGAAAACAGGATGAGCAGCTCTTTCAGCACCTGTGTGTAATGTATAGGGAGATAAAACTGTCTTATCATGGGGGCTTAAATCTGAGTGAAGTATGCCGGAGGTTTCCTGTTGCCAGTACAGAAATGTCCTTAGCATTTCTGAATTATAGATAACAATTTCCTAATTGAAAATTTTTTGCATCGAACGGGACAATTCTATAATAGACCTCATTTTGACAGATAAAGAGGAATTGATAACAAAACTAAAAGTTAGTGGTAACTTTGGTAAAAGTGATAATGGCTTGATTACATTTGTTATGTGGAAACAGAATAAAGTCCATACCAGTAATATATATACTCAGTGCTTTAAAAGGGACAGTTTCTTAAAGTTGAAAAGAACTGTGAGCCAAATCAGTTGGGAGACAGAATTTAAGCAGAAAAATGTAAAAGATAATTGGGAATTATTTAAGAACATGTTAGTAGATGTCCCAAAAGCCACAGTTCAGAAAGATGGCAATACTGGTTAAAAAGAACAAATCTGGCTTAGTGAGAAAGTGAAAGCATCTAGAACATATATATAATTGTGTGTGTGCGTATGTATAAAACAATTGGAAGAAAGGGAAAGTTGATATTCACAAATATTAATCAGAAGCTAGGCATTAATGATAAGGAAAACAAAAGGGCATAAGGAGAAATCTGTGGGCAGCGGAGTTGTGCTGAGTTTATACAATGAGCTGCTAGTGTGCACATAGTTGTGTTAGCGCTCATCAAGCTAGCATGAATATGAATAGCAGTGTGGCCACTGTAGCATGGATAGCAGCAGCAGAAGCATGGCTTTGTCATGCTGAGCACATAATCATGGGTTTGTGCTTGGCACTGTTCAGCTGTGCTACTGCAGCCACACTGCTGTTTATACTCATCGAGTAGTTAGCACAAGCGTGAGTACGTGAACAGGGCAATCGCATCCCTAGCTCATAGAGCAGCCATAGCCTTAGACAATAAGGAGTTTTTCAAGTACATTAGGAACAAAAATAGCCCTAACAATGACATTAGTCCATTACTATATGGAAATGATAGAATTATCAATAAGAATGCAGGAAATGCAGAAGTGTTCAATAAATATTTCTGTATTTAGGAAAAAGCCTGATGTAGTCATATCATATGATGATAAAATACTTTCCATTCCAACAGTACGTAAGGAGGAGGTTAAGCAACAGGTATTAAAGCTAGACTTTTTAAAATAAGCAGGTCCAGATAATTTGTATCTGAGAGTTTTACAAGAGCTGGCCATAGAGCTCTCTGGGCTTAATAATGAAAATAATGATTTTTTTCAATGAGTCTTGGAACACGGGGAGGTTTCAGAGGACTGGAAGAAAGCAAATCTTGTGCTAATATTTAACTAATATTAGTTAAATAATTAACTAATTAGTTTATTAGTTAAAATTAGTTAAATTTAGTTTAACTAAGGTAAACAGAAAGACCTGGGTAACTGTAGGCTTGCCAGTCAGACATTGATTTGGGAAAATAAAATAATGGAACTGCTGATACAGGACTTGATTAATAAAGAATTAAGGAAGAATAATATAATTAATGCCAGTCAACATGGGTTTATGGAATATAGATCTAGTCAAGCTAACTTGATATCTTTTTTTGATGAGGTTACAAGTTGGTTGTTAAGGCCCAGTCTTCAGGATTTGGCAGCAATTGACGGGAAATACACAAGTGACGTAAATCAATTGCATATCTCCCGTCGACTTTGCTGCGTCTCCTCCACGTGCCGTCCACACTGTGCTGCATCAAACAGCATTCCCTACGCCACTTACAGGGGTGGTTTTCCTGTGTTGATTGCTTGATAGACTGAGTGGGTCTACACAGACCCGCATGGGGAACAGAAAATTCATAATAAAGGGCTCTTCAATCTATCTGACAAATGTATAACGAGGTCCAGAGACTGGAAGCTAATTTTAGAAAAATTCAAACTAGGAACAAGGTGCACGTTTTTCGTAGTGAGGGAAATTAACCACTGGAACAACTTACCAAGGTTTGTGATGGCTTCTCCATCACTGGAAATTCTAAAATCAAGATTAGCTGTGTTTCTAAAATTTTGCTCTAATTCAAACAGGAATTAATTTATGGAAGTCATCTGTCCTGTTTTATACAGGAGGTCAGACTAGATGAACACAGTGGTCCCTTCTGGTTTCTGAGTAGATGCTGTAGGTCTAGCTAATTGCCTGTTTGATGTTCAAGAACAAATTTTTTCTTCCATGAGCCAATTGGCAGAGGACCAGGGAGCCTTTTGCCTTCCTCACAGCACCTTCAAGCCACAATAGGTTGAGTGGAAACATGCTTAGTACCTTACTGAGGTAATGAAGTGGAGTTGTTAATTTGTTGCAACTTTCAGCCTGTTTCCAGTGCAGATAAGAGAATAAAATGAACCATTCCCAGGGGTAAAAGACTTGGGATTTTGGTGCTGAGTCTTGGGCTCCTGTGATAGAGTGAGACCTTGTGGCCCTTGCAGGTTGAGGTCTCCCTCTGCTACACCCTCTGTCCCCCTCAATGGGGGAGAGTTCTAGGACTTAGAGAGAGCAGATTCCTGTGGGGTAGGCTGAGGGGAGCCTACCCCACATTAGAGGTATATGGTAAGGAGACCTGTAACCCCAGCTCTGGAACCAATTAAATGCCTGGTATAGGAAAGTATGGGTCATGGGACCCTTCCCTGTGTTAGAGTTTAATAAAAGTTGCATCTTGCCTCACTTAATTTCATGCGTCTGTTCTCACTTTGTCACTGTGTCCACCTCAACGTGACACACATTGTAAAACCATAGCATACTCATATCCTTATTTATATCTTTCTTCTATATACTGCCTTGAATGCACAGGAATGGACTGGAAGACCTCTCGAGGTCCCTTCCAGTTCTTCGGTTCCACAATTCTATGATTCTTCCACCTTGCCTCATGTTTATTTTCCTCAGTCATTCTGCCTTCATCTTATTTAAAGTGGACTGTGAGTGCTTTGGGGAAAGGAATATCTTTACTTCCTATTCAAAGCACTATGCACGCTAATGGTGCAAAATGGAAGTATAAAATAATGTGATCTCCCATCCCTACACTGGTCTAGAATTTTTGAATGTATATCAAATTGTTCTTCCTTTGAAGATTCACTTTGAAGTCACTTGGAGAATTTCTGATCAAACTAAACTAAACAAAACATAAACTAAAGATAAACCTCTGCAAAATGACTTTCTTCAGTGGAAAATATTTTAACACTTCCATTCTCCCCCCTGCCACCACCCCCACATCTCCAAAATAGCTCAGCTTGGTTTTAATTACATAAAATAACATTTGTAGATTACTCCTGAAGGCTCAAATTTGCTATTCACAGCTGGTCATCCACTTCTGCAGTGTTAACAAATGTAAATGACTCTCCTTTCACACATTCTTAATTGATACTGTTTATAATTTACACATACTAATGAGTGCCTGTTGACCCCCATATCTAAACAGTGACTCATTAAACACACAAATTACTCTTTCCTAACTGGTGTGTTACCTCCAAGAGCTAAAACTAAGAGATTTTTGCATTGGTGTTGAAATTCAGTTAGTGGTGCTAGGTAATTAGGTGGGGGAATGGGGTGTTTTGTGAGAGAGATCATGGAGCACTCTTTTTTTTTTTTTTTAAATTCAAATCAAAATGGGTTTTCTTGTCATGCCAATCTTTATAAGCATTACCAAATTGTAAACAGACACACATCCTGGGTATCTGTCAGATGGATACTGTTTGCAGTGTTGTAACTGTATTGGTTCCAGGCTATGAGAGAGAACGTGGGTGAGGTAATATCTTTCAAAAGTTTTTCTCTTCCACCAACAGAAGCTGGTCCAATAAAAGATATTACCTCTCCCACTTTGTCTCTCTCTGAGGTGTTGCCTCTCTTTCTGTTCCACAAGTTTGGAGTGTGTGTATATGTCTGTATGTACAGATGCGTGTGTATATGTCTGTATGTACAGATGCGTGTGTGTGTGTACTGAATATGCTTTTTTTGTGAAATATCAGGATTTTGTCTTTTTTCAGGTTGACCTCTAAGTCCTTTGCAGTATGTTTTTAGTAAATATATGAATTATTTTGGGAACTGTACTGAGGGGGTACGAAAGCATTATAGCCAGGTCATCAGCCTGTAAGCCTGAGTGTCAGGGTATGTACAAACTGACGGTGGCAAATTCGCTGCCCTCAGAGCGATCTATCTGGATTGAGCAGTAAAGACCTGCTTAATCGATCCAGAAGTCAATTCAATTAAACCACCTCCTCAAAGGCATAGCACTGTGTCGATGGGAACGCATTTCCCATCGGCACAGTTCAGTGGAGACACCACCCTAGAGGGAAGTTAGGAAGTGGATGGGAGTTACGCATGCTACTCTGCATAGCTTACCTAACTCCTGTTGTCTGTTGCCAAATTTCCTGGTAAGTGTGTACTAAGCTTCATTTACTTGGAGCACTGGGTTTGGGGACTTTGTTCCACTACTGTTGATAGCTCATTGATGAGTATATTAAAAAAAATTAGGGCTCAGGTTAGGTTACATCTGTACTATGAGTGGAACTGGGACTCCGAGTCTTCCTTGAATTACTATTCCTCAACTTTGGCCATTAGCCTTTCAAAACTGAGGAAAAATTGGCTTAATTTCAAGGTACTGTTACAGATATAATCACTGTTATATCATCGCCTCTTTATACAATATCAAAACATGGATTCTGAGAATTTTGTCATGGGAGACAAGTGTGTTCAGGTGGTGATTCATTTATTAAAGACATGGTTTTGCTTTTCAGTGTTTTGCCTGGTGTATTTCTTAAGAGTAGTGTAGCTGTGTTATACAAGTATAATCAGAAAATGGCAACTGCTGTTTTCTGGAGATCTGAAATTTGCAGTAGTTCAGCAATTTAAGACCTCTGTTAATTTTATTCCCATTCACATTTGATATGTTGCAAAATAAATATTTAAAGCTGTCTTGAAGTTCAGCCACAGGTTATTGCCACTTGGAAGAATTTGCTTGAAATCAAAGATGGAAAGTGTTTGTGACTGATTAGAGATGAAATACTCACATTTGGGGAGAGGGTGCTGGCTAATTTGTTTGTAGTTTCTGAACTTGAGTTCTAGAAACTCTTCATACTTAATTTTACTGACTTTGATGTAATAAACAGATATTAAAATTCTATTTTTCTCTTTCAGACAAATGTAAAGTTTTGCAATCACTTGTTTTTATGCTCTTTTATAATAACTCTTATAGAGCATGGCCATAAAAGGATAAAATGGATCACCTTCAAATTATTATTTGCATTTTGAAATTATATATTCTATTAAGAATTTCTAGACCTAATGAGACTTACATATTTCTAAAAAAACTCCTAGGGGAAAAGAGAACATTTAATCTGTAGTGCAATTTTGAGCAACACAACTTAGTAAATAGAAAATATTCCTTTATCTGTCCTAATTGCGTGTGCTACAGTTCATATTTCCAGCTATCATTTTAAAATAAAGCACGTTACCTGAACCTAAATAAATAAGATTTAGAATATATGAAGTACGTACAGCAATAAAAAGGTGTGAGTATTATTAAACAAAGTATAAAACCAACAGCCAAAACGTAATGTAATTTTTAATATTTAGTTTCATTTCTTGCAGTTTATTTTTGTAGCAAATATTACCATAATTGCACCAGGCTTCATTATTACTATGGATTAATTTGTATTACAGTAGTGCCCAGAGGTCAAAAACAAGCTTGAGGGGCCTATAATGCTACGCTTTTTACAACACACAGTTGCAAGCAGGTCTTGCCTTGAAAAGTTTAAATATTAAGCAGATGAAGTGTGGTAGAGGAAACAATAGCATAGGGAGGTGAAGTGCAGTTATACAACAGGTGAGTGGTGGATCCAGAAACAGAACCTAGGTCATCTGACTCTTAGTCTAGTGCCATATCTAGTGGAACAATCATCATTTTCATACTAAAGAATTATAACATTAATATTTTAAAACTTGTTAAGAGTCAGACATAAAATATTGTGGAAATATTGTGGACTATAATAGTTCTACCTTTTTCTGCAATGTTACATAAGCAGTCTGCAAAGTTTTCAGGAAAAGGACATTCAAAAATAAAATGGAAAAAATGCATAATTTGGAAAAAATCAGTGGATCTTAAAAAATTAAGGAAAGTGATTAACATTTAAAATATGCAGTGACTGGCCTGCAAATCAGGGGTGTCCAAAATATGGCTGTAGCTTGAATCCAGACCTTGAAGTTTTCTAATCCAGTTTGCTGACTGCTGAATATTTCAGTTTATAGCTGCTCCCTGATAAATTACAAATAATAATTCCTAGTTTTTATGTATTACTTTTAATTTCTTAGCTCTCAAAGCATTTGACAAAGGAGGTCAGTATCATTATTTTACATGCCCTTTAATACTTTTGGGCCTCCTAAAGCATTTCTTCTGGCTGAATGCGAGAGAGCTATTTCCAGGACAGTCCTCAGGGTTGAGCAGTAATATTGCCAAATATATTCTAGGAGCTTGGGCAATGATTTACAAAGGACCATAGGGAATTAAATGTCCATCTCCAATTGATGTTCATTGGGAATTGGGTGTCTAACTCTGTTGGGCTTCCTTGAGAATCCCAGCCTTGAATATTAATTTTAAAAGTAAAATGAAGCCGAGTGTGACCCCCTGAAATGATTCAGGATGTGTAGCTTGGAAAGCAACTTATTCTGAGCAATCAATAATTTTTAGTCCATTCCTTAAATGTTTTGCACCCATGCTATTTCTTCTGCTCTGTCAAACAACATTGAGTTCAATTAACAGTTTGACCAAGTATAGATCAAGTAAATCAATCCAAATTAGTTTGCATCAGACTCCAACTCATATTAAAAGCCCATCAGAGTAGCACTGTATCTAAAATATTCCATAGAGTATGTCAGGGTAAAACTTTTTGGTGGAGAAGACCACAGAATTGAATTTTGGGATATAAAACCTAAGTGCAAAGAATGTCAATATCTGAGTAGGGCATCTAGATTAAGAAAAGGATATTGAGTACACAATATTGAGAAAGATGCTGCAGGAGATGGTTCCTCAGAAGTTGGTCCAATAAAAGTTAATGTTTGTCAGCCAGCTTGAAAATGAAAGGTGTGCTAAGCATGCAAAGATGTAAATGTGCTAAGTATTTCATTTAAAGAATTGTATTTTTCAGTACAGGTTTAACAGTATGCAAACCTTTGTTTTTCAGTTCAACAGAAATAGATGATATGCTTAGAAAATCTACAAATTTGTTGCTAACCAGAACTTTAAGTACTTGTTTACAAAATCTCATCAAGAAGCCACACATAGGTTTAACAGAGGTAAGTTATGAAATACGTAGCCCAAGGATATTTTTTTATAAAGGACAATTACTACTAAACATGTTCTCATAAATCCAACTATATTGTAATATTAAGCTTTATATCAGATTAACAAATGTAGTAGTTTGCTCGGTTTTAAACTGCAAGAAACACTTTTATTTACAAATTCAGGAAATAAAAAAGAGGAAGATGTATAGATGTGTATTGCCATATGAAAATGACAAAACTGTAAAATGTTGGGTCTAATGAAATATATGTTTATATGTGGATGCATATTGAAAGAAAGGTTGCACTGAAGGAATCTTGTCGTTCACATAACTAGGGCCCTAACAAATTCACAGTTGTGAAAAACATCATGGACTGTGAAATTTGGCACCCACTCAGGGGCTCCTACCCTGCGCAGGGATCCAGCTGTTAGTCCCAGCCAGGCATGAGGAGGAATGGGACTTCCCTTTCCCCTGCAGGGGCTGCTCCCCGGGACAGGTCAAACCCACCTCCAGGAACCTTCCCTGGGAGCTGGAAGCTCCATGGCTCCAGCTGTCTGTCCCCCAGACCTGGGCGGGAGGCTGTGGCTCCAGCTGTTACCTCCCCCCTGCAGAGAGGCTACGGCTCTAGTTGTTACCCTCCCATCCTAGGCCAGAAGCTATGGCTCCAGCTGTCAGCCCCCCACTCAGGCAGAAGACTCTCAGGAAAACCAGACATATAGCAATCCTCCCTCCATATCCTGCAACTCTCGCTTCTGCACTGTTGCTGGCGGTTGCTTTAGAGCTGGGAGCCTGGCCAGCAGTCTTCCTCTCTGGCTGCCCATTCTGAAGGTAGCGCCCCTGCCAGCAGCAGGGCAGACGTGAGGGTGGCAGTCCCACGATCCCCTTACAATAGCCTTGCGACCCCCCCCCGACTGGCTTTTGGGTTGGGACCCTCGGGGTTACAACACAATAGAATTTCAGATGTAAACATCCGAAAACATGAAATTCACTAATTTTAAAACCCCTAGACTGTGAAATTGACCAAAATGGATTGTGAATTTGGTAGGATCCTACACATGATATAGGAGTGCAAGGAATTAGTTAAGGGCTCCTGTCATTGATTGCACATGTTACACAGTGCAAAGCATTCTTTTGCTTTGTACAAATAGTAGAACATGGTGGAATTTCTTTCTTTGTATTTTTAAAAAGGAAATTTCACACACACACAAAATTATAGCTGCAAAGTGAAGCAATCTGTTCAAGACAAAAAAGTTAAGGTCCTTACATCACCTGCCCCTCTTTAGTGTGTGCATTGCGATAAAATACTTTATTACATGATCACATACTATTTTTTCCACAAGACCCCAGCTTCATTCAGTGTGTGTGTATTGGACTGAAAATGAGACAGGTTTGGAAAGTGAATTAGTGTGTGTGTATGTGGCAAGTTAGTGTGCAGCAAGCCAGGAGGTGAACATACAGCGCATTGGCTTGCCGTGCGCTAACGTCTCATGTTGGGTGTACTCTAGGACTTTCACTCTGCTGCTGCAACCTACGGGATGTTAGTGCACAGCAAGCTAGTATGCTGTAGATTCACGTCCAGACTTGCCAAGCAGTAACTCACTGTCTAGATGAGCTCTTAATCTGGTGTCTCATGCAGTTATATGCTGTGTTATGGTAGCAGCAGGGATCCACTGAAAGCTGATGAATGATATTGCAGTTAAAGGGAACTGGGCTGAGGCCATGAGATCTGGGTTCTAGTCTATAGGTACTATGTTATCTTGAGCAAGGCACATAATGTGCCTTAGTTGCACATCTGTAAAATAGGGTACGTCCTGAATTCTTGGGGATGATGTATAGATAAAATCTTTATTGTTTTTGAGGTGCTTAGTTACTAAAATGATTAAGGGCCATAGAAAAGCCCATAAAGAGAAAAGAATCCTCTATATTGTGCAGAATTTGGCTGCCGTCCAGTAAATGAGGCATGGGACCACACACTGTACAGTGATGATTTAAGAAATGTTGAACTGCTGTTTCATCCACTAAGCCCTGTCTGTTTTGTGTACTGAACAAGGACATGGCTATGGCAGAAAAAGTATATCTCATATAATAATATCAAGATATAGTTTATACACAAAGGGGCAATTTTAATTTTGAAATTGCCTAACTTCTGATTGCTTCACTTTGTGACCTTAACATTTCATGTAATGCAGATATTTTTCTGGTATGGAATTATTAATTTGGCTATTGTGGTCTTTATTTTTTTAATAGCAACACCCTTAAAATATAAAATGGAATTTCTTTTTAATAAATTGATGGCTGTAATATTTGTTTTTAACCTTTTGACTGTTCGCATTTAAACGGTCGTATGACCTGTAAGCAGTATTTGCATTCTGACTTTAAAATTGGCAGTTATTCAATTGCATCCTGTAGTACTGTAATTATCTACTAGTAACGCAGTGGCTGAAAGCAATAACTCCTTTAAAAAATCAGGTGATATTTGTTGATGGAAGGGCATTTTACTGGATTTTTGGTCTCTTGTAGCTGGTGCAGATCATCATAAACACAACACACCTGGAACAAGCTTGTAAATACCTTGAGGACTTCATAACTAACATTACAAATATTTCCCAAGAGACTGTTCACACTGCAAGACTTTATGGTCTTTCTACTTTTAAGGTATGTGATATGTCACCATTTAAATTATGAAGTTTAAAAATATTTGCATTAAAGTCATAATAAATTAACTGTAAAAAAGAAAAAAAAGGGGGGGGAGGGACAGAGGGTTCTTACAGTTTCCTAAGTGTTGAGAATTAAAGATAAATTATCCATATTAACCATGAGTAGGTTAATGTAATTTTTCTCTTATAGCATTTTAATGTTGTTAATAGAATATGAAAATGTTTGTATTTACATTGAAATGGTCAGAAACTCTTGCAGATAGTTCATGCCTTAGTCTTAGGGTAACTTGTGGTTTTATTATTTACCACACCGTAAACTTTAATTGATTGTACTTCTTATACTGTAAGATGTTTAGTTTCAGAACCATAACAAACAGCTTTGCGCTCTCTCTCTCTCTCTCTAATTACATTTTTACATATATTATTATGCATGAATACTATTTCTCATTTTAAATGAAAATTCAGTAAAATCTGATTCTAAAAAGATACATATATACAATACAATATATTTATTATATATATAACTGCCTTTTTCTGCTATAATAGCAGTACTTCATAATATATTTCCAAGTGTTCTTATTTAGTAATGTCAGAGACAGAATTTAAAAAGTGAAACTGTTGACGTATAATTAAAACCCAAGAATGAAAGCTTGATTCTGATATAGCACTGCTAGAAAACACATTGTTTTGAAGGCTCTTATGAAACAGCAAGACAGAATGCAGAGCTTCACTTACAAATGGTTTCTAAAGCAATAATACTGATATATTTGTCTTTTTACAGTCAGATTTTACAGAATTTTCATTTAAAATGAGAAATAGTTTTCCTGCATAATAATATATGTAAAATGTAATTATATCTGGCTCTATACCACCCTGTTTTATTTATAATTTTGTCAGTTGTCCAGAATTAAAAGGTTTGAGTCAATATAATTAATTATATTCTAAGAGGGGGTGGGGAAGAAAAACTGGGGGGAGGTACTATGGGCAGGAAAGAATGTTGATTGCTAAACTCTGATATTAGTTGATCATATGCATCTGTCTGGCCTACTGGATAATGTCTAGGATTATAACCTTTTGTTTGTTCATAGTTTAAATCACTATGAATAACATCTGTATGGTTATAGTTGTCAGACTTGTAGCACAAAAAAGGAGCTACATGTAGACGAAGGATAATCAATTACAAATCTAGACACTGCAAAGATTTTCTTTTGTAGTTCATCAGTCTAAGGGGATATGTACACAGTGGTTCCGAGTGTGCTTCCCAGAATGGATAGGCAGACATGCTAGCACTAGTTGAACTAGGGCACTAAAGATGGCAATACGGCTGTGGAGAAACGGGTGGTGGCACAAGCTAGCCACCCAAGGAATTGGGCAGGATTGTACTTGAGCAGCTAGCCTGAGCTGCTGCCCATGCTGCCATAATCACACTGCTATTTTTAGCATGCTTCCTGAAGCAGAGCTAGTGCATGTCTGTCTGTCCGTCCATGCTGAGAAACGCACTACCAGCTGCTTTGTAGCTGTACCATTGCTTAGCCTGTTGTGTGACATGATAGTTCTTAGCTGTCACTTTTTCCACTGATTTTGCAAAGGTAAGTGCTCATGAAGGGTTTAATGTTGCATCTTGGAAATATTATATTCTTCTGACTGCTGGTTTCTGGTATCAGATAAGTACAGTATTGTAAACTATAGTTGCAATGGAGCAGTCTTGAATCATATGCAAAATTGTTGTTTTGCTATTATTTGTAATATGATAGCTCCTAGAGGCCACACCTGTCGAGGAGCAGGGACCCATTGTCTGAAGCGCTGTACAAACATTAAAAAAAAGTCCCTGCCCAAAAGAATGTAGGTGTATTCAAGCTACTCTGCCAATTTTTATCTTCTGCTAAAATACTCATTTAATATGTGGGAATCCAGTAAATTCTGTAAATCTACCCATTATAGCCTCATGTGTCCATATCTCTTTATTTTTGGTACTTTTACACTCAGAAATATATTTTTGTCGCAGTTTGGTCTCTAAAATGTTCAATTAGATAAGAATGGCCAAGCCAGATTAGATCAAAGTTCTGTCTAGTCAGATATCTTGCCTCTGGTTGTGGTCACTTCTTGACAAATACTTTCTGGAATGTACACGGTTGTCAGTTTATCGCACATGTTACTACTAAGTACATATATTAGCACATGAAAAACACTTTTCCACCTGCTTTAAGATACTACTTCACTTCCACATGCATAATCTTAATTTAAAATTGCTACCTATATAAAGGATTCAATGGGTAAACCAAACTTTCAGGAATGTGAAAAGGAAACCCAAACAATCACATTAGAGTCTATTGCTAATATATCACCATTATTATCTTATCTAATAATGAAATATGCTTTTATTTTGATATCACAATATTATTTTGTTGTGTACTGCATTACAATTTTTATGTTACAAGGTAGATATCTGTGATTCCAGATGGTAACCATTCCTAAATTTACACTGAATATGTGATTTCTGGTATCTATATATTTATCTATTGCATATAAAAAAACTCAAATTATTCAGGAAAAATGCATGTGATCACATAATTAAATCATGTATCATAATGCATACATACAAGGGAGCTGAATTAAGGTTGCATTGGCAACCTTAATTTTGGGATTTTGTAACTTTTGAGCACTTGACCTTGCAACCTTAACAATGTTCTTTTAATGTAGTCTTGTGTGCATAATTTCTTAGGTTTCTAAAAGAGCAAACTGAGAAAATAGAAATTCCATCATGGTGGAACATAGACATCCACCTTTCATCTTGGAACCGTTAAATCCACTGCACAGACCACCTAAGTTAATGGAGTAACTGGTTGAAGTAGACTGTTACTCTCTGTGTGAACCAGGAGCTATGCGAGGATAGAGCATGCTTAGTGCCAATGGAATCTTCAGAGATTTTAGCTGCCAAACTCTTAACAAGCCTCTATTGATCATGTATAATCTGAGACCTTTTCAGAGGTTGTAACTTGACCAAATTGGAGCTGATTTTCATCAGCACTGCAGAACACATCCCTTACACTGGAACAATTCCCCTCCTTTCCATCCTGGCAATTGTCAAGTCCTTGCTCTACAGCATAGAGCTTCTCAAAGAAACAGTTGTAAAAAATATATAACATAGGCAAAACAATCCATTTTTCCCTTGTCAGTTTCTCAGAAATGGCTGGATCATTGTAGCTGAAACTTTCTGATAAAGTTCAACCCGAGGCATAAAAGTTATAAACAATTGGAAAAAAGATCAAATAATGGAAACGTGTTACATTTTCTGCCTCTCTTTAGATACTTAAATGGCCCTCATTAGCATAGTAGCTGACCATCTCTCAGATAACGAATATATCCTGACTCGAGATTGATAGGAAAGTACCATCATCTCCATTTTCCAAGTGGACGACTGAGGCACAGAGGCTAAGTGACCTGCTCATTGTTACACAGGATGTCCATGGCAGAGTGGAAATTAAACCCAGGTCTCTGGAGTCCAAGTCCCCAACCTTCACTACGAAGCCATTCTTCCTCCTCAGTCATAAGTCAGATAGGTGCATGTGACTGACGACAAACCTAGTCACAATATGTGAGCAAGGTCCATTCTAGCTAAGTAATTCAAAATGTCCATGGACTAAGTAAAATTACACCAGATTCTGGCCCCTGCTCAGACGTACTGCACCACAGTCACACAAATAAGCTAGAAAGGTGGCTCAGCTGGCTACCTGGAGATTCCTCTAGAGTAAGGGGAATTCCCCTATGACATAAAACCAGTGTAGTGGTACTGTGCTGTAAACTTTTCTGACCCTGGCATGGGAGCATTTTCAGAGGAAAGGTGACGTGGCAGGAGTATCTTTGTGCTTTAGTGGTCTTTGGCTGCCAAAAGGGTCCCTTGGACTGTGGGCAATTATGCATAAAATAGAGTAGATTTGAATATAAGCCTGAATATAAGCTGAAATTACTTGGTTTACCTGCAGTGGTCAGGATCCTTACAGGGTTCAGGGGAAAGTTGACACACAGGAATACAGCTGTCATTCCCCATAACAATACTCACATAATAGATGGGGTCCTTGGAAGCAACTTGAAGGTGTCAAACACATAGAAGCCATACTTTTATTGGTATTGGGGTAGAAATAAGGTGGTCTCACAATAATTTGAATAAGAAGTTGAATCAACACAACATTGGCTTTGAGGTGCTATTTCAATATGATCATTGGCTTGTGGTTTACACTTTTAATTTTTAGGTAAAATTACATGCCCTACTGGATTTTAAAATGAAACAATTTCTGTAGAATATGTAGAAGTTATTAAGTGAACTTATATTAATGATGAGCTTAGCCTTACAATGGTAAACATGTCAGGATATGAAAGTCATGTCTTTCCTTGGGAATTACATGATGATATAAATTAAAATGTCATGCTTTGGGTGTATGAGCACTAATCCCATTATAGATCATCCACAATGAACTGTATCTTTGTAGGTATTGATGGGTTCATATTTGAGGAGAGACATACTAGAAGATTGTTTATGCCAAACATCTTTGAGGTTACACCTACCAATTTCTCTAACTTGATCATGCATGTTGGTGGTTATTTTATATTTGCTTTTTTAAATTTTTCTTTATGGTTTGTTCATGACAAAAGAGGAGATAAAGTACAGTAATCACATTTAATGTATCTGAAGATATATTCAAATTTACATGTCTGTTTGTTGACCAGTCTTCCAAATTATAAAGATCTTTTCTCTCTAGAACTTTTAAGAACCAAATAATATTAATCTTCATAACACTGTTGAAGAAGCAGTGCTCTCTCCTGCATTCAGAGTTACAATTCAGAATAATGGAATGGAAAATCTTCCTAACTACTAATAGACTTCCGGTTAATTATTTGTCAATTAAAGTAATAAAATTACAATTATCCGTGCTTTAAATATGGGATCATTTATCTTACAATATCTTGATACACTTGCATGGAAACTGAACTAACAATTCAGAGGAAGTGCATCTAAAACTTGCAATGGGAAATCTTTGAAGAATCTCCAAAAAACTAGAAGTTCTCCTCTGAGAAATGCCTATATCGATTCCCGCTCTTGTGGATAAGTGCACCTCTTTTGGATCAGCTGCTGGAGAAACAGAAAAAGGAAGCAAAGGCTGTAGTAGCTGAGGTTCAGATGGAGTCCATACATTTTGTGCAAGCACCAGATGGTTCCTGTGATACTGCTGCCAGCTTAATGACCGTGGCGGTTATATATTGATCCTTTTGGATTTTGATGGCAGTTTTCTATGTCTATGAAGAGAAATGGAAAACATGGAGAGAGGTCCACAAGAGAAATTTCTTTTCTCTGATTGTCTTTTGACAGCTTATGTGGTTGTGGAAAGAGCTGTGAAGTGAGAACTGTATCTGCGCTATTCCTGTCATGTTTTGAGTCTTTGGCAACAGGTATAGTTCTGAAATCCAGTACTTAATAATACTTACCTAATAAATTGTTGACTATTGACGTAGATGAGACTTCAATTTTAAAGCCATAAGGACGTTGGATATTTCTCACATTATGTTTAGACAGGCCATAATTTATAGTTTTATTCTGAAGAGTCATAGTGTGGTGATGAATTTCCTTGTTATGATATATATTTTGAATAAATACCTCTTTATTTTTTTGTACACCTGGAGGACTGTTTCCCAAAGCGTAATAGATTATCTTTGTCAAAGCAGAAGTCAAGGGTGTTTTAAATTTTGTGTATGAGCAAATATTCTTCTAAACACATCCTAGAAAGTGTGTGTGGTGAATTCACATCCTTTCCAGCAAAAGCGTGGTTTGTTTGACTTTATTTTTTGGTAATTATTAGTTCCAGAGGGGTAGCCGTGTTAGTCTTTATACAGTAAAAACAATGAGAGTCCTGTAGCACTTTAAGGACTAGCAAATTTAATTTCTGCAGGCATGAGCTTTTGTGGGCTGTAACCCACTTCGTCAGATGCCATGGTGACTCTTAAGTAGTTGCAACTTGAATTTTAGGTATTTATTTATAATTTGGTACATCTAAACAAAGGAACAGGATTTCTTAAATTCCTGGACTAAAAAGGATTAATCCTGTTGAGTAGTTCTGTCTTCTATATTTCTGTTTTGTACCTAGATGCAAGACTAAACCTATCCAATTCTAATATCACCTCTGGCACCGAAGTTAAAGGATGGGTGAGGTACAGTGAGATATCATCATTGTAGTACAGTGCATTTATGTTCTATATTTTCTACCTGGAGGCCTGCAATTTTCCCATTAGCTCTCATTTGTTCTGCTCAGGGCTTTGAAAGTAGAGTAAAGAGCAAAGGTGAAGAGGGCTCTCCTGCAGTGTGGCTATACCCCATTTTGTCTCCCATGTGAGTGCACACATACGTATCTCTATAGATAGAGCTTTTATTGGCTATGGGTATAGGTTCCTCCTTCTAATCATTTAAATTAATCACTCAGCCCAACCAAGAGCTTTCCATGAATCAAGAGGTAAAAAAATTATCCAGGTGCTTTAATCTGGCCAGGTGAGTTTAAAGTTCACCTCAAATTGTCTGCTGATTAAATTCTTTCAATAAACCTGATTTAACTTTTCTATGACTCTCTCAAAATGTATTAGAACCCATCACAGAATTATTGTGTCTGTGTTTAGTAACGATATTGGATAAGCATGCAAATCCTTTAATTTTTGTCCTTCAATTTTGGTAGTTTATCCCACATGGGGTGTTAATTACTCTATTTTTCTTATTTCTGTGTAGCTTCTTCCTAACACTTCAAACAATTCCTCTCTGTGAATATCCCATAAAAAGAGACTCCACCTGGCCATGAACATGTTCTACTTTGTATGGACATCGAATTTTTATTTTTGATGTTTTTCCTGCTGCTAATTTGGGCAAGAAAAGTTTATCCAAATAATTCTGAATCAAAGCAGTTGACTTTGTATAGTGTGTGTGTCCTTCCATACGTTAACAAGGTGCAAGTTAGTTAAGCTTTTAGGAACTCTTATTTTGTTACACATCTCCCTCTCCCCCATCCTATACTGGAGTGTCCTTACTTTAAGTATTATAGCTATACATTTTAGGAAGAATGGAGATAAAAAACAGTTATTCAAAATCAGTGTAAGGGTACCACTCTGTCTATTTCTATCTCAGTTTTCTCCATCTCCTTTGCCCTGGAGGAATTGAGTGCAACCTCATAACAAGTTGCTCTTACTCTTTTGTTAAACTCTTCTTACAACTTTTGTGCAGAAGAGAGACAACAAGAAGACAAGAAATTCAGAAAGAAGAAAATAGAAAATATGGATACTAGAAAAAGAGGGAGTGGGATCTTTTGCTGCAGTAGTCCTCATGGATAAGGGTCCCCAATCATACAAGAACATATTCAAGGAACTAATTGAAAAATCCACCATCTTCATAAGTTCCCTCGGAGCTCTTTTACCTGGGATGTGCCTAGAGTAAAGTGGTCTCCTTAAAGCAATATATGTTGTTCTTAGTCTCCCTGAAATACTGTCAGTTTTCCTCTGCTCATCCAGCTTGAGAGCTGTGCATCCATTTGTGTCCCTCTTGGATCCTGGCTGCCATCACAGCTGCCAAGGTCCCATTCTTGTTTTCTAGACTCTCTGGGTCTCTGCACTTAGAGTGTGATCTTTTCCTCACTACTTCTGTTACAGGTTGATTTCCTCCTAACAGGAACACTTGTTGCATGCACTGTGCAGAAAACAGACTTCAGGGGCTACCCCTCTGTAGCTGCCAAAGAAAGGAGCTTCATACTGGTTAGTTCCACCCATGAGTCACTCTCAAACAGGGTCCTTTCCTCCTCTTCCAGTTTCATCTCATGGTCCTTTCCTCCTTAACTCACATATCCCATCTAAGAGACCATTTGGTTTCACTTCTGACTTGATGTTGCAACTAACGCTTCCCACATGTCTGTCTTCATGACTAACTTTGCCTGCAAGGACTCTTTCTGGCTAGGGCGTGCTGTCATAACCAAATTGTCCAGTGGTTCGTTCTTTCGCACTGAGGACCATGTGACCAGGTTGTTTGCAGAGCAGGAGCTTCCACTGCTCCCCAAACCCAAAGCAGTGTGAAAGCTGTTTCCTGCCTATAGGAATCTTCTCTTCATCCTTTAAATGGCTGTAGATTAAATCTTTGGTCACTAAATAAATTCTGTCCACTGCTGCTGTTAAGAAAGCAGTCTGTCTTAGCAGCTCCAGTATGCCTTATGGCTTTTTCTTACTGCAAATGCTCTGCCTGTAGAGGCAGTATATTTTAGGAGTTCTTCTTCCCTAAAAGACTGAAGGTTGGTGCACAGCTGCCCTATTCTTGCCCCATCTCTTCTGTTTGGTGAGGTTCTGGTCAGGCATCTCTTCCCCTATTCAATGATAAGAGACTTCTCTAAACTAACCTTTATTCTTAGATCAGTTATAACTCCTTAGTTAGGGCTCTGAAATAGATTAGGAATGACTGGATTAAGATGATCAAGAAATTATTTTGTGACAAAAATTGGGGTTTTCTGTCCACAATCTCAAGTAAGAGGTGACCATGGACAACCTCTAAGGTGGCTCTTCTTACATGATATAGATCCTCTCCTTTCATTGGTTTGGTCCAGTTCTCCCTGTGGTATTAGCAAATATGTTTCTGAGAAAATCAACATTCCCTTTAACCACAGGTGTTAAGTATAGTGCCTCCTTTAGTTTTGCTTTAGGTAAGGAATTCAATAAAACTTTTGCTTGACTTAATATGTAAGTACCAGGTTCAGTTCTGCACTTGTGAATTTCCTGATGGTTGAAGCCTAGCTTATTTCCTTAGTCTTCTGTTTTTAGGCTTATAGTCTTGAGAACTTGAACATATAGACTCTTCCTCTCTCAGTTCAGAATTATCAGCTGCTAAAATGCTTCCTTGGAAAGGTTTCCCTTCCAAGGTTTCTTAGACTGAGCTGATCACGTTAAACTTCATTGTAACAACCATTTTTTCTGTTCTGCTTTCTCCTGACTATGTTTCTCATGCAAAATTAATTAGCTCAGCCAAACCCTCTTCACAGTGTCAATCAGGAAGGAGAAGGCTTTAACCCTCTAAGAACCTATTCACCTAATGCAGATGGGATGATGACTCTTTTCTCAGTTTCAGGCCTGGCTAGCTCTTCGACAGAGAAGGCTGATTACAGTGGCCTATCATTATTTATCCCTAACTTTCAGTTTTTTAAATTTAGTCTCTCTAATTAACTCATTCACTAAGCCACGATGGAGTGGGACAGGGATGGAATATATGCTTATGGCTGCTCTACAAGAGAATCCCTCCTAAGTCTTAATATTTGCTGAATTTGCATAACATAAAGATGTCATCTTAATGTTTGTCGTAGGATGGGGAAGAGAAACCTAAAACAAATGGAAATTATTTATGGAAAATTCTGTTAGTCTTAGCCTTCTTCTGCCCCATCCTAGAGCTCTCTTAACCTCTAGTCAGGGATTGCTTCTCAAGTTGCAAGTATCAATTTCAATATTATATTTCTCCATTTTCCTGCCTTGGAAGTCTTTTGTCTGAGCATAGAATTAGGATGGTTATGTTAGTAACAGTTGTGACTGACAGTTTTTGACTGTTTTCTGATAATTGGAGCCATTGCACTTAATGTAAGGACTTTGTTATGGTCTCTCTTCCTCTCTTACAGTAAACAGAACTGCAGTAATGCAATGTTGTTGTAGCTATGCTGGTCCCAGGAAATTAACGAGACAACGTGGGTGAGGTAATATCCTTTATTGGACCAACTTCTGTTGGTGAGAGAGACAAGCTTTCAACCTCACATGCTTGTAAGCTTGAAAGCTTTGTCTCTCTGACCAAAAGAAATTGGTGCAATAAAAGATATTATCTCACCACCATGTCTCTCAAACTTCAGTAATTAATTTTCCTTATTTTTTTCTTCACTTTAGTCTTTGCCAGTTTATCATCTTTCTTGTCCATATTATGGTCAGGTACCAGTTGACTAAGTACTCTCACTTATACTGTTTCTAGAGTGTAGTGTATACAGTAACTTCAAGGCACATTTATTTCAAGTTATTCATAACTTTTTCATTTGAGATTTAGATGACAATATAACTTCTCGTGTATAGAGCAAGATGCACTTCGTTTAATTATCTAACTGCTCATACTGTGCCTGTCACTGTGGTATCTAAGCACCAGAAAAAATATCATTGAATTAACTATAAGCACAGACAATAAGGTTATAAGATACCCTGTATGGTTTCCCTTCTCCTTGGCATGACATAAAAGTGTTCTTTTTTCCCTGTGGAACTTCATTTGTAATGGAAAATCCTTTTTTGATTAATCCTTTTCTTTTTAATGAAAAACTGCATACACCTCACCAACTCATTCTGCAATTTGGAATGTACCACTATTATTAAATACATCTCCTGGAGGCAAATTACATCAAGTCCCATACATTTTAAGTGATGAAGAATTTCCTTTTCTTAGTTAGTCTTATTGATTCCACTTACATTCCATAAGATCAGCTTATAAATTCTTCTACCCTATGCGTTAATTTTTTTAAAATGGAAATCTATTCACTGCAAAGGATGTAAGGGAGGTTCCCATACCTGAGTCATCCTTTTTAGGTGACAAAACTGAGGAACTGTCCCAGATGGAGTGTCAGTGGAGGAGCTTTTGGAATAAATTGATATATTAAATTAATAAGTCAACAAGACTAGATGGTATTCACCCAAGAGTTCTGAAAGAACTCAAATATGAAATAGCGAAACTACTAATTGTGGTATGTAACCTAGCACTTAAATCAGCTTCTGTACTAGATGACTGGCAGATAGCTAATCTGACTGATTTATAAAAAACCCTCCAGAGGCAATCCTGGGAGTTACAGGCTGATAAATCTGACTTCAGTACCAGACAAATTGATTGAAACTATGGTAAAGAACAGAATTATCAGACACACAGATGAGCATAATATCTTGGGGAAGAGTCAACATGGCTTTTATAAATGGAAATTATACCTCACCAATCTATTAGAATTCTTTGAGGGAGTCAGCAAACATGTGGACAAAGGTGATCCAGTGGATATAGTGTACTTGTACTTGAACTTTCAGAAAATCTTTGACATAGTCCCGCACCAAAGGCTCTTAAGAAAAGAAAGGAGCCATAGAATAAGAGGGAAGAACCTCTCTAAACAAGCATAGTACTTCTTCACACAACATACAGTCAATCTGTGGAACTCATTAGAGATGTTGTGAAGGCCAAAAGTATAACTGGATTAAAAAATTAATTATATAAATTTGTGGAGCATAGGTGCCTCAATGGCTATTAGCCAGGATGGTCAGGGACACAACCCCATGCTTTGGTTGTCCCTAAGCCTCTAACTGCTAGAAGCTAGATCTGAATGACAGAGAATGGATCACTTGATACATTGCCCTATTCTGGTCACACTCTCAGAAGCATCTGGCACTGGATACTGTTGGAAGAGAGGATACTGGGCTAGATGGACCATTGGTCTGAGCCAGAATGGACATTCTTATGTTCTTTAAATGTATTCTATGTTTAACCTTTTAGAGGTTTGCCTGGTTTCCTCTGTTATATCACTTTAATATATATCTTATTTAATTTATTTTAACAGTTTCATTCACATCCAAGGGGAGTGCTTCCGTCTGGGTTAGACAAGATAGAGTTATAAAGCTGGCTGTCATCAGCATATTAAAACCTATGTCTCCTCATGAAGGGGTTGTCTACGCTGAGAAGTTAATTCATTTTAAGGTAGGGTGTGAGCTTAAAGTGGAATAGTTATTCCTGATTAACGCCCTATGTGGATACTCTTATTCTGGAATACGAGTGTTTTATTCCAGATTATCATAATTCAGTGGATTAAAATAATTCAAAATAAGGCATTCTTACTCTAGAATCCACATAGGGAGTTAATCAGGAGCTATTTTGGAATAACTCCCCATGTAGGCAAGCCCTAATTCTCCTAATGGCCTCGTTCAAATATTGAAGAGCAGGCTGATAAAAATGGAATCCTACAATATATTATATATGATATTTCATATTACGGAAGAGCAGCCCCCTGAGATCTCTTACAAAGAAAGAAGCCGAGCTATTAAAGAAACCAGTCCTTCCCATCCAACTCACTGTTCTGATGGTGGGTAGGAGTTTTGGAGGCTCCAAGAAATCTCTTGTTAAAATTCTGTTACCCAATGAAAGGGAGAGTTGAGGTGATTTTCCTGCCTCTGAGAATTGCCCCATCACTGAACACTGGTAAACCATCCCTGTTTGATTTATCCCTTTGAATCACAATGTTACTTCTGAAAACTAAACTTTTGCCTTTGGAATGGACCAGATTACCCCCAAAAGGCAATATTCTTCCTGGGTGAGAATATGGAGCCCTTTGGTATTAAAATATTAGCAGCACACTACTCTATTGTAATTGATAACCAAAGCAAAATAGATGGGTGTAACCAAAAGCTGGCTAGAGGAGACAAAAAGTGGGACTGGTGCTGTCACTGTTTGAATAGACCTGTGCCAGCTGTTCGATCCAATTAGCAGGTGGTAGGATACAACCAATCCCTCAGTTTCTGCTTTATTTTAAAGCCATCAATCACACTAGCCCAGGAAGGTCACTCTACTGGAGTTAACATGCAGTTCTTGTTATTACAGATTGTTATGAATTAAATAAAAAAGATCACATAAAGGTTTATCATTAACTGATGTTTTTACAGTCATAGCAATCTACAAAATAGTAAATGTCAATATAATACTCTGACATTTTAACAAGTTGCTAAACTCTTAAATGTCCAATTAGGAGAGCTGTTTGATGCTTTTACAGGTTGCATTGATCGTAAAATGCCATTTTAGGATAATCTTTCATTTGACATTTTTACACATTCAGTAAATGCTTTTCCTCTGTTAAAATGCCCCCAAGGAAACTCTAAGCAAAGAACTGCAAATGAAAGAGAAAATAAGATTCTCAATTTATATATCTTGTATTCTCATTATTAAGAATAAGGAAATTATGCAGGAGATAAGATAGTAAATTTAGTTGCATGTCAACTGATTTATATAATCTGACAATTTAATAAATGTGTACATTTACCTGTGTTGTTGTTGTTACTTATTTTCATTAGTTTTTTTTTCTACACCTACATAACCTATATACATTTGTGGCAAAATTGTATGTTACATTATTCAGTGTCATGTGATGATACAACAGACCCTATTCGCATGTCTCAAGATAGGGTCTCATCCTGTTTCTTTTTAAATCATTGGGAGATTTCCTGCCAACTTGAATAATGGTTTGTATGACTTGACCAGTGTAGGCTTCAGTGGAGGAATTAAGTACAAACAAGAAAGGAGAATTAAGAGTGACATAGAAGATTTAGTTACCAATTTCCTGATAGGTTAAAGAGTTATTTCAGAACGTAATTTTTTCATGGAAACAATGAGATTCTACCAACATTCAGAGAAAGATTTTGTTTTAATGAAAATCTACATATGTACAAGTTAGAACTTCTCTTTCATCCTGGAGTATCTTTGCAAATACAAGGAACAGCACGGAGTCACTATTTGTTCCTGTCTATTGCTTGTTCTTCCATTAACCCCAGCCTGGTCATGACCCTGTGTATGATGTCCCATATACAGGATGGCATTATGTTGATATTCTTTTTAAAAATCAAGGATTTAATTAAGTTGCCACTGGCAGCTTAGTAATTTCAAGCCACAAGTTACAGTATGAATTTTAAAACTAGCCAGTGTTTTATTTGGTTCCTAGAAAGTCATATGCTCTGTTAAATGGCACATCTATCAATGGAGTTATGTCCATTTTAATAAAGTTATGAGTGGTGATAATTATGCAGTATTATTTTTTTCCAGGATGCAAGACATGCGGCAGAAGGAGAAATATACACAAAACTTAACCAAAAAATTGATGAATTTATTCAGCTTGCTGACTACGATTGGACAATGTCAGAGTCTGATGGAAGAGCCAGTGGATACTTAATGGACCTTATTAATTTCTTAAGAAGCACATTTCAAGTTTTTACACATTTGCCTGTAAGTATACAAACTTGACTTTGTTTTCAGATTATTACAGTCCTGTTTTCTACAAATTTTAACTTTCTGATTTTGAATTAAAATAGCTTTTAAGTAAATATTTTAGTGGAGCAGGTATGATTTCAGTTTGCTTACATGTTAACTGATGCATTATTCAATGTAGAATTATTTATATTATGATGGACAGATTTGTGAAAGATTTCAAAGGAGAAAATAAAGCAGCACAAAGCTGCTGCTTCTTTTTTTTTTAATTAAACTACTAGCAGTAAACATTCATACTGTTTTTTAGATCTCATAAAACTTAAATCACTAAGGGCCAGATTTTAACTGTGCCTGCCAATTCTGTGGACACATCCACTGATCCATAGAATGCAAAACTGATTCAATGAGGCACACTGTGCATGTGATTTTGAACAACATCTAAAAATTTAAACCCAAAGCTCTATTGAATGAAAAAATATTTTTTCCATAAAAACTCCATAGGCTTCTACCTGTTTGAGTTCCCACTGAATCTAATCTTCATTCATGAATCAGATAAATTCCTTGTTTTCCTTTGCTCCAAGTAAAACGGTATTGTCCATCTAATTTATATATCAATTATGTATGTATTGTCTGGCTGGTCACTTTCAAGATAAGTGCACAACTACTAGGGGGAATTCTGCTCTCAGTTTATACCATTGTAGACCTGGAATAACTCCACTGAAATCAGTTTAATTATATCCAGTTTATACCAATGTCACAGCAGAACTTGGCCGAAAACATCTAGCCTTTATGAATTCATTACATTATGCTTCCGCTTGTTCCCTGTTGCTGTCGTCTGATGTGTGATTGCTTTAGCCACATGCAGTGCCTCTGGACAGGCATACATTCTTATTAATAAATATAACATATTCCTATTAGCCTTGAGTTTCCACACCTGTGTTAAAAGTTAAATCAAGAAAGAATTTCACCCCATAGATCATTATAGCATAATTACAGTAGGTAAGGGAATTTTATATTTTTCGCTTTCATCTGAAGCATTGTATATTTGGCCATTTGAAGAGGAGAGAAGATATTAGAGCTGGTGGACAAAGGTAGTTGGTATTCCAACTCTAATATTAAAGTGACTTTGATTTTTCTCTGTCTTCATTTCCCCCCCACTCTCGAATCTTCCTTTTTTGGCACATGAGGTTAATAGCTGTGTGAAATATGAGGGATGTGGAACATTTCTAATCTTCTTTTGGAGACTATGCCTCATTGTTCATACTTGATATATGTATTAGATTTATAGCCATTTGTGCTCTTGGTTGGGTGCCCATTTCAGTTTGGTGACCCTGTTTTACATGTTAAATCACCCCGGATTTAGTGCATTAACATGAGTGCCATTTCTTTGCAAGAAGTTGCTTATCTGTGCCAACATTGAAGCAGTGAATGGGAAAGGATGGAAAGTAGTAGTTATATCAGTTAACAATTGTATAAAAAGAATGGGAGGGATATAAATTAATATTTTAGGGCATATCCCAGGGTCCAGCTAAGAAGGCTAGGAAGAAACTTGCTCTATGGACAGGTTATTCTATAATTCCCTACTTCGGGTTTCTCGCATTTGGTATTGATCACTGTACCAGACAGGATACTGAACTAGATGGACTACCAGTTTGACCCAAAATGACAGTTCCAATAACATGTTAAGAGATATCTTTTTGTCTTATTCTGGATATCTCTAATAGAATAACCTTGGATATATTTGCGTGACCAGGTTGGTTGGCTGATTTGTGGACAAGTCAACAAAATGTGGAAATCTGTTCCACAGCTCTCTGTATATAAATATTACTGTGTGAGAGTTGTAGAAATTACATGAAAATTAGTTTAGTCTTTAATTCTTTTCCTTGTGGTTGGTTTCAAAGTTTGATTTTTAATAGTAAGGAATATGTCCTAAAAAGAATGTTTGCAGTAAAGGTATTTTCAACAGACAAGCCCACAAGGCTGCTTAGTTTTCATAATTAAACAAGTTAATAAAACATAAACAAGGCTAACCTTAGAAATTTTGGTGTCTTAAGCAAAGCTAGATTGTAATGTGCCATATATAGGATGTTGGATGGGATAGTTTTAGATAGATAGTTTCATTAACAAAATTAAAGCATCATAATTTTACTTCAAGAAATATTGGTGCCTTATTGCATCAGTGGTAGAAATATCATGGGTATTCAAATATATCAGATTAATAACTCAGAATGCTATCTATAGCCAGAAACTATAGAACCAAGTCCTGCTCAGTGGGTTGTGGGTATGGTGAGAGAGAGAGAAAGAGGGTCCAGAGAGCCTCTTCTCCCTCTATCCCTACTATATCCACACAGCAGAAAGGCAGAATATAATTCAGGTGTTTGCTAGTCTGGAGACACGGCCACCTTGCTCCCATGAGCTCTCCATAGCCTGGTTCAGTTGCTAGGGGTTGGTTTAGACTTCAGCCTGCTCATGCTTATGCTTTGGTATGCATATGCACTGCAGAAGGTTACACATTATGATTCCATCTGACTTCATCTATCCTACTTCATGAATCTACTTCATTTTTGGTATATGCATAACTACCTGTAAACGTATAGAAAGTCACATCACTCGTATGTGCGCGCGCGCGTGTGTATGTGTGCATGCATGTAGTATGCTTCCATATGGGCATATACTTAGATGTTTCTACACTGATGTAGACTTAACTTTAAAAAAACTGAATATAAAATGTAAAAACTTGTTTTATACAATTATATTGTTTTATTTTTGAATCTAAAGAACACAAAACAGGCTAAGTATGGTCTAAGGTTACTGCATCTAGGTACTACATGGTAAAGGTGACAACCCAAACTGTTCAGGCTTTGCTCTCATAGATACTGTGGCGTCACTGGAACATCTGATGTGTCTCTAACATTGTTTCTCCTTAAAGTTCTCATGTACTCCATGGGTGTTGGTGTATTGTAGATTAGCAACAATGTTAACATAAAAGTCTTGAAAAAAGAAAACATTTTCCTTTTGCATTTATTACTGTATCAAATTACCATTAATAATATTTGTGAAAAATTAAATTATTGATGGAACAGAGACTTTATTGCATTTGTCTTAAAGCATTCCTAACTATTGCTTGAATGAAATACATTAGTAATGTATTAATATTTTAATAATTAATAAATTTGATAACCATGTGCTTTGTAGTTGGGATGTTAAATGTACACGGTGAAAATACTTTAAAGGAACCATTTAATTTTTATTTTAAATATTTTGATAAATATATTATAAATACTTATTACAGCTTAAACTTGCTAGAAGATCAACTCAGAAAATGTTACATAAGGAGTATGTACTTTGGATTTTTTTATTTTGACATGCAGTCATTCCCACTGAAAAACACAATCTTTATAGTAAATGCCCCTATTTCAGTTTCATCACTTTTTTGTGTCTCTTTGCAAAATAATACTTTGTAACTTATTTATACCTTTTTTGCTTACATTTTCCAAGGAATTTTTACTTTCTTTGAATTTTAGAAAATAATCAGTTTGATCTAGCAAAATGTTTTCTGTGAGTGTTAAGAAAATCAAAACCTTATATAGCAAATTAATCCTTCCTCAATCTAAAATATATTTTCCTTCCTGCAGACTCTAGCAAAATAATTACAGCACTTAATAATTAAGTACCAAGACACACAAAACAAAAGTTTTCTGATGAATTTTCTTCCCTTTTACTGATGCCAAAATTTCTTTTGATGTTGACAGTACATTTTAATTTTTTGTTTTGATTGCCTTACTGGTTTCCTTCTCAGAATAACAACAATGACCATGCAGCTATGTCGGTAAGTAGATGCAAGATGAAGAAAAAGCATGTAAATTGAAAAACTATGAACTGCCTGCAGGCTTATTGCTTCAATATTTAACCATTTAATAAAACCTAAAATAAACCTTCCATTTGGTTCGATGACTCACTGGGTACCTCGTTCTGTGGTTGCATGCAAGAGACAGGTTAATTACTAACATTGGTCTTTCGTACTTTGGGACAGAAGGATCCCTAAAAGCCTTGCAGAAATATGATAGGGTGTGTATTGCATCACAAATGAGATATTTCAGAGAAGACTTTAAGCACTTTTGGAAGTAAGGTCAGGTGTCAAAATGCAGCTGAGGGATGTGCATACAAAATAAGATTAAAATGGAAAAACTGGACGCCCAGAATAAAGAATTAGGGAAAGTTCTCTTTCCCTTTTGGTACACATGCTGGCTGGAGTTGAAGGAATGTCTGCCCTCTAATGTATTTGTGTAAAAAGATGATGGATTGCATTTAGGGATTCTTCCATGCCCTGATTATTTTCAGGTCATCGAATTTTTTAAAAAGCAGTTTACTTTGATCCACCACAGATTATTTCCATGATAATGAATAATAAAAATGGATAAATTAATATTGGGTTTATTAGCAATTGTTTCTGAACACAGAGTTGCAGAATTAACTTATTTTTGTAATTTTATGTGGATGTAGAATTTTTATTTATTATATCCAATTTGGGTTTGATTGCATTAGGCTCATATTTTTAAAAATGAAAGGATTTGTAAGGAATTTATTATGTATGACTTTGAAGTAAATGCTAGAAGCATTTATTTTTTTAAAGTTAATACATATTTTATATCTTTATTTTTGTGGGAACATATATTTGTAGTAGAGTGAGATGTTGGTTATTTTGTTTTTTGCTGAATCTAGCAAAAGCTGTGCTGTTAAGTATCCAAGAGTCTCCACAGTCCAGCTGCCTTAGTGTGTGTGTGTTTTATTGAATGTAAACATAAAGAGATGTGTAGAAAATGCACTACTGGAATTATAAAATTGATGTGCTTTTAGTAAAATATAGAAATAAAAACACATAAGTTTAAAGGAATATGTCAAAGTTTTGTGGGCTCAAAGTTATTGCCTTTAAATGTTTTTTTTCTGTAGTTTTTAAAGGCGAGGGTTCCTCGGTGTCTTCAACAACAGTCCTTTTAGTGGTGCGATATTAAAAACTCCATCATAGTGTGTATGCATATATTGTAGTTCACAAATTTGTATCTGGAGCTGCCAAACAGTTGGATTATTTTTTAATAACACATCATTCCTAGGGCTGGCTGTCAAAAGCAAGTTGGAAGAGTCCTGATATACTAATTTGAGGGGGGAAGTAATCTCAATTTGGAAAGCAGGGGAGTGTATAAACCTGAATAGTGTCTCTTAAATTGTTTCTTCTTTTCACAAATGAAAAGGAATTTTTTTTGTACATTTATGAAATTATATTATTTTTCCTCCACTCTCTCCCTTACCTTTTTGACTCAAATCTATTTAGGATTATTTTCATTTTATTAATTCCAATTTTTGGCATCCATCCTAAGTTTGCTATGGGTATTTTATGCAATTAAAACTAAAACTTAATGGACTACCATTACTCACCAAATTCTCTTTAAAAACAGTAATCCATCAAATAACCCACCATGTCCCATCAACCTGCATTCCCTACATTCCAATACCTGAGAAAAAAGGGGACTCTGAAGAATGTTCAGAAGATAGACTCTGTAGACCAAGAAGGGGCAGTACTAATTTCCAAAGCCAAGATTCCTCATAAAAAACGCCTTGCCAGCAGCCTTCTCTCTCCTGTATTGAGGCAGCTCAAGTTTGAGTACCTCTACTCCAAGCCATCATCTTGAACTCTACCCAAAAATGTATTGGCAGGCAGTGTGGATTCTGGAACCCTGGCAGTAATGTGTTTCCTCTGTGAAACATAACCTTCAATAAACCTGCAGCCATGTTGTGCACTACCTTCAGTTTTCAAATGAGCTCAATATGTGGTGCCATGCACAATGCATTACAATAACTGGAGATGACAAAGGCATGCAAAGGTAGCAAGATCTGCTTCAAAAGGGCACTTGCAAGTCTGGTAAAATGCCCTTTTGTCCAAAGCTGCTACCTCAGTATCCAAGATCAGCCTAAATCTTAAAAGGATAAATTTTACTTGCTCTTAATCAGTGGTGCTTATATTAATTGCTAATGCTTCAGCTGCTTCCCCCACAGCTCTAACATTATTTCTGTCTTGTCCAGGTTAAACCTAATTCAACCTCCAGTTTAGATAGATAGGGGTTCACTGTACTGCACCTCATCAACAGGTTGAATGCACCATTGCCTTTGTCCCCTCACTTAACTTCTTAACCATCTCATAACACACACACAACCTAATTTAATCCACTCCTGTTAATGGATTGGAGATGGTTTCTTTAGGAGAGGCCTCACAACAGTTTCCTTAAGGATAACCAGCGTGTTGCCCTCCACCCTGGGGAAACATTTGCAGTCTTCACCAACAAGATGCTCTAGCACTCCCTTGCATCACCAGTGAGAAAGCACATGGACCTTATTTGATGACTGTTGCCTAAAACTTACAAAAAGAACTTGGTATACGGTCCCTTGGGATAATTTCCTGATCCCACAGTGGTAAAGGGCTCAGTCCACAGTTGGCCAATTTGTTTTCTTCAAAGTTACTTGAAAATTCTTCACAGCAAGAAAAACTCTACTGTTTTCTTAAGTTGCAGCAGTCCAAATTAACCAGACTGTTTATCCCTCAGAAGATTTTCCCTGGGCCAGACTTTGGATGCTATTTTGAAGGTGAAGACAACTTTCTTTACTTTCTGCACAACTATTGTTGTTGTTTATTATTTGTATTATGATAGCATCTACAAACCCCAGTCATGGATCAGGATCTAATTTTCCTAGCCACTGTTCAAACTCATAACAAATAGACAGTCCCTGCCCTGAAGAGATTACAGTGGCATAAGACTTCAAAAAAGTCTTTTTAGCAGTTGTTTGTTCAAGAAAGAGACTTTCATCGATGCTCAAGTAGTCTCCCCTGTTATTTCACCTGTTGCAGATTATCTGTAAACCAAGATGGCCTGAGAGGATGAAGACAGCAGAGAGGGGATTTAGGTGCCACTATGCAGATAGCAGAAAACAAAAGTTAATTAAGCCATTGCTAGCTCAGTCAATTGATTGCAGAGTATTTTCTTGAAGATTTTCTGGAAGCTCATCAGTACCATCACTTTTTGAGGTTAGACCATCCTCAAACCATAGACAGGTCTCTTGCACCAGCAGGAGAACGTGCCTGATTTTAAATGAAGACTAGAATGGTCCATTCATGACAAAAATGTAATAGCCAATTCCATTAGATATAATCCTAGGCCAGACTCCAGATCCACTGTGCTCATTTCCATGCATAGAGCCAATAATCAGATTGTGATGGTCACAGCCATGAAATTCTGAGTTGATTCAGAATAAAAATCATCTGTTTGAACATTTGAACATGGCTTATCAGTCTCAGCAACTCTAGCACCACTATATTTGAAATATGGGAAATCTTAGCCCCATCTTAGCCCCATCCTGGGATTCACAGACAAAGTGGACTTACTATCAGATCTAACTTTGGAATTGGAAATTTCTCATATGCGAAATCAGAGTTGTTAGTCTCATGCTGAACCATCAAATTATCTGGAGACAACTACACCAGCAACATTAATAGAAAATATTTCTGTATAAAATGTTCACCATGATGGCCATGCAGAAGGCATATATCAGAGTGCAGGATGGGTTCTGGTCAATCACTTCTAGAATGTCAAAGCCTGGAAATACTACAGAGGCTTCAGAATTTAGAAGTGGGGGGCACCTCCCATGATATTCAAGCATCCCTTTTAGCCAGGGCTCAGAGAAGTATCCAGGATGAGGAGGTAAACAAGGAAATAGAAATATCCAGAATTACCCTTGCTCTTGAGAAGAAATAAAATGAATCTTAAAAACCGCAGATAACTATGATTTATTTGCATTAAAGTATTGCCTAGAAATCCCAACTAAAAGACCTTGTGCTAGGCATTGGACACATGCGTAGTAAAAGAGATCCCTTGCCTTGAAAAGCTTGTAATCTAAATAGAAAAGACCAGATAAAGTAAAAGACAAAGGAAGTATAATTTTCCCCGATGAGGTGCATTCTGATTCCATAGAAGACTAGCTTGTTCAGCAGAAAGTTGTCCTATGTTGGAAGAATCCCATTTCCTTTTGCTGCACAGAAAACCAGACAGACTTGTAGCTGACATTGTGTGAAGCGGAAAAGGAGAAGCATGTAGTCTACAATACTGAACTTTTGCTTCCTCTTTAATGTACATACCAGCACCTCCCCTCTCCGTCAATGGCAAAAAAAAAAAACCAAAAAAAAACCAAATAGCATTGTCAGCTCTAAATAACATAAAATGTAATGGCCACATTTAAATTTTGAACTCCTTAAAATGGCAACAGTCTCTTTCTCTCTTTCTTCAGTGAACCATCTAGCATATATTTTAGGTGCTATAAATTTATTAAAGCACGATACCTGTTATGTAGCAGTAAGGGAGTGTGAGCCTCAACAGGCCATGCAAACCAGCTGATCTGGCGGCACAGAGGTGGTGTGATAAAGCATCTTCTTTAGCTGCACATATGAGAGGTGTGGGGCAGGTAGAGAGTTCATGAAAATGAGATTCCTGCTTCATTGAAGGAGCCTAGCATGTCTTCCACCACTGACATGACTTTCTGCTTGGGTTGGAGTTAACCCTATGTGAATTGCAGTGGACCAGGATCAGGTCTCTGAACCAAAGGTATGGAGGTGCACTGTCTTTTGGAGCTGTGTAGTCTTTTGTGTGTCCTGAAGCTCTTGCTGTCTCTCTTTTGCAGAAGCTATTAGGATTTGGCCTTATGAATTTACTTTCATCTTTGGGTTCTTCTGATATAAACATGCCATGGAAGCTTCATTTTTGTGGTTTATAATGGCACTATACCTATCAAAACTTAGGTCTTCATTCTGTAATCCATATATGTGTAGTCTAAGTCCGTGGGATGGCTCCCATGAATAAGAGGTTGTCATCTTGGGCCCTTACTTGGAAAGTTCAGGATATATTATTAGTTAAGATCTGAGATAAATTCATTTGAAAAACATAGTGGGAATTTTTTCACAAGGATAAATGGGAATTTTTTAATCTAATAAATGGATTGTCAGATAGTTGAGGAGTTCTTTCAACAGTGATGCATGTATTTTGTTAGTACAAAGTTAAAGACTCTTTGCCACTTTAGAGGAAACTGCAACTACTGAAAAAAGAATTACAAATTATTTTTCAACATGAATTTTTAGTTTATTTTGATCAACCCCTCGAGGAGGAATTACATAAATAGTAGTGAAATTATGTATTTTTAAAATTCTCCTAGTGTTTTTAAGAGAGAAATTTTTTCATCAGTTTATCAAAAGTTGGCTTTTGTTAGTGCAATTGTTAAACAAAACCAGTAATTAATGTGATGACTGAAATGTATGTATTTTAGTTTCTTTGCAGTTTCAGTAACTATAAAAATTGTGTAATATCTTTTAATATTCTTAAATTAATTTTGAAACTTAGCTTTTTAGATTTAACAGATAAGTTTTGTTATTTTCTTTTACATTGGGGGATGGTAGTTTGTGTTGTTTTATTGTTCTTCTGATTGGCAGTGAAAGCCTTATTTCACAGCTTGCAGTGAGGGACTATTGGGTAAAGGGTGGCGGTGCTCCACAAGCTATAGTCAAAAACTGTCAATCAAAAGCCCACATAGGCTACTTAGAGAATGGGTTTTCTTACTGACTTCTCCAAATGTCGCCTCATGCTGTCTTTGATTGGCACTGCCTGGCAGGGAGGATGGATGAATCTGTCACCGGCTGGTTAATTGTGTTGCCGGTCTTAGCCTGACATCAGGTCTTTGACTCTTAAGTGGCTCAATACAAAACAAATTAGCAGATTGTAGTCATATTTCTCATTCTATATGCTTTGACTTTGTTGAATGCAGTCCATAAATCATATTGACTGACACCCTAGTGAATGATGAAAGCTGCTTTTGAGACAGCTAGCATGGATGTAGAAAGCAGTACCGTGAAGGTGCCATGGAAGGGTGCATATGGCTGACCCTTTGGGAATTTCCTAGGAGCCAAATGTCTCTTTACTGCAATTGTTCTTAAGAGAAAAGCTTTTGGGTACTACAGAAAGGATTTAATATGTCAGCAGATTCTTTTTTACAAGCTCCTTTGAAATATAAGAAGTTTGTCTAAGGGTTTTCTCTTTTTACAAACTTGTATTTCAGCAAAAAGTAAAGGGTGGGTAAAAAGTAGTTGGTTTTAAAAACTTTTAGCAGGTGTTTTTGCTTATAGAATAGGGTCCTTGTTTCCTGAAATTTGCATTGGTGGAGTAAAAGAATATGCTTACTAGATAGCGGCAATTATAATGTGTGTGAAGATGAGAAGTTAGTAGTTTCTTCGTAGTGGTCTGCAATAGTAGAATGCAATAAAACTGCTCAATTTCTGCATGGCATCAGATATATTTATTTAATTTACTTGCTTGATGTAGTAACTTCAAAAAGCTCAAAACTTACTAATGCTAAATATTAAGAATGCCTTAAAAGTAACTGAAATAGTTTTATTCTGAAGTAGTAGTACATTATGATAATATTCTTGGACCCTTAAGTTTACTTTTAAAAACATCCATTTGGAAAGATATTGAAAATAGGGATGGTAAATTGTTACAAGATGGAACATAAATATAGTCAGACTTCATTTATTAGATATGAATTTGAAATAATATTTCACATATTCTAAAAAAAATTACTTGCATTTTTGTTTTATCCCCCTGTGAATGAATCTTACAACCCCATGCATTTTGAATTTGGAAATACTGAACATTGCAAAGTAAATCTATAGAGAAGTTTAAATTAGTTTAGAAAAGTAACAATTCAGATTATTTTGGTTTACAGATAAATTTAATAGATTTACTTTTAGCCTTACTTTTTTTTACCAAGATTTACAAAAATCTAGTGATCCTCACTGAATAGTTATAAATTGTGTATAGTAAAATCCCCCCTTAACATTCCTTGACTGTACCATGAAAACAATAAGCCTGTAGTTCAAGTCCATAGTTGGAAGTAATCTAAATGTTAGGATGTTTGCCTTTTGTCATTTAAAATAAGCATTAAAAGCATATGTATTAATACTTATTTTAAAATGTCCAGCAGAATTATTTCATATCATGTATTTCTGCATTGTAACCATTATCTTGTGCTCCAGTACTATTGATACATGCCAGTTTACAACAGTTAAGTTTAGAGGTTTAGTCAGAAAGGTAAAATGGAATATTTTGTTTATAAGAACACTATGTTTGCATATAAAATAAATTGAATGTTAAAATTTTTCTTGACAACCTATTAATCTGCTTATACTGTTATTACATTATGGTGGCAGCATAAATAGGATATAGAGCCGATTTGATGGAGCAGTACATTAAACTGAAATGCACTAGTTGTTCCATTAAATCAAAATGACATTTCCATTAAGTATCTCAAACCTACTATATTGTAATTAAATGAATTGTGGCCCATTGGTTACCCTCCTCCCCTTCACCCCCTCCCCCCATTCATATTGATATTGTTTTGCTTGGGGAATAGAACTGCATGTCTCCCAATGTAATTACCATTGGGTTTGGGAGACTTTTAAGCATGCTGTTCTTGCATTGTTTCTTACATTCCTTGTTGGCAGTTCATTTGTTTCGGTCAAATATGTTATTTGCTCCTGCTTTAGTTTTTAAGGCTGTCAGCTAAGAAATTGACATCTCATTTTAGATATGAAGCTCCTTACTGTTTCAGGTGTCTTAAAGTTCCAGTATGATATCAGAACAGAGTGAATAATGTAATATCCATGAATAAAAAGCAGGAAAAGCTTAAAGAAATTTCAAAATGATACATTGTATTATGTATCTATTCTTTGAATAAATTCACTTATAACAGTAAATTGGTGAAAGCAAGGCAAAATATTTAGAACCAGATTATGCTTGCTTATATATACATACAACTCCCATCAAAGTGAGTGAGTTGTACTTGCATTACTAAGGGCAAAATCTGGCTCTTTATCCTTTAGAAACTAGTCTTAATTATACTTTGGCCTGTAATTAAAATTATAGTAATAATTTAAAAGGTAAAATTATTTGTATTGCACTAGATATACTAAATCATTCCTCCCCTCTGAAAATATAGTGTATTAATACTTGAGCTGTGTTACAAAATAAATTATATCATTAATGGAGATCATTACATTAAAACATGCTTATTTAAAAGTACATTAAACCACATGTGCAGTAAGGCATAAAATTACAATTTAACACACAGACTTCTTTGTTTTAAAAACATTACAACGTTATGGGTTAAAGATAGCCCTAGTCAGGAAGTCATAATGAATAATTGTTTTGAAATTTCACCTTAATTGGTTATCCATCTACAGCGCAACTTTCATATTATTTTGTTTTAAATTAACATATTTGATTAAATAGTTTAGCATGTTCATAGCTAAATTTGTGTTTTGTTTTATTAATCTCTTGCAATGGGAAATTTTCTTCTAAAGGATTCTGTGAAAATTGTAATGAAAATATAAATAACTGGATCGTGATTAGAAAATTATTTCTGTTTTGTACAGCAGAGGGCTACAATTCATTTTGTAAGTAGTTGATTTCCAGGGACCATTATTTGACCTGTCAAACACTTAAAAAAAGTATGGACAGGCTTGAAGTTCGAAAGCAGCAGACTTTTTGGCTGGAAGTCAACAGTTTAAGATGTTTATAATATTATGATAATATACCCAAGTAAAAGCAAATGTTTTGATAAAGGTAATTGTCTGTTGTATGGTGTTATACATTTGCAATGTGTCAATTTCCATTCCAGTTTTCACTGTGTTTAAAAATGTCATCATAAAGTTAACAACATATCTCAGTAACAAATATTTTTAATGACACTATTCTAGTCTATACTCTTGAAAAATATATGGATTTGTCTATAGTCCAGAAAAATTACCAGCTGTCACTTAATACATGTTTGGGTTTTGTTTAATGCCCCTAAAGATGTAATTATATTCAAAACTGATGATAATAATCAAATAATCTTTCATTAATCATTCATTGTCTATGTTAAGTGTAGTTGTATTAAGAATTTGAGTGGGTATATATAAAATAAAGGAATACAGGCCATTATCTGGTGATATATAATTTGCTTGCTGTCTTACAACTTGTTATCCTTTTTATCAGGGAAAAGTGGCCCAGACAGCTTGCATGTCAGCCTGCCAACATCTTTCAACATCCCTTATGCAGATGCTATTGGACAGTGAGTTAAAACAGATAAGCATGGGAGCTGTTCAGCAGTTTAATTTAGATGTCATACAGTGCGAATGTAAGTAGAGAATTCTGAATGTTAAAGTATATGAATGTTTCATTATAACTGCCATGACGCTAAAAAAAAAAAGTCTTTATCTACGCCAGGTAGTGATCCTCTTTTATAATATACAAAAATTTTGTCTTTTGGTTATGCTTTGATTTCATTCATATGTTAAAATACTGGTTTTGGTTATGTAGGTAACTGTGAGAATAATTTTCCAAGTGAAGTTAAATTACTTAAATGAAAATATTAATTTATGCCATTTATTTTTAGAGGGCATTAAATATTCAGGACACACAAATGTGTATGGTTTTAAATAAAGACCTTGAATATTAAAGCTCCTGGAAAGCTTTTTGATAAGACATTTATATATTACATTTCTTAGATTGAATTGTCCTTCTATTGCTTCTTCTAGTAGCATAATAATCATGATGCAATACAAAACTATAATCCAAAGAGAACATTAAGATTGCATAGTCAGCCACTGAAAACCTGGGAAATGCCAGAATAGAGGTTGCTTGTGCAACCTTAATTCAATCCCCTTACGTATATGCATTATGGTACAGTCTTCAGTTATTTGATCACATACTATTTTTTCCACAGACCATGCCTTATTCAATGAACAGGATGGATGGTGCTCAATTAATGAGCAGCTGCTCAATATTTTATCTTATACTCATTGTTCAGTTTGTGCCCCAGGCCTTGTTTATCCTGTTTACTATTGAAACCTGGTTGTAAATACCGAATAATAATCATCTCATATGCTTTCTATGGCATTCATTATTATAATTAGCTGAGTGCTTCACAAACATTAATTAATTAATCTTCACAGCGTCCCTATGTGATGAGTGGATATTATTTCCATTTTACAGATGGGGAGCTAAGGCATAGAAAGATTAAGGACAAAAGTCCCCACTAACTTGGGTGTCCAACTTGAGATGCCTAGAGTCTGATTTTTCAGAACACTTAGTTTTATACAGTACTTTATGTATTTCAGCATGCATGCCACTGATTTCATTTGCAGCTGTTAGTGCCCAGTTCTGCAGATATACCCCAATGTTTCAGGTTGAACACCTAGAAAATCAGAAACACACAATTAGTGACCACCTGTGAAAAGTTTGGTTTAAATGACTTGCCCAGCATCATGTAGGAACTTTGTATCAGAAGGAGGGATAGAATCCAGTTCTCCAGGTGAGCATTTAGCTGCTTTAACTATGAGAATATCCTTTCTTCTCCTGCAGTCCCCCAACCTCATTCACTACATGCCTTCGAATTCCTGCAACGAATGAGGCAGGTGTTGTACAGACAACAGAGCAGATCCATCCTTTGCGCTAAATGAGAGAGGAGTTCTGTGGAAAAAATAACAATTAACCATGTAGTTAAAGACTGTACCATAAGGTATACAAACAAGAGGACCTAATTAAGGCTTCACAGGCAACCTTAATTGTGGTATTTCCTAAGTTTTGAATGCTTGACTTTGCAACCTTAATAATGTTCTTTTAATGTTGTTTTTGTGTGTAATTTCTGAGATTTGTGAAAAAGCAAACTGAAAAAACAAATTCAAATATGTAGCATGTTGACGCCCACATGGGTCATCATTAGGATTGGAACCTTTAGCTCCACAGCTGAGACCTCTGCCTTGAGTGTTAATGGAGTAACTGCTAGCAGTGGTAGGTGGTTGTTCTCTGTGGACCTGCATTAGAGGAGGAGAAGACACACACTTTGCCAGTGGGTTGCAAAGATTTTTGCTGACAAATGAGGCATGGTGAGGCTCAGGAAACTTGGATTCCATTCCAAGTTCTGGAGGGGAGTGTTCTCTAGTGGACACATTCTCTTCTGCCTGCTCCCCCCAAACTTGACTCTTTCTGCCCCACTAACCTGTCCTTGTGCTAGTCCTGTGTCTTCCTGCCCCCGGTGCTTCATCTTGGTTCATTTTCCTTGCCTACTCTGCACCAGTCTCCACTCCTTAGGCTTCTCCTTGGCTCCCAGTTCCCTTGCCCATTCAGTCCCAGCCTCCCCACCTTCCCCCACCTCTGTCTCCTTCCCCAATGTATTCCAGTCCCCCTCCACCTCAAATCAGTCACAGTTTCTCTTTCTTTCTTTCCTCCTCCTCTCAGTCCCAGTCTCACCAGACTCCGTGATACAGTCTAGTCTTTTTCCTCTTCCACCATCCTGCTCTTGTCTCTTCTGCATTCAAAAGAGGCACCTTCCTCCTCCAGGGTGCCTGGGCATCACTATCACAGGAGAAAGTCTCCCCGCTCTCAGTTCTGGTGCCAGCCTACACCCCAGCCTAGAGCAGCTGACAGCAGCAGTTGCAGGGTTACAGCATGCTCAGTTGCTATCTGGGAATTTTGCCTGCCAGTCTGCTCAACACTAAGAGCTGTCAGGCAATGGAGGTAGGAATCTTTAGACATTTTGGGTGCTAATCTCTTAAGAAGTCTTTGCAGAGAGCATGGAAACTGAGGGTTTTTTCCAAAGGCTTATAACTTGGCTAAATTTGGGCAGACTTGCACAGGAACATCGAAAGGCATATCCTGACACCTAACCACCCCCATGCCAAATTTGAAATACCTGCCCCCAGAGCAGGGGGGCACTGGAACTTTTCAAAGGAAAAGTCACCACAATTTTTTTAAATGTCAAAACATATTTTCCATAGCCTCATTCTCAAACCTGATGGAACCATTGTGACTGAAACTTTCCCAAAAAATTCAACTTGAGGTGTCTTTCCAACCCAAAGAGTAAAAGTTAGTTTTCAGTTTTTATCTTTGCCAAGATCTATAATGGATCGTGTCAGGCAACCTTAATAACAGGTAATGCTACCAGCCCTGTCTATAATTAAATGTAATATATATGTCTTTATGATTCAGAAGTTGGAGGGTCTATTATGATTGAAAGCGTTGCCGAGGGAACCATTACATGTGGTAGAGTGGAAGTTCCAACCATTGAAGAGAACACATTAGATTAAAGAGAACTATACCGTGAAATGTTTCATGTTCCTCAGAGAAAAGACCTTAGTAGGAATGTTTTATTATGTTCAATATTAGAGCCCTGTGAATTTTTTAAAATTGTTTATGATTTTTTTGTTTTATTTTGTGGTAAGTTTTATTTCATTTTATTCTGGGGAGATGGGAAGGAGGAAGGCCCTGTGGGGTTTTGGGGGTGAGGTTACAGGGCAAGGCTACCTTGCACTCACTCCGTGGCTCTTATCCCACAGGACTGGGCCCAGCTCCCTACTGTGCACATTGCAGTCTAGCACCTGGGGTTGCAGCGTTGCTCAGGTTTGGCTTGGCCACCTTGTGGCCTGGTGTGACAGAGTCCCACAGGAACAGTGCTCAGGAACCACTCAGGCGAAGCCAGTCAGGACTCTAGTCCTTGGAATTTGCCCGATCCTTCTCTGCTCCCCCTGGTTCTCCACACACCAGTGCAGCCGCCTCCTGAATCTGGCCTTGGAACATTCAGCACCCCTGCTCCACCCGAACTCCCCTTGTGTGTTCCCCTGGATGGGACTCTGGGGAACTCCTACACGCCCCAAAGGGGCCATGCACCCTGCCTTGAAGTCAGAAGTGATTCACAGCAAGCATGGAAATCAGAAGAGTTTATAAGTTCTCAGGACCACAGCATAGAAAGACTTTGTTAGCAGATTAATTAGAAGTTACAGCAGCAACCAACTAGGGAGCCTCAGAGCCCATCCCCAGACCTTGCTCTTGAGCCCCTTACAGGGGACTGCCTTTCCAGCCAGCCACCCTCCCCCCACCCCAAGCCATCCCTTTGCCCCTCCCTAGTCTTTTGTCTCCATCCTGGGCAAGGTGTCTACCCCTTCCTTGTTTCCGCCTGCCACAACTTGTTGCAACCTGTTGCAGCCGGTTGACCCAGGGCAGGGGGTCCTGGCCATTGTTTATGTACCTGTGGCTGGGGAGGGCCCATCCGTCCTCTAGTAGCCTCTGCAATGATCTCACACCCGGATCCCATTACCAAAATACATGAGTAACAGATGGGGGAAACTGAGGTGTACATACTTCACTCAGAGAAAACCCCAATAATATCTTCACTTCGTCACACCTGGCACACCGGTTCGCAGCACCACTCAGGCTTGGCCTGTCCACAGGCTGTGAATGCCAGGTCACAGTGCCCAGAGCGGGGAGTCAGGCCCAGTCCTGTGTTGGGGTACATGTTTTGATTGATTTCTCTTTACAGGTTGTTTTTTGTTTCATTGTGTTTTATTTCACGTTTGTTAAAAACACACACAGGGCACTATTTATTATCTCAGTCATCTCCTGCTTACCCAAAAACTGGCTGTAACAAGTGAAGTGTAGCCATTTACTTTTTTGTTAGAGAGAAAAAATTAAACATGGATTATGCTGCCAACAAATTAACTCTTACAATAGTTTAACATAGTAACAAAGGTTAGGGGTTATCCCTCAAGTATTGGTTCACCTGAAGCTCACCACAGGGCATCTTCCCTGGCACTTTTGTGGAATTTTTCAGTTCTTTTGGTTTTTGCTCTCAAGCTCTGAGTTAAATAGGCCCTCTGACTTGGAGGTAGGTTATGCAGAATAGTCTTGCTTCTTTTATCATCATATTTATTTATTTATATACTTACATAGCATTAAAGATGTGCATGGAAATTTTTAGAGCAAATAATGACAGATTCACTGATCCAAAGAGTCTTCTATCTCAGGATTCTCATCCTGTAAGTCCTTCCTCATGAGTAGCTCTGAATTGCATTCAATTAATGGCAACCAGAGTTTACAGGAGCAGTCCCCAAATTAAGACAAGAACAACAGGAGTAGATGACAATATATATGGCGAAGGTGATAGAAGTTTAAAGGGCAGACAAGAAGAAGACAAGTTCATAGGGTTGCTTGAGTGAGTAATGCACGATATTAAAGATTGCAATCTTATCTGTTAAAGAAGTATGTTTTGAGAAGTAGTTTAAAGGCAGGTTGGATCGGTTCAAGAAGCTGGGACGCCTGGTCATGTCTCCAAAGCAACTGGCCACGCCTCCATGATAGCTTGTCCACACCCTAACGTTCCAGGGCATTCTAGGTCTGTGTTTTGCTTGGTTCCTTTTTACTTCCCTGCACGGATTTATAAGTATCCATGGATGGAGGGAATGGCAGCCTCCACTGGGTTTCTAATCCCAATCCTGAAAAGACAGGCCAAGAATAGGTGGGCAAGGACAAAGGGTGGACAAAGGGTGTCTTGTGCCCCTCAACTCTCAAACAACACCAGCCTGCACAGCTGAGCAGGTGCAGAGGAGGAAGTTATCTGGTCCAAATATAAGGCTGGCAAAAATTACTCCCATTTGCCACTCTCCTCCTTCCCTCCCCCAAGCAAGGGGGGACCAGGGACCATATTGTGACTCTGACACAGTAATGAATAATGGAAAGTGTTAGGCAACCTTAACTACAGGCATTGCTAACATCTCTACTTCTAATTCCTATACAGTCAATACGTGCTTGCTATGTATAAATATGTTAAACAGAGGGGTTTTTTATTCTTTGGGGGGAAAAAAAAAAGTCCTCTCAATCCCTTCCTGAGATAGTTATTCCTTTCCTGGCAGTACCTTAGAGGGTCTGCTTTTTACAGATAGATTGTTATGTGGCTTATGATTATAATACTCAACATGTATATGTAAAAGTAGTAATTGGCCATCTGTAGCACATTCACTTCCGACTCTCTTCCTTCCTAAAAAGTTGTACCTGAATATGGAGACAGATTAGTAGGAACTCCAGAGCCACTACCATATTGCTCATTGCTAAAATGACATGGAGTTGGCTGAAGCAATGATGTAGTATTACTTTTTCCCTTAGATACTTGCACAACATAATGACCTGTTCAGTGCTTGAGACCCAAATTCTAATCCTAAATGTGGGTTTTCTGCCGTCTATTAGGTTGAGAGGGAATGTTTTTCCTTTTCCAACTTGTACTCAGCTAGGCTAATTAACTTACATTTTCTATATTTCTAGGAATGAAATTAAAGAAACTAATAATCTTCCATGCCCATGTTTTTATCGGTCTTTATTTTTTATTTCATTATATGATTCAAAGAGACTTTTACAGTCTGCCTCCTGAATATTCTCCCAGCAGCGGTGCCTCCCAGTCAGGCCATACAGAGAAAGTATGCCATGGTATCACAGACAAAGCAGGGTTCCAGTCAGCTGTGCTATATAGACTGAGCAGCTATCTAGTGAGCGGGCTCTAAGTTACTTCTCGGTCACATATAACTTTATTTTTTACTTTTTCCTAAACCAGTTGAAGGATCTTATTTTTAATCAGGACTTTTTCTACCAAGTTCTAGCTTTTTTGGTATTGTCCTGCTCAAAAACATGAGGTTAGAATCTTTTTACAGTGAGAAGTCTGATTTTTAATGTTTCCATAACCAAAAATTTGCCAAAAGGATTTTGTTCGAAATTTCTCCCCCGGATTAATTTAACATACAGCACAGACTAAGCCTGGAAAATTTCAGACCAAAATGTGAATGTTTCAGAAAGTTGTGTGTGTCTGAGGAGGAGGGGGTTGGGGAGTAGTAATATGATGGAAAATCTTTTAATTCTTAATTATAATGGACAACCCTGGTGCCTTCTAGCATTCTTCTTATACAACAGTAAATAAAATAATTTTAACTTTCTGCAATGTTTTTAATGTAAGGTCTAACAGTTTCTCTGCAAATCCATTTGATCAGATATATTTCCTTTGAAATATTTAGCTACAGCTAAATAAGAGTTGGTCATATTTGCTGAATGTGTGCTAAAAATACCATCTTATAATGTGCAGAATGAGGGAGTAGGCCCAACAGTCTGCCCAGAGACTGCTTTGTTGTTGGAGTTTCATTCATAAGGTCTGTCACAGACACATTCCAGGCATCACTATGCTGCCTGTGATTTATGTTCTTGCCCATCACCCTCATCCAGTTTTATTCTTTGACGTTTTTGGATTAATGGCTATGACAGTGACATTTCCATTAGCACTTGGGATGTGCAAGTAATTCACAAATGGCAGGTAGCTTCCTACTGTATTTGATAAATGGATTTGATGTTTTACTGACACGGGAGGTGGAGGGTATATCACAGACATTCTGAATTAGAAAGTTTTCAGGTGTAATGCAGAAAGTTCTGGGCTTCTAAATAGCCATTTTAATTCTTAGCAACATTCTAGTATCTAGACTTTTCTTCTGGTTGTAATGATACTCTTTTGGGTCTTTCAGGTTTAAAAATAGTATATTATATAAACAGGAGATGGAAATGACACTGGCAAAAATTTGATTACCTGAGAAATTTGTTTCCTTAAAAAATATTGTTAGTGAATTTAGTGTTTGAAAAAGATTCTGTATTAACCTCCCTGGAGACTGAAGTTTTGTTAGCGATAGAAATGAGTGCAGGGACTAGTGGTTTCTGTGGGAATGGAGGAAGAGCTCTTGTGGCACGCTCTGAAATGTCAAAATCCTGCATTGCATTTTGAGGGTCCACACCGCTTTACATTTTAAAGAGGCAGATCAGCAGGACTCAGCAGTGAGGTCTGATGCCAGAGAACAGAAGGAGCAGATTATCTGGCTGCTCCAAGATGAAGTTCCTCTGATGCTAAAAGAGGAAATTAAATTGCCAGGCCTCCCCACTTCCAAAGAGATATGTGTGTGAGAAGACAGGGGAATGTGAAAGAAGGTATGTTGTGACTGCTTTGTCTCCAGAAAAACAACTTTTTTTGGCATGGGGAACTTAATCAATCTTTCCGAACTTTTTAAAAATGTTAGATTTGGTTCACAGGATCGGTGACAGTTTTGCAGGTGTTCTTATTGGAAATAGAGTAGGGGGGGTTTATTCCTCCTATGTTACACAATGTTGAAGTGTATTCTGCAGTATTTGTATTTTGTATCTGTGGTAATGTGCAGCTAGTATGAATTGGATAACTTTAAGGTTTCTTGGTTTTTTTCCGATTATCGTTTTATGAGGGGTTACTGAGGCCTGTGGCACAAAAGCCACAGAGAAGTCCTCCTGCTTGTGCCAGACTGAGTCCCCTGGGGGGAAATGGAGCCTTTTGATCATCTCCTGAAGATAAAACTTACAAGCTGTATCAGGCTGCTGAGTTTCTCCCTGCAGAACCACGCAGTGGGTAAGAGTAGCAGGGTTTATTTGGGAAAGGGAGATTGCTAGGTGAGATTGAGCGCTGGTTCTGGTGGAGAACCACAAGAACACAGAAAAAGCTTCAGAAAAGCATCCAAACTTTTGGATTTTCTGACTTACTAACATTTAGATGCGTGCCACCACTAATAATACATAATCTGATGTATGTCTATTTATTTAATGTTCTAAAATGACTGTCATTATTAAGACTGTTTGGTCATTTCTACTGTTAAATGTAAGTAGAAATGTTTCCTATCTAAGGTGACAGGAACTAAAATTGCTTTTTGAAAATAAAAACTACCTAAAATTATGTCTAAATCCACGTTACTTGAAGCAATTTAAATATATTTATTCAAATAGAATAAGGCCTTCAGCAAAAGTTCTGTTTCTGGGAAAACGTGACTTACCATGGAGACTATCCATCAAAATATATATTTAGATTTGGGTTTATGCTTGGTATAATTTTAGAACTCAGTCTGTGGTTTAAGGGGGATGTAGTGTTTTAATTTAAAACATTGTGCAATTTTAGATCTAGTGACATCAGTATTGTTTAATGAAATTGTAACTGACTTAGAAATATTGATGACTAGAAAGTTACCATCAGTTTTGCTGTATCATTATTTTTAAAAAATAAAGCCCTAAATCCAGAGGCAGGATTAAATGTCAGTAGGAGGCACATAACCAACGTAACAGGCCTTGTAACCCACCTGTGCATCAGCCTGACTCGTAGGCCAGTTAAATCAGTGTGCAAGAGAGATGGCAGGGATTTGCACTCAATCCACAAAAGGACATAGAATTGCTGAAACTGCTTGGGAGATCAGGGGATTAATGCAAATAACTCCTCCTTTTCCCTTCAAACCAGTTTCTCCTAGATCTTCGCCTTTTTCTCCAGATGGTGCCTGGGTAGGGTTGCCGTAACTCTAGAGGGAAGAGGTGATCTGGACCCCATTTCTCTTTATTTAAAACGTTTGCAGGTGGCCTCACATACAGACATGTAAGAGGTTGAGGAGCCAAAGCCCTGTTGTTTCTTTGCAGGAGTCAGTCTCCTGCTCCATAGCCTGTTCTGTTTGCCGGCTGAACGCTTCTCTCTTGGGAAGTCATGGTGGTGCTAACTCGCTTGAAATCATCTTTCAGGGCAGTTTGGGGGAAGACAGTGAAGTCATGGACGCAATGGGCAGGGTTGGGTGGTCACTCTACAGTTGACAGCCTCAGGGAAGGACCTCCTGCTCAGGGTATGTTTGAGCAGTTGGAGAGTCCAATAGTGCTCAAATGGTTTGGGTCAGGATTTGGCCTTAAATCTTCATGTTCTGAGTTTAAAAATTAATTTACAGCTCTGCTGTCTTGCACTAGAATCCAAGAAGCAATGTTATGAAGGTGAAGAAACAGCTGTGCTCAGTTAACTTATGACCTTAAGCAGGTACCCAAATTTCAGCTTCTGTCACTTAGGTGCAAACTATTCATTTATACTCTCAAAGTAAATGCTGAATTTCCAGTCCTGTACACTGAGCAAGTCACAGATATAAAGTGATGGTTGCATACGCTTAGGGATCGTTGAGATAAGAGCTTTTTGGAATCAAATCAACAGTAGACCTTGACATGTTGTTAAATATAGAATTACAGAGACGCTCAGTAGTATAATTGTTTACTATTACAGATAACTTAAATTTCAGCATTTTAATTTAATTTCAGCAGAGATGTTCTTTGTCTTATGATATAAACTAAAATAATGTTTTGTGTACTTATTGGCTGAGTTTGGGAGGCCTTCCACTCCCCCTGATGGCATTTTTCTGTTTGGATGTAACACGATAATATTTGAACGCCACGTCCAATCAATTCCAAAATTACAGGAAGCATTCGAAGCATCAGTGAGCTGAACCTTATTGACTTGGGGGGAAGCTGGAAAACCAGGAGGGGAGAAATGGGGGACGCACAGAGCCCTTGCCATCTGTTTAACAGAGCCACAGTTTCAAGCACTTCTGCAATTATCTGTAGATCAAATAACTGGTTGATGGCACCAATTAATACATTTCAGCATAACAATGCCCTTATTTCATCTCTGCCTAACCTTCCAATGGGAGAGGTGGAATGGAGAAACCTAGCATTGGGGGTTGGGGGGAATTGTGGGGCATGGGGAGAGAATGGGGGACCCTGGTAAGAGATCAGAGAATGGGGGAAGAGGGGCATGGGGGCGGAAGGAGGCAATAAGAAGTATGGAGGGAAAGGAGAGCACATGGAATCCCTGGCAGGGGAAGATTCAGGACCCCTGGTATGGAGGGAAAGGGGGTCATAGGGGAAGAGGGAAATGCAGGTGCACACAGAGTCCCTGGGGCATGGTGGAGAATGAGGAACACTGCTATGCAGGGGCGGGGAAGGAACACGGACGGACGGTGTTAGTTAAAAGAACAATATATTCACGCCAGCAAATGCCAGAGTTGTAGCTGTCTGCATAACCTTAAAACTTGATCCCCTTTTGCATACATTTTACCATCCAGCTTTTAATTACATAATTGCAAATTATTTTTTCTTTGCTCTCAAACTTAATTAAATGCATGGGTGGGAAGTTGAATGATGCAGGGTTATTTAGTGAATGAGCTCTGATAGACTATGTATATACACACATTCTCAAAGATCCTAGTCCACATACACACTCTATTTACATATTCGTGTTAAACAATACCATTAGTATGTTGGGAGACCTGTTAACAAAAACAGTGTGTGTGAACTAAATACTGTACTATTTCTTATGACTTGGCCACATCAAAGAAGATTTTTATCAGATCATCATAATGCTAATACAGTATGTAATTGAATTCACTGCCAGATTACAAGTTTATTTCCCAAACTCTTGAGGAAAAAATTCCATTAAAAAAAATTCCATTGTTGCTGCTTTTTTAATGGTGAATCTTTGCTTTTTTCACTCTGTCCTGTATAAAATGGCTCAATCATTTTTGGTCAGATTTTTTTTTAAAAAATCACTCTCAGGTTGAGAACAAATATGGAGGATTTTTTCCTGAAAGATAGAAGTATAGCAGCGTTTTATCAATGTCTAGAAAAGACCCTTTAGAATGGATACATTGGCAGCCTTAACTCTACATGTTAATTTTGGTCCACTTAAAGCATTCTGCAGTATAAAACACTTAATTGGTTTCATAAAATGGTCATGGAAATGTAGTAACCCAGACAAATCTGCTTGTCTGACCTTTGCCATAACTAGGGTCGCTTCTGGTTTTCAAAATTATACACCTATAACAATTAAATTAATTATATTATTCACCCCTCAGAAATATTTCTTTTTATCAATATGACCTCATTTGTAAGATTACATTCATATGCTATAGGAAGTTTTCCCCAAGTTGTATATGCATTTATAAAATAAAATCAGAAATGAGGAGAATGGAAGCATATACAGAAAATAATGTTTCTGAATACTGAACACTTTTTGCTGTTGTCTTCTCTGTTATTAGCTGCTATGGCAGTATGTGCCCTGTGGAGAAATAAATGAGGTGATAGGTTTTAATACAGAAGAATATATTCACACCCACCTGAGCCAAACAAGCTACAGAAAGTTTGTAGATTCTTGCTCTGTGGCAAACTGATTTACCCCAGGGAAAGGCCATTCCACAGTAAAAAGTGAAAATAGGTAAAAGAAAAATTTGCACCTAGTCCCTATACACAATTCCCAGTTCCCCGTCCATTCATTTGCCACTTTACACTTACTATGCTGGCTTTATGCTGTCTGTGGGAATTACTGCCTCCTTCAGGTTGACATATGCTGTGCTGGTGGAGGAGCAACTATGTATGTGAGTGATATATGAAATAAGAGATTATGTAGGAACAGGTACTGCCCCTGTCTTCCCGAAACAATGCAACGGGTTTCCTGTTCTCCATCTTTGTTGTGTTGAGAGAAGAACTCCCTATCACTGAGAATATAGAGTCTCTTCTCCCCCTCCCCCTTCTCTTTTTCTTGGGTGGGGGAGAGACCTTGTGAGAATAGAGATGTTCTGGTTGTGCCGTCACAGCTGATCTCCCATGGAGCTGCTAACTAGTAAGGGGCTGGCCATAAATTACAGAACACCTTTTTTGGTGATTTTTCAAGACCCACACATACCTTGTAACACTGAAACAAACACAAAAAATTAAGGATCCAGCCACCTCCTGTTGCTTTACATAATTTATGAACCTCCGCAAAAGAGCGGGTATTTTTGGGCCACAGATCATTGGTCTTCCTTAGATATTCTTTATAGCTAGTTGCTGAAGAAGTCTCCAGTGTAAGAAACCACTGGGCTTCAGGAATGCATCAAATGTAATAAACTATTCCCAACTTCCAATCTGCTTGTCATTAGCTCCTTTTTTAAAATATAAGACATCCCCACAACTCCCGCAGTTGATTGGCCCCCTCCTCTTTGGGCACTTATCCTAAGTGGGACTGGGGGGACACCATGCACGAAGAGTTTTCTCACTCTTTTGCTGTCCAGAGGCACTGGGTCCATGCAGCTGTCGGGTGCAAGATGATAGCAATTCTATTGATGGTATATCTCTGATGTCCCTGTGGTCTAGGTCTGCGACAGTGCCAACAGGGCCTTAGCGTTCAGTTATTCCTCTTTCTCCTGCATCCAAAGTCAGTCTCCCCACTCCACAAAACAGCATGGAGTGTCTGGAATTGCTGACTCATTGGGGCACTTGGTCTCCCCCCACACCCTGAGTACGGCTGTTGTTGGGGTGGGTGAAGTGCTCTGCAGGGGTCATGTACCCCCAGTGTTCTAGCTCTGTAAAGGGACAAAGAGGGACCAGCTGCCCCCTGGTGGCAGTGGGTGCTGCTGCATCAGAGAGCCACCTAAAACTGGCCATTCCTGCTGGGAATTCTGTGGAAGGCTTCAACCCATGTGGTACTCCCGAGAGGAAGGGGAGGAGCTGCTGAAGCATTGTGCACAAAAAGCTCCACAAGGGGTTGCAAAGAGAGAAGCAGAAGTGATGCTCAGCTAGCACCCTGGTGCACTGCTGGTAGTGACTGCTGCTTTCTCCCTCCTGAAGGAATCGTCATCTTCCACTGGATGATTTTAATTAGATTAGATCATCCACTCTGCCTTTTCCCTAAGTGTGGGTTTGTTTGTGTTGCATTTTATTGTGGGTTAATTTTTTTAATTAATTTCCAAGTTCCTTGTAACTTTTATTTTACAAAGACAAAACCTTCAATAAACTGTGGCTTTTTTCTGTTTTCTTTCCTAAATTACTAGCTTTATTTTAAACTGCCATAAAAATGAGCTTTTAAAACAATTTTACAGCAAATACCAGTGGTCACACATCTTACAGAAATAATGTGGCTGGCTTTTTTTTAATATACGTTTAAACCAGTTTTTGCATTTTGAGCATACTTCAGCCTTCCAATTTTGACAACCTACTTTGGGCTTTTTAAAGAGCAAAATTCCATTATCTAAAAACTTGTTAAAAGGCATGAGCAGACATTCCACCTCCGTTCTGATTATGGTTCTTAGAACTTTCCACCTGTTGTCTGCACATTAAGCTAACTCCCACCTAAGTGTCTGCCTTTTATTGCTGTTTGGCTAGAGGTGGGATTTTTATAGAGCAGATGCTATGACAAAAGCAGATGTTTAAAAATACGTTGACAGCCATGGAATTGGTATAGTTTCAAAATGCTTTTGTAATCATTCACCTCGGGACAAAAATGTAAAGTCTGCTGCTCGCATGATTGGAGTATTATCACAGGTTTTGAACTTTACAGAGGATAAATGTATCATAATTAAGGATTATACGAGTTTAAAACGGTGGAGAATGTGAATTAATGGTCATAATCTCTTTGATTTCTGTCAAAATGGTTAATGTCTATTCTTTTGTAGTAGCCCACATTTGTAACGAAGAAAAGTTGCTGTGAGTTGCTTTTTTTTCTTTAATTCTGCCTCCGTAATATTTCTACACTTTGTTTACAGTGTTTGCCAGTTCTGAGCCCGTGCCAGGATTCCAAGGAGACACCCTGCAGTTAGCTTTCATCAATCTCAGACAAGTAAGACATTAGTTGTTTTTTTATCCTACTAATTTCCCCCTTTTGATTAGTGCCAAAGTTGTTACAATTCAATGATCGTTTGGGTTTTTAGACTTCTCAGTGTAACCACTGTTGAAAACCAGCAATTATTTGAAGTGGAATTGGTGAGGCTCTTCCCTATAAGTTAGTATTAAACTGTTTCCCCAGCATGGTACTAGGGGACACTGTGCTACCGGAGGTGCCATCTTGTGGATAAATTGTTAAATTGAGGTCCTCATAACTTGTCAAGATCTTCTGTCGCTTTTACGTAAGCGTATACATATTGGCGTGAATTGCATCCTGCAGTTTCAAATTTGACATAATATTGTTCCTATTTCTTGTCCTAAACTGTTACGTAGAATTGTTTTACACTGTTATGCTACCACATTCCACCCTCGTGAGGGCTGATTTCCAATACTTTGTCCACTTTAATTTTAAATGTCTTAAGTGATGGGCTCCAACATCCTCCCTTGGGAAGACAATTCCACAGATCTCACCATAAGGAAAAATTTCCTTATCTTAGTTCCAACCGTTTACTTCTATTTCCTAGTCTCTGTAGATTCTTATACTGTGTCTATCACTAACCATCTTCCTCAGTTTTTATTACTTGATATTAGCTTTTTTTTAAAAAGGATTTATCATATATTTTGTTTTGTTTCACAAATACAGTAAAAGTGTTACCTGAACTGTGAAATGAATAGTTAACCAAATACAGATGGGATTGGCTTAAGCACAACAAGGCCTTTGACAACATTACTCAGCAAAGCTGCCACTTGATAAAAGTCATTTAGAAAACAGTGGTAATCTAAGAAGGGTTCCATACCAGATTATCTGTATGTTCAGAATATTTTCACTTCCACATACCTTTCTCACAGCAATCCATGCAGAATGATTCTTTTGCAACCAGTAACATTACAATCCTGTAAATCTGGAGTAAGTGAGCAGAGGATCAGGCCCAAAGCCTGTGTTAAAGCTATGCAGTGGAAATTGGATGTCTGTAGATTAGAGAAGTGGAAGAAGAATTTCAAAAACTGTAATTTGATGTGTGGAAATGTAGTTCTCCTTTTGGTATTCTATGTCGGAGATCCTGGCTTGACAAGTAGGCTTCATCCTTTGGATTTTTATATCCTCACTTATTAGTAAAATTATGGGTGATTAAATGCCTTTCACTTTGTACAACAGTAAGTAGTTTAGTTGAAGGGAAGTGAGGTTTCCAGATCGATTCGTTGTGGCGCAGCTTTCATTATCCTAAATGCTACAAGTCCTTGAAGAGCCTACATTTCTCTCAGGGAAAAAGTAACATTTCCAGCTGTGCAATGGCATGGGGCAAGTATATGTGCGCTTACTATAGGGAATAAATAATAGTTTTGTATGTTTAAGTACCAGTTGTTGAATATGCTAGATAAATACTTAAGATCCTATTTGTACATGATAATGTAAATTGTGCTTGGATTAGCAACTTGTGTCTAGAATCCTTTTCATGGTGCCTACTACTTTATGGCATATCTTTTGCACATGCTGAGAATCTACGAAATTTCAGTTATTTTATAAACAGCAAAAATGTAGGCAGTTAGCTTCATCAGTTTGTGACTGAGCGTCTAGATGTAGAATAATTATATATTTTGTTTATTTTTTCTTTTATACTTCTTGTGTGTCTCACGAGAAACTCATAGGGATGCAAGTATTCATAAAGAGCAGCAGTTACCTTTTAAAAAGGACTTAACACTGTTTTCCCTCTCTTCCTTTTTTGTCATCCATTTCTCTCTTAATAGGGTAGATGACAGTTCTTTTCAAGAAAACTTAGAAAGGCAACATAGCCTTTTTCAGAAACTTCTTATAAAAGGTCATGCTTCTGTTTTTTAGTTTGAATTTGATACTTCTTCATGAATTGTGGGATATGAAAGATAAGGAAGCAGGTCCACTGGTCAGGTTTTACCTGCCCACCCGAACTGTGCCCTGAGGTCAAACTCCTGATATTTGCTGTTCAGTACAGAGGAGTTGATGACAGGTAGGGGCTGATACAAGGGGGAAAGCTTGAACCATATCAAAGCTAAAAGGCAAGAGAATTGGGACTCAGTGAGAGACTGTGGCTAAAAGATGGATCAGCAGGATTGCCCTCTTTTTAAAAAGTAGCTGACCTGTGATGGAAAAGACTTTATCACCCTGCCAATCACATGCTTGCTAATGGAAGCCAGTTATTTCAACACCAGCTTACTCCCTCCGTGTCGTATCAGGACAATGTAGAAGATTAACAAGGATAGGGCAATGCAGTGCTGGAACACTCTGCTGCAAGAAATAAATCGAACTTCTGGAGAACCAGCTTTGGAAGAACCAGGGAGAGAACTAAGCTTTCATGGTGACTGGGGATGGGCATAAGCAGTAAACTGGGCAGGTAGCTGCTTCTAAGGTGCTTTCCTCTTAGCAGCCTCTGGTTTGCTATCTCTTCCTGCCAGTAATGGCTCTGAATGGTCAGGTCCCAGTTCTCATGTTGTAAGCCCCATTCCCCCTTTTCTATCATGCTATCCCCTCCACAGCTATAGGAGAAAAGCTACCAAGAAGAGCTACACCTAGCAGTAACGGCTTTCTGCAATCATGTCCTATTCCTCTTCCTGGTTGTGGCTTTCATTCTTTTACCATGACCTCATGCTCCCCCACCAAAAATATAACCTTTCTCCTTAAGGACCATATTTTTTTCCACAAGCACACTTACACTCTACTCTGCTTAGATTCCAGTACCATTTCTATCACAATGGTATCTGAGCAATTTCTAGTCGTGCATTAAGTGATTAGCATGTGTTGAATATGGTTCTGTCATTCTCCCTTTTTGCCTTCCTCTCTCAAGGGAAAAAGTTTTATTTGTGGATTTTCTTCTAATTTCTATTTTATTTTACTTTTTTATTTTTGTATGCCTTGCTATTTGTGTTTATTAGTCAAGGCATAGCAACGAAACGTGCCTTTAGCTTGGAATGGTACGTAGGGAGCTTTGCAGTGGTTCTAAGAGCTTTTACTTACTCTTGGATTTTTAATTTTTTAAAATTTAATATCATTGAAAAATATTTGTATAGTCATTGTTTTAAGAAAAGAAGGCAGAGGACAGGAAGTAAAAACAAAAGTGGGTAGTGGGAGTGGAGCAGGAAGGTAATGCTGACTATGAGTTGCACACTCTTGCTAAAAGAAAATATGCAAATAACTAGATTGGATTGTTTGTTTATTATTATTTTATATATATACTGATGTGTACGTAGTATTTTACAAAACCAAAAAGAGACCGTCCCTGCCTAAAGGCGCTCATGTATAAGAGTGGACATTACACTACAATGAGAACAGCTAAGGGAAGAATAGGGGTAAGTGAAAGTAAGTGTTGTGTGAAGATCATGGAATTATCTTTGTATGGAACTTGCTAGCAAAAGACTAGCTAACACCCATATAAGTGAGTAGGGGAGCAAATCAAACAAGGAGATCAGGAAAAGTCAGCAAGAGCCAATGGGTTGATCAACATGGAGGCTGAAGTCCCCATGGAGCAGGGTTAGGGACTGGAAGGAGAAGAGGAAAAGGAAACCAAAGTTGATGAATGAGGAGTTAGGAGAATTATATAGAACAGCAGCCCTGACGCCAAAAGCAAAGGAGCTGGATGACGTGTAATTTGAAGAAAGAAAGGGGGAGGCAGAAATGATGGGAAACGGGTTGAAAGAGTAAGAAAAAGAAATAATTATTATTAAACATAGTGCCTCAACTAAGGTGCCGTGCATCGCAAACCGTCCCAGTATCCCACTGTATGGTTTGTTGAGAGCAGACCCAATAGTTGGGTGCCACGTACTTCCATACCAGCTGAGTCCAAATAGAGGCTAGTCACTGTTTCTAGCTCTAAGACTGTAAGGCACAGTCACAGGCTCAAACTTTTGTCTGGTGCCCTTTCTTGTAGTATGGGACACTGCCATTCAGCTGCCCTAGACCCCAAAACCAGTGCCTCAGGCCTCCGAAACTCCACCCCCAGTTGTTTGCACACACTCCCTGAGAGCTCCGCCTAGACAGTTGGCATTCTGGGCTTCTAGTCTAACTCCATTGGGGCAATATGGCAGGAAAGCAAGGCACACAGGCTTAGCCAAGGAATTCTTTCACCACGGTCACTTTTGCTCTTAAATCACTTGAGAATTTCAGATCTTTTAAGACAACAAACAGTCCTGAGATGCATCATCCCCTAGTCTGTGCTCTCCCCTTCTGTGAGTCTGGGGTTTGTCAGCATTTCAGGCTCGCAGAGGCCTTCCGGCCCTCTGTCTCTTGCACATCATGCTTATGTGTGGTGATGATCAGCCTCCTGCACAGGATGGAGCCCTGCGTTTAAATAGGGCCTTTGTCTCTGTGCCACATGCTTGCACTGGAAGCTTCAGATCTACTAGTCATACTTGCCCTCCCCCACAACCTTTTGGTCCCTGTGTTGAAGGCCATCCTAGGGTGGACCCGTAGTTGATTCATTCAAAGTCAACAACTGTCAGTGATGATCTTTCAGCGAGGTGTCAAATACCTTTCCTAGGCAGGATAGCTGTCTCCAGCGTGGTATAATAGACTACCCTTGAACAAGTCCAGAATTGTGCAGTCATTGTGCTAGTATTTCCACACACAGAGTTCATAATTTGGTACCGTCATTCCTACTCTATCGCACCATGTGTCTGGACAGATCCCTAAATTCTGACTCAGTCTGGTGGAAATTCTCAGCGTTCTACAGCAGCTGCAGATAACTTTTTTTAAAAGGGAGGTTTTTCTTGAATTAAATATGAAAATACAATCAATGCAATTACCGTCCAAAGAAATGTACTGTATACATTTTAGGGAACAATTTTTTAACAGCCCTCTAGGTTAGTTGTGTGTACAAATAGGCACTCAGTTACTCGAGCTGAGTATCTAAAGTGGAGGTTTTTACATTCCCCACCAAATGGCCCTTCACATTTACTTAGTACGTTTTTCTCAGACACTAAAGCCTGGTAGTAACAGGATTTACAATCTCTTTAGTTGGATCTCCCTACAGTTGGAATCACAAATGATATCACTTTTCAGGAGAATGCCTGCCACTAGTGGTAGACTTAGACATTCTAGGTTTAGTTGAAACATGCATTTCCTGGAGTATTTGTGGTGAGACGTGTTTCTCACCTTGTGAACTGTTAGATTGTTGTGCTGCATACAACAAAACTACTTTCTTTCAAGAAGAAATTATTTAGTGGACTGTCTTAAAAAACAGACCTCCTCTTTTTCTTTTCTACTGCACAACTTCTCCCCTTGTTTGTCACGAATGGATAATATATCCCACCTTTGGAAAATGGAGGTGGTCCACTGTTGTTGCTGGAGCCTGCAGGGCTGTGCTCAAGCCTTCAGCTCAGACCACCAGATTTTCTACCTCCCGCGACAGAACAAGTTGGCAATTCAGTTTCTCTGACCATTTTCTTTTGTAACTTGAATTTGTATTCATTTTTGTGCAGTGGTGACTTCATTAGTGCTTCTAGCTCCTCTCTTTCTCTCTCTCTCTCTCTCTTCTGAGGTGAATTATTGGACTATTGAGGCTGTAACCCTCTGGCTTCTCTGGTACCAGCACTTTCTGAGTGGACTCCCTCTACCCTCCATTACAGCAGCAGAGGTGCCCTGCAGGCATCGAGTCAAGTCCAACAGGTGCTGCAGGCAGGTTTTCAAGACCTCGGGGTGAGCTATGCCCTCTTGCCACATGACATCTACCCTCAATCTGCCAGGGCATGGGATTCTCAGTCGGACAAGCATGTACGGCCTTAACACCGGTCACAAGCCACGACTCCACCGTGCGAGGCTTGACCAGGAGCATGAAGACTCCCACAAACAGGAGAAGCCCTCGCGTGGGGGGGGGGGTCTTGCAAACTCCAGTGGCTCCCTAAATGGGTCCCAAAAAGGCAAAAGGAAACATCCCCCTTTATAAGGCAGCAATTCATATTATTAATGAGCAAACAAGCAGTGCAAAATCTCTGGGTTTAAAACCTTTCTCCTTTGCCTGTTAGTTGGGGCTTTTCAGTCTCACTGCCTCTCCCTCACCCTGCAGCATGTCTGGTTATTCAGAGAAACCTGTGAAGCCCTACCACAAGCTGTTGTGTAATGGGAATTGTGCTTGTATGGCTTTCAAGTCAAGGACCATTACTCTGCCAGGGAAAGGGGCTTAGAGTTTGGTGGGTGGGAAAGGATTTCTCTCTCTCTCTCTCTCCCCCCCCACATTGTCCAGAGGCTGGTTTTGCACTTCAGGCAGTCTGTGCCCAGAACAGAGGCACATGAAGGCTCCATTCCCCACACAGCTGCACCATCTTGGGATTATAGAGAGACAGGTGAAAATTTTCATCCCATTTTCAAAAAGACCCCTATTTTACTGAGGACTTGATTACATGGGATGTTATTCCTCAGCAAGCCTGGGTGTGAATCTGTAGCTCACTAGCTTAGCTTACCACAAGGTAATGTCCTGTGTGGACACTGCTATAGCACACTGCAGGTTGCATAGTATGCTTTTATGTACTGATCTTTGAAACAGTAGTACAGCAAGCTGCACCCTGGGACACTATGTTGTTACGGTGTCCACACAGGATGTTACTGCATGGCAAGCTGAGGCACTGTAGACTCTCATCCTGGTTTGCCATATGGTAACAAGCCCTGAGTGGTTACTAGGTCTCTCCAAAAGTACTTTCATGGGTGCTAGCCAGCCTGGGGGAGAAGGCAGGCACCCTTTCAGGTTCCTAGGGCCATCTAGCAGGTTACTCCCACAATCAAGGTATTTGTACCGGTACTACCCCTTCTTAGCTTGAGGGGTCCTCAGGCTAGGATAAACAGCATGCTAACGCCTTCCTGTAAACAGCCTGGGGAAGTACTGCATACATACCACCACCACATAGTTAAACTAAAATGTTATATAAAAAAAAATAAAGGAATTTCTTAAGATTTGGGGTTGGTGCAGCAGTCGCCCCTTCACACATTCCAAAGTCATAGTCACACTTCTGAAGGGAAATTCCTTCCAAAAGATCTCCTAGACCATAAGAATGAGGACCCACTACACAGAAATGTCAAAGCCTCAACCATGGCAATTCAGAATAAAATTCCTTCCCTCCACGCCCCCCCCATAATTAGTATGGAAAACAAGCAAGTGGCTCGTGGACTAGGGGTATGATCCTTGCTTGGATCATTCTGGTCAAATCCTTGATGGACTTATGATGAGCTGTGGCTCCTAACTCAGTGGCTACCTGGAAGCTGGGTTACACCCATGAATAGCAATCATTCATCCTGAACACATTGAGTATCCAGATTTACAGGTGTGGAGATGTTTGGGGAAACAGAGAACTTAGCTGCTGACAGAGAGCTATTAAAGCCAGCATAGCAATCAGTTGGTCGCTGCCAACACCACAGGTATTCAAAAAGGGCTCTTGCCCCAAAACTGAGAATTCTGAAGTAAAAGCTTCCAGTGAAACAGATTTATTTTTTCCTAAATCAACAAAATCCTAAGAACGATAAAGACAAAATGAGCAATTGTGTATGAGAGCTCATATACAAGACTTGGTTTTGAACTACCTCCTGCACCCAAATTTCTAAGAAGTCTCTGTTAAACACAACAAGACTCAGGCCACAAGTTATGCATCTATACTCATTCATGGACAACATGACAATCACTTCTCTATCTGGAGAAACAGAACCACTCGTGACTTGCCAGCTGCTGAAAAAAGATTCAAATCCACCAGTTGTTCAAAATCAGGAACCTTTTGAGCCCATTACAGAGAATTATTCATTCGGGGTCAAAATAGCCATGGGTGTGGCCATAATTTTACCAACATGGTAAAGATTTGTGAAGATCCAAAACATCATTGCATCAGACATTTCCTGCTGTGCTCATCCGTAGCCAGTTATCTCCAGCAGCTAATATTGCTTGTGCCATGCATCAAATAAACCTCTTAATGAGATTTCTCAAAATGTGCCACCAGAAATTTCTTCTGAGGACATGGAAGCACTCTGGGTACAGTGCAAAATTAGGTGTCATTTCCAAATCACATCTTAATGTGCCTTTGTCGGCAGCTAAGTACAAATAACACGCTCACACCTAACCTAACTTTCACTCTAGACCCTTCCGTCCTCACTATGAGAGCAAGTCTTGCAGAGTGGAGAGCACCTTGAAAGAAAAAATTTTTAAAAACTCAGAGTGTACTTCCTTTTAATTGACTTTGGCAGCCCTGTCACTGGTGTGTCTGAACACAAACATATAGATCTGGTCATGGAAAGGTAATTATCAGATAAGAAATTTCTCATTTGGCTGCAGAGTTTCATTCATCAATCAATTGCAAATGACAGGCGGTGATTCACAGACCACACCACAAATGCCGTTCAGACCATATTCATATAATACGCCAGGGAATGGTATATGCTTACAGTGATGCATAAATCTTGCCCACATTGAACTGGAGGAAAGTGTAGAATTCTTCGGGGGAGAATCGTGTTGAATATTTAGTTCCCAGATATATATATGTATGTAACTTGAAAGAAAAATTTGTCAGGTAAATAGTAGATTGAAAAGGCACAGGCATAGTATTTTTTTAAAAAACAAGCTGAAAACTTAAAGGACAATGTAAAACATTCCCAATAAGCTTAATTAAGGAAAATCAGTAATAGACTTAAACTACTTTGAGTTCAAATTACTTTAATAAGGGTGTTAATTACTAGAGGATTAACATTGCTTACATGTGATAATAGAAAGAGTCAGTCAATAAAGGGTGAGAATAATACGCATTTAAGAAGCACAAGAATCTGGCACAGGATTACTTGCTCCAAACGGATAATATTTCAAAGTGGCAGGAAAACAGGAAGAAGGATAGAGGCAAAACTCCCATTTTTAATACCTTGGTGCTCAGGGAATGAGAGCCAGGCTAATTGTTGCAAAGTTACGTATTACACAGCATGTCTTTTCCTCTCACCCAGTGTAACTAAACAAATAGCAAGAATCGAGACAAAATATTGTTTTAGCAAGTTGTGTCACCTAAGTAATGGGAAGAAGACTTTTTGAAGAAAATATCTTTCAACTTCGAAGGTGATGAATCCCATTGAAAAATAGTGATTTCTCTGAAGAAACATAACCTCTCAGCCTGGAGCCGCTGAAAGGAAGTAGAACTTTTTAAAATGTGTGTTAGTTTAAGACCAGAGAAGGAGGGGCTGCATTACACCAATCTCAAACAGTTTTGCAAAAAATTAAAGAAAAATTGTCACCCTCGTCTCTAATTACTGCAACATGTATGGTTCATAGTCTTCAACCTTACCTGTTTGACTAGTGAAGAACTAAGAGTTTGTTGTGGGCCCCAGAGTTTGCTGAAAAGTTTGATAGTACAGTTTAATAGCTACAGAATGAAGAAGTAAACAGAAATGGTAGATGGGGGGAGATAGAGAAATCAATGAAGATAGTCACCAAACAGCTACATTACCATACCTGGACTAGTGGTTTTGGCTTCATTTACAGTTTGACTATAATCACATTCGTAAACCTGTGATTTCGGCTATACTTTCATTACTGGTCCAGAGGTTCCCAGGCCTAGTATAGTTTTGCCTTAGGGGTGTAACTTCATCAGGTCAACCACTAAGGTAAGTGGTGCAGGCATACCCTACATTACTGTAATGAGCTTCTCATGAGGCACCCCTTGAAGAAACTTCAGCTAGTACAGAATGTGAATTTATCGCACTGTGCTTCAAAGATTGCATTGGCTCCTGGCTGTTTTCTGGGCGGAGTTCAAGGTGTTTATTTTTGATCTGTAAAGTCCTTTAAGTTTTGGATATGGTGTGTGTTCCCTCATGTCCTAACTCATATGTTGAGATCAGCTGGACACGTCATCTAATGGTTGATACAGATTTATTGGCTTGAGTTTACATGCAAAGAGTCTCAGTGGAAAGCCTCCAATTTTGGAACTTGCTCTTGGACTGACAGAGCCCAAGTTTGTTGGCCATCGGGGCATATTTCCAGGCTTATGCATTTACCCAGGTTTTCTTCGAAGGTTGGATTGAGCTGGTAGGATTTCAGTTGTCCAGTTGGTGGTGTCTTTAGTAGCAGTATTGATATTTGGTCAATTTATTGCATGTTTTTAAATTTGTGTGGATGTGCTTAGAGGCTCTACTGTACCATAGTTGTGCTGTATAAATTGAAAAATAAATACCAAATAGTGTAGACAATATGGCTTTAGAATATAGCTTCAGAGAATAGATTAAAGAGACAGTCAGACTGAAGAGGCAGAATCTGGTCTCTCTGATGTATTGTACTAATTTTGGTGTCAGATGTTGGATGCGATGATGATCATCTAACATAGGAATCCACAACACTGGACCATGGTACATACCTCAGTGTGAGTCTTCACATTATTTCTTGTACTTAGATTTCTAGTTTTATGAGTGCTGCAAGTGAAACAAAGGCACTTACTTTATAGATCCAAACAAAACAAGTAAAAAAGACTCGCCCATCAAAACAAACGACTTCCTTCCACCTACTGCGGAGCCCCAATTAACCTCTGCAGAAACAGATAAACTGTGCCGCATATCCTGAAGGTCACTGAACTCTGGGGGGGTGAGAGGGCAGGACATTCCACAGTCAAGAGCCCCCTCAAAGCAAATGACTGAAAGAATCTGCGTAGACACCTCATCAGCATCCAGTGCTAGGACAATATCATTATCAACCTACGTAGCCAGTGTGATCTCAGTATCCTTTTCTGGCCCGGCTCCATTTTATAGCTTGGTCTGGTTTATGCGATGTATAGTTTGGTGTGAAGCTGAAAAATCTTATTGCATAATGACTGGAAAACTCCCCACAGAAAGAGATACTCAACTCTGTCACCAGATATGAACAATGCATATTAACCAGGCTGTTCACCTCATGGAACAGATCTGCTGATTGGGACTTTGCAAATGGAAGTGATGAAATCCTTGTTTGCCTCCTATACAGTCATAATTTAAAATTTTAAAGCTTCTTCCATCACAATTCATCACATCAGACCTGAGCTACCACAAACAAAGCTTAAACTGTCTTCCCTCTTACATCATTTTACATAGCTATAGTCTCAGATCATTACTATAGCCTCAAAACTCCAAACTTTCAGTCCCTACAAATAACCTGACTGGAGTTTCAAACATTACACTGTAATTATTGTACTCTTGGACAAAGCACTTCAGTGTTCAGTTCTATAGTACAGTAGATTCACTTTGTAGATTTGATGTGCATGTATACAAGGACAGATAGGAATAGCTTGTTCAAAATGGTATTTTTCCAGCAGCTTGACTTTTTGTTGGTTATCCAGGTTTAGTTTAGTAGAGGTTAACAGGATTGCAGACACCTAGAGAGATCTACATTGAAAATGCTGAATTTCAGGCAAAATAGATGACCAGAGACAATCCCAGATTGGTCAATTCTTTGTCTTAGAGGAAAGCCACAGAGAACCCTTCACTAGACATCCTAGCAGTTCCTGGTGTCTTATAGTAGGATATCCAAATGGGACGCTGACAGTGTCCGTCTTTGAAAATAATGGATGTTAAAGTGAACATGCCCTGTACTTAGAAACAGCATATTTCACTTACACCAAATTTTAGACACTGTTTAGAGGAAAGCAAAGTGGATCTGATTAAAACCATGGATTTTATTATTTCTGGATAGCAGCAGCTGTAAACACACATTTTATAATGAAATTTACAAATGAAATTTTATCTAAAAGGTTGAGGCACATGACACAGTTTTAGTACAGATACAACAAATATTATTTAAAAAAAAAGTCTGTGCCTTATGTATAATATGCCACTTTTCAATCTTCATTTTTCAAAACAAGCAAAATATTTAAAATTAAGCTACTTTTAAACCTAATATAGTTAAAAAGCTACCTGTAGAAGGCTATAATGTCTTATAGAAGAATATAGCTGTGTAAATCCAATTTGGGTAAAAATTCACTCTCCACATCAGACATTACATGCTATATTTCAACCCAAAGTAGAGCTTATACACTCCTTTAAAAAGGAATTAACATAAAAATTACAGCTTTAAATTCAGCTACAATATTGTAAATGTTTTCTTGTAATTATAGCATGTAATTTAAATTTTGAAAACATTGTGCAGAACTGAAGCATAAATTCTGTTTTGGGGGCTGTGACTTTTGAAAGCGTACACCTTTGTGTCATAAGCTCAAAAATTGGTGAATGACCTGAAAATTGCGTAATACACAATTTTTAATCCACCCAAATTTTATCCATTGACATAGTTTTAGGCTTTGTTTAAAGGGACTTCATGTACAGGCTAAACGACTACGCAGGAACAATTTGGCCAGAACCCCTGCCCTCCGGAGACAGTCTGACTGTCTGCCAGACTGCTGCTTTTGGAACTCTTGTCTGTTTCTAAACTCAAAAGACAGTTTTTTGTTTTGTTTTGCCACTAGTCCATTATTCTTTAATGGTGAGGAGGAAGGCACTTTATAATAAAGATTATTTGCACTGTAATTAAACAAATCTTAGTATTGTGTTACTGTATTATATATTGTACTGGCCTGCCTACTTATGCTTGCCTCAAATACTACTTCACAGCAACTTTCTTCAGAAGACCTTGACTTCTTAAAGTATTAATGGGATTTGCAAACACCGTAGGATCTGAATGTTTTTCTGGTTATGCTAACAGAGCAGCAAGCTTGTTCACATAACTCCAACAGCATGCTTTTTTTCTGCAGACTGTCCTAAATTCATTTGAAGTGTCAAAGAATTAGAGATGTATTTGGGTTTACTCGTGAATGTAACAAGACCAGGCATCTCTCAAAATATACCTCAAGGTCCAGATTTTAGGAAAGTATTCTGCCCTTTGGGAGAATTTAGGTTATAAAGGATTAGTTTGAACTTTTGGCTTTTTCTAAGCAAAACAACAGTTCCCTCTGGTTCAGATGTCATAACCTCTGAGTTTACATATTATACACTTACAAATGTGAGAGAGATTATACCCTAACATTCAAGATAGTGACAGCTACTATCTTCACTTATGGACATAAATTTGAAACAGATGTAAGTATTTAAATGTAAAAATAAGGTTTCATTTTTGGTAAATGTTTAAACGTTCTCTTATAAGTACAATTTCTAAATGTAATCTGTACATTTTTTGAAAACCATCCAATTTAAACATAGTGCTCTAAAAACTGGAGACTCAAGACTTTGCCTTTCTAACACACAAACTGCCCTGCTTTTGAAAATCTAGAGGTCAGTTTTCAAAGCAGTGCCCAGGAATTTAGCCTGCGACTCCCATTGACACTAATGAGAATTGCATAGCTAACTCCTGGAACATCACTTTGAAAGCATATTCCTTAGATGGTGAGCGATCCAGAAGAAAGGATAGCATAAACTATAGAGAGACATTCACAGATCGAGAGATCAATTTACACTTTGAAATATTATACTAGTGTGTGTTATTCCTGTTATGTGATCAGTTGAAAGGATTTTAAAATTCACCACATTCACAAAATAAGTCACCAGGAGTAAATAAAAAATACTTTGGCAAGTGGCAGGCAGACTTGCTAACCAAGCTAACGTGATATTTGTCGGCATTGAAGAGCTCCAGCAGATGAAGTGATAATTGGAGCTGTTTGATGCTGATATTATTCTACAGTTGATGAACTTTTTGCTTGTTCTTAACAGGTTAAAGTTGCATATCTGCATTTTTAAACATTTTTGTTTTTTGTTCAGAGGAAAAAATGTCCAAATCTGCTTCCTTTTGCTCCCTTGCTTTTGAGTTCTCTTCTAGAAGGTACTTTCATGGTGTTTATGCTTCAGTAAATATGGAAAGGATACATTTTGTGAACGGACATTATTTAGGGTCTGAAACTTTTTTCATATATAATCTCAACTTTTTGTGACTGGATTTTATTTATTATTTTATTATTGATACATGTGTGTATTGTATACAAAAACATCTTGCTTGTTTATATTTTATACCCATTGAGTAAAGAAGACCTTATTTTTATTATTATATTATCACTTGTATTGTGATTATGCCTAGAAGCCAGAGCCCCATTGTGCTAGGCACTGTACAAACATAATAAAAAGATAGTCCCTTCTTCAGACTTTACAATCTAATAGGACTATAATTCCATTGAGATATTCCAATGATGTCAGAAACCATTAAAGTAGTGCTTAAGTAGTTTCCATAATTATCTAGAAATATGGAATGTAATATAGGCCATTGATACTGTCCTGTACTCTCCTGCCACCTTTAAACACTACTGATGTAACTGGGTCTTCAAAGCACCTCCAGATCGACTGTGCTTTGAAAACACTGTTTGAGATGAGTTGAACAAGAGTAGTAGATGCGGCACATTTTGTTTGGGTGAATCTTTGTAATTCAGGGATGTGATATAAATACCAAAGAATGTAATTGGATTCTCATAATTCATAGAAGTGATATACTTCCTGAGAATATTTTTTACACAGTTGACAGAGTAACACTAACGGCTAAATCCTGCTTCGCTTACTCACACAAGTAGTCCCATTCTCTTCATCAAGCTCTTTTAATAAGTAAAACAAAGATTTAGTCCGTTGTATTTAACATGTTTGGAGTGGAAACATACTCGTGCACATTTACAGTACAAGGGGGTTTTGTTTGTTGTAGAGCAGTTTTTCCCTTACACTTGTGTGCTATGATTATCAACACAGTATCATCTAGTTGACGTTGGTGCTGAATGGCTGGCGTCATCCACTCCAGGAAGGTCTTTATTTTGTTGATGGTTGAAGTGTTTCCTATGTATTCTGCCGTTTTGGATCTTTCTAAATGAAGGATAGTTTTTTTTATGTAGATTGTAAGCTCTTTGGGGACAGTGACTGTCTTTTTTTAGACACAGGTGGTGTGTGTGTCGGTGCACATTGTCTGCCATGATCAGGCTCAATCCTCATTGCAGCCTCTAGGCACTACCACAATTAAAATAATATTAAATGTAGTATTAATATACTTACAATACTTATATGAATGATTTAAAATAGATATGTAATTTATAACAATGACATGCAGATTTTTAGATAAAAAGCTATACATTCATATTTTAAAATGCACATATATATTTAATCTGTATTCTCTAATCAAAAGTGTCTTAGTATAGCTCATAATTGCATATGCTCAACAGCGTTATTTTTCTGGAAAAGTTCACCCAGCCTTTTTAGGTTCTGGGTTTTTTTTTAATTAAAAAGGTCACAAACCATTATATCTAAATTTCAAAGAAATTTACCAATTAGCTGTAGTCTGCAATGCCCAGCAGGTGGCTTTTATACTATTAAAAGGAGATTGTTTCCATCTCTGATCAAAGCAAGAACAAAAGTAAGGAAAATGTAAAGTATTTTATTATGTAGCACAAACTGTATGCTGTGTAAATTGTGAGGTGGGGGGGGCGTGTTAAATGATACCATTGCAGGAAATATTTTCTTTTGTACATTTTTAACACTATTTTCAGGGAGGCTTTTAATGGTAATAATTAAATATCTGCTTAGATTACTGATTGGCTAAGAAGATTAAACAGCTTACTCTTTATTAAGATAAAGATGTGAGAGTTTTCAGTATTTAAAATATATAGTTTAAAGTATATAGACAAGTATTAATGTCAAATTAGAGTAAATTGGGTAAGAAAAGATTTTTTTCTCAAGGTACTGAAAAAGTTCTAATTTGCACTTTTCAATTAATTTAAACTTTCCAGATTTGTACCTACTTAAGAGAATGTTTGTGGCCTTTTGACCCTTTTGTTATCCCTAACTCAGAAAGGCTTTTATTCTGTAGGGCTTAGGTATAAAAAAATAAAAAGGAACGTTAATGGCATAACAGTCCTTTCTGATCACCCTGTGTAAGATGTTTATGCAAAGTGTCAATAGAAGCAATTGGCCTAACAGTGTGACAACCTACTTTGCTTGGAAATGGCCTAATCTCCTGTTTGGGTTATCCAGAGGTCAGGTAGGGATTTCTTTGCACTCCCATAGTGCATGGGTACACAACTCATAAACACTGTTGGGCAGAAATTAGTCTACTGAGCCCTGATGAGTCACCGTTAAAATCCCAAGAATATAAGTCTCATGCCTTTTTTTAATTAATTGAAGCCCCCTGTCTCCTTTTTTTCTTCTTCTTTTAGCACTGTACCAAACACGGTACTTAAACATATACGTACAACACTGACCCTCTTGGAAGTTCTACCAGTATCATTATCTGGTGCTTCACTCTCATTTTTTTCAAGAAGGCATCGTACCACTCCATTCTGAAGTTCATGTGGAAACCTACATTAAATCACAGTTCTTCAGTGTTACCACTGGTGCCCTGTCACAGCAGGTTGGAACTCAATAAGTGCTCAGGCAAGCATGGCAGGCCATGAAATAGGCCTTGGCGGGCTGCATGCTGAGATCTCCTGCCTTAGTGAATCAGCTTCTGTGTGTTTTTATAACTGTCTTTTTTTCTCTGTTAATTACGCCCCAAGGCTGTGGAAAGACAGCATTTATCTGTTGAAACAGACTAAGCAGCAAGTGTTCTGACATGTTTATCAGGCAAATTGTACCTGACAAAAGGTAATTACGCATGCAATCAAGTCTAGAAGTAACTGGGTGATTAAGGGTTAATAAACTGTTTAGCATAAGAGATATCCTTTTTGTGTTCAAAGAAAGTGGCCTGAAGTAGTATAGCTATTAGCAGTGCAGTAAAACATAACCCAGTGTGTGGATTTATGTTCATAAAAATCAGAACAGTCTTCTACAGTAGCAAAGATGATGAATGAGCTTTCTCACAAAATCTCCAATAGCTAGTACCTAGATGGGCAAACCAAAGCTATTTGTTGGTTCTGTTGGTACCAAAACAGAGAAAAAGGCTCCATTCCATCTGTACACAGCTATTTAGATCATTTAAAATTAATTCCAGAATTACTTCAAGAGAAATTCTCTGGTTTTGTTCTCTGATTGGTGCGGCAGCACACATCCCCTTCTGTGCTGGCCAGCTCTGCTTCTGTGCTAACCCTCGCTGCTGTAGGGGACCTCCCAAGCAGGATTGTGCCCAGCTCTTGCCCAAAAGCAAAAGGGGAAGGAAGCTCATATGCACCGGTATAGATCCAGCCACAGTGGAGTCCATAACATTTTGCTGATTGCAGAATAAATATTATGTTTATGATCAATAATAAATCCTGTTTACGATATATTCATAAAAATGAATATTTGAATGTAGGAAGAGTCTGGTTCTCAAAGGTAGTTCAAAAGTTTGTTCACTTTTGGTCTCACTAAGACAATTGCTGCAAATAAATCTTATAAGTCAGGTTCCTGTCATATATTCAGACCCCTCCAAACTGAGTTTAAGAGCCTAGAGGTAGAAAGGAAGATCCTAAAATATACCCAAAGCAGGTGATAAACACTTTATTACTTTGAAGAAAAAGTCCATGACTGTGATGTATTTGAGAGGGGAATTAGGTTTATAGAGTGAAATCCACACACACAAACTCCTTCCCACACATTTTATGTACTTCTAAGATGGCCTATCTGATGGACTCAGACTAAGCTGCTTAAGGCACAGAGTAGCAGCTGTTAATGCATTGCTGTGCATCGATTACAATAAATCAATTCCCAAGCACTCATATATAACCAGTTATTGGAAGTGAGCTTTGAAACCGTGACGTATTCACAGCTACCTTACTTGGAGTCTGAATCTTATCCCTAAAGCCCTTATAGAACTTTTTTTTCCTTAAGTATGGGATCAGTCTTACTACAACATTTCATGTTGATCAGATCCGCTTTCTTGATAGTCATCAAGTGACTGAATTGGGAGCTCTTTTAATTGAGGAACAGTTCAGTATCTTCCATGAGTATACAGTGGTACTTAAGATATCAGAACCCTTTCAGTTAAAAAAAAGCTGTTTTTCTTTTGTCCAAATCCAGCACATCCGAAAGCGTGCAGGGCGTGTGTTGGATGTGTGAAGAACGTTTAGAAAATGCATAGACAGAACCAAGACTCTCAGAAAATTACAGCATGTTTTCATAGGTATCATTCAAGATGCAGAAGCAGAAAAGTAGCAAAAGACTGCTAGTAGAAGTATATAAAGCTGGGAACATACCTCCAGAGGTAACATAGCACAGACAAAAACTATCCTGGGTGCAGGAAGAGCACATGCCCCAGCAGAGAAAATATGTAGCTATCTGAACATCAGTCATGATGTTTACTAAAAATTGGACCAGGACCAGGAGGCAAATCTTCCAAGAGCTGGCAAAAGTAGTTACTGACATTTCATACTATTTTTTTCATTAGCTTCTCTATCTGGTATACTAGAGGGAATGGAACTTTTTCCTTGCTTCTCCTCCTTTCTCATGCACTTGTAATGTGGAGTTGTTTCTGTGCTCTACCCTTTCTGTACTCCTTGGTAGTTATGTCAGTCTGAGGGGCTGACAGATATGCTCTAGCTTGGTAACAGAGATATTTGTTCTGCTTACCTGTAAATGTATCTTCTCAGATATAGCATTCCTTGCTGTCTTGGCCCACTTTTGTTTTGCTTGAAGGTTACAGGAGAAAAGCTTGGGATAACGTGTTTACAGCAAAATCTTTCTCAGGTCACAGAATGAATACAGTTATAATTTTCTATGTATTACAGTATTGTCAGCCTTGTGCTAAGTCTGTTTTGATAAGACATAGGCAGGTGGATCCTTAAGTGTGTGTGATGTTGGGGAGTGAAGGGGAGCTGCCAGTTAAAGTGCTGCACTGCCTCCAAGCTGGAGAGAGGGAGGGACCCATCCAGTTTGAAGGTTTGCTTTACATGTTGTCTTTGAGAAGATAAATTTACAGCTGACGTGAACAAATTTCCCATTATACTTTCAAAAGCAAATCAGATATTACTTCTCGAGGACCAGTGTGCATGTGTGTGAATATTCAGCACCAAAAATCTGACTTTATAGAACTGTATATATTTTAAGTACTTGTTAGCTGTATTTAGCTGGTACGTCATAAACAGATGGAAAAATAACACTTCACTTCCTGCTGACGTCTCCCATTACATGCATTTATTTCTCTTATTACAGTATCACTGTGGTCCATTCACCATTGGCTAGACCACCACTCTTCCCCATCCTAATCACATAATGTTCCTATAGCAACTAGAGCAGCTACTTTAGTGGGAGAGGTAGCATCAAGAAAATACTGAATGTAAATGTAGTTGTCTTAAATGTGTTGTGGCAGCTGGAAGCAAGGAGAGCCAGCACCAGGTGACCAGCAAATTGTCCATAGACCAGTGTCCCATAATTTTAGAAAGCATTGGGTGGAATCACTTAACCCTATACGGCAGAGAACAATTTATATTTGTAATTGATTTCCATTTTTGGCAGTATTAGCCTTTTTTTGATTAGACTTGCCCTCAATACATTTTGTCCCATTCCATGTTAATATTAATTACAGGATTTAAATCCCCAAGGATTACAAACCTCCTTTATTTCAGTGCAATTTAGCATGTTTAACATATCACATCTGCTGTATTATGAGTCATGTTAATGTCTTAAGCCAAATCCAAAAAGGAGTATTACCATTACCTCTTCACCTTGGTGAGGAATCTTGGTTATTGCATAACTTCACCAGATATTGAATCTTTATTCTTATTGTGGTTTTGCACGCACCTAATCTCTGTCATATTAAAAGATAATTTGAATAGGTGTCCTATCGTGGACAAAAATAGCTAATGTAGGAAAAGTCTTCGTTTTTCTTCTTGCTTTTTTATTGAAGAAGCAAGCAAATGTCAGATTTTTGTGACATCTTGCCTATATCTAGGTGTTATGAATTGAGGAAAAGAGCTTTTGTACCCTGTTCTTCCGTTTTTTAAAAAAAATTGTAGATGAGATTCTCAATATGTTTCCATTCTGTAAATAAAAGAGGGACGGACCTTCCTGTAGTTAATTCATCACTTGTAAATTCCCATGCTCTTTTGTGAAAGACTGCATAGCCTAGTAGATAATGTCAGCTTCATGTTTCAAAGAGTGAATTAAAATACCATGAAGAATGCAGTACTCAAAATTGCTATTATTGTTTTCATGTATGAGATTATAGATTATGCTCCAGACCATCCCTCATGCAAAAAAACAACACGTAAGTCATACAAAGATGTGCCTACCTTTATAGCTGTCATGTTATAAGAGGCAGAGGCATCTAAATGATTAAAGAGGTTAAAGCGTAAAAGAAGATGAACCAAATTCCATGCTTTTTTGGAAGAGAATTCATTATTGCCATGCACAGTGGAAACCTGCACAAGGAAGTAAAAGTTGAATAAGAATCTATGTCTAGAACCTCTGCAGAGTGCCCTCATACACCTGTCCATACAATTGAAGGAGGCTTCAGAGCTGAGCCCAGAAAGAGCTGGGTAAGAGTTGATATGATGCTCCTGGAATCAGCTGTCTGTCTTTGCTAGTGTGTGGCTGCCTGCCAGCCTTCCCCACTCCCCCCTACGAAACTGCCTGCATTGACAATACATTTGCCAAATGCCAAATCAGACGCAGGTGACATGAATGATCAGGACATGAATCTGAAGAATTGCACACCAGGCAGCTCTTGCCCACCCACATGGTACAGTACGTGCTGTCAAAGCCAATTACATATAGCGGTAAGTCACAGCAATACATGCAGGTGTGAGTGGGACAAAATATACTAGTATGGAATTGTACACAACAGCAGTACAGCCTTCAGCGACCTTTATAGTTGTGTCCTCTTTACTCCAGCAGCAGTGCATCATTGTAGCACATGAAGCTGTGCACAGAAGCAGGAGGGGAATTATGATTGGCTGGCAAGTGTCATTTGATTGCAGATCCTTCATGGTTTTCTGCCACAGTGTAATGGCAGCAGCTTTAGCTCGGTAAACGTATTGGCATAAGTCTGGCTGCTGTGTAGCCATTTGACTATACAGGGGTGGAGGAGGAACTGTACTAGCACCTGATGCTGTTATGCCAGTTTCTGTCTATCTTAGATCCTTATATGGCACCCATATAAATACCATAGTATCTGAGCACCTCACAATCTGTAACGTATTTATCCTCATAACACTCCTATGAGGTAGGTAACCAATATTATCGGCAATTTTAAGATGAGAAACTGAGGCATGAAGGGACTAAGTGACTTGCCCAAGGTCACAGAAGAAGTCAGTGGAGCAGGGATTTGAAACCAGGCCTCCCAAATCCTACACTAGCACCCTAACCACTGGACCATCCCTGTTGTTTCTTCTGAGTACCTTGAATTTGGAGTGCACAGGGTGTGCCTAAGGCACTGAAGAAGGTAGGACATTGCTTCACATGGAAAGTAAGACCTTTGGTGGCAAAAATGTTGTATATACAGCCTGTTTTTAGGACTATGAGCATGTATTCATGCTTAATTGGGCCCTAATCATCCAACAGGGCCTTCACCATCATTAAGACATGAGTGCCTGGAAGCAATCAGCAGCTAGACCAAGAGAAGTTGGCTCTAGGTCCTCACAGGAAAGACTGAAATGATGGTAGTGGGAAAGGGAAAACACTTGGAACTTTAACACTCTAACTTCATCAGTGACCAAGGGCTTTAGACTACGAATTGTTAAAGTGATGCAAAACCTGAGGGTCATTCTGAACCCATCGTGAATCGGGTTCTACAGATTACAACAGTGATAAGGCCATCGTTGACTGGCCAGGAGAGCGAGCCATTTTCTCTCAAACATAGACCTAGCCGTAAGTTTTGTTATCACAGCTTGCTCTGTCTGGGGCTAAACACAGTCACTCAAAGAAGGCTGAAATTGGTCTTTTCTTAAGAACTGCCTCTATAGTGATGTCCATGGTGAAGTGCCTAGTAAAGCTAGGAGGTAAGATAGTGTTTTATTAATATATCTTGTTAGCTTATCTCATTAAGAAAGCAAAGCCTCCAGATTGTATTGTTGGTTAATACGTGTTCACATTGCTGTCATCCCTGTCCTTCCCCCCCCACCTTGGTTCTCCATTCATTTGTGTCGTCTTGTCCCTCTTTGGATGGTAAACTCTTAGGAATACCGGCTGCCTTTTACCGTATGCTTTTATGGCATTCTGCACAGTGGGGCTCCAATACAGATTAGGGCTCTGGGCACTACTGTAATAAAAATAAGTAAAAATAAACAGGCAGCAGCAAGGGCTGGTCTGAACATAAACAGTGCTTCACAAACTACACTAATTACCAGTCTGCTTCCGAGCAGCAGCCAAAGTCCTGGTTCCAATCTACCAAACCACTAACGTACTGAGGTTCAGCTACTTCGGAAACTCACGCTATCTGATGATCCAGAGCACTTAGGGTGGGATCCACAAAAGTACTTACCTACCCAAACCCCAGAATTAAGCACTGTAAGATGAGGTTTAGATGCCTAAGCCCCCGTTTTGGCTCTGCTGCAATCCATAAAACTCTTGCAGAACCCTGTAGGCACTCAATCTCACTCAGCACTAATGTTTCAGAGTTCAGGTTCCCTAGGCAGCTAAATTTCTGCCTTTAGGTGTGTGTACTGCTGTCCTCTCTAGGTGTCTGGACACTAGCCTTTTGCTTATGCCCCAGAGTGATTCCTAAACCAGGGAAAGACCAGTGTTCAGCCACATAATTCAGGTGTGGGGCCTGGTTTGGTAGGTAACTGGTAAGCATGCCTACTGGATCAGGTCCCACTGAAAATTGGAGGAGGGTGGAGAGGCACCCCCATGACCGTTTTGTGCGGAGTGCCCACTTTGGTCCTTTAAGAAAGTCTGTAGGTGCCTAAACCACCTTACTGTAGGCAGCAGGTTCCTGTTTGTGGATCACTAAGCAGAGGCAGGCACCTCCCTGGACTTAGGTGCCTAGCTTCAGAAGAGGATGGGGGAAAGGTGGGGCTTAGTGCACACTCTTCTCCTCAACATCATCCTTTGGCTAGCTTAGGTAACGCCCCACCTAGTGTGCTGATTTTTGTGGATCTCATTCGCAGGTACCTGTCTCTTCCCAGACATTGCACAGGGAGCTGAGGTGTCCAACTCAGCTCACATGCACAGATATTCCACTGCCTTTCAAGGAGTGCAGAGTTAGACCTGCATCTTCTGTGCACATCATGGAGGATCCTCAAATGAAAGCATTGCTTGGCTAAATGATAATGTTATGATGCCAACTTAAATAATTGGCTTTTGAGATAAACTGAGTGAGCATTTGACCCTGAGCAGGACGAACTTGTTTAGCTATATCCAGAAACGTAACCAATAGAAAATCAAATAGCTTCCTCAATTTTTACACAGCTTTCACTTAGATTTAAATATCTCATTTAATACTCATGGATGTCAGTATGGTTTATAATGCTCCCTGGGAACGTTTGAGAGAATAGATCAACACATGTACCACAAATCCATTATAAATCTATGGAGAAATATAGCAAATGTTAATATTATAGTATTAATTCAAGCATAAATGAGTAGACATTACTAATTGACATAAAATGTATTCCTTGTTATTTAATTGAATATAATAAAATTTAACTGAGTTTTTTAAAAATAGAATTTTAAAAGCCATTATTTCACCTTTTGTATTTAGCACATCATAGTTATTAATGTATTAGTTGTTAATTTGTTAATACATCAAGACTTTAAAGGAGGACTTGGGCTCCCAGATTTAAATTTGTATCATGTTACTCTTCAGGGCAGGGACTGTCTTTTACTGTGTTTGCACAGCACTCACTCTAGTGATCCCTGATCTTGACTAGGGGCTTTGGGCAGTCTTGTACTACAGATAGGTAATATTGCTAGTGGCTTGCCTCAGTTACATAGCCTCCTTAAACCAGCTTTGCTGCACCCCATCTGGCTACTTTTTAAAAAAAATCTGAAAATAACCATGATTTAGTCTTGTCCAGCTTAGTTATTTTAAGGAAACCCAGTAATTTAAATATGATTGAATGATCTGGAGTTAATTTCTGAGTAAACAGCTGCCAGAATTCTCACAGCAGTCCTTTATTTGGGTAATGTTACACTCAAAATAGATGGGGAAGCCCTTTGTTGGAGGGAATTGGTAGATGGCAGGAATTACAGGAATAGGTGCCCTATAGGTTGGTTCCCCAATGGTGTCTTTTAGAGAGTTCTAGAGAAAATTTTGGTCTGGAGTTTGCTAAAATAAGGTATTGCAACTGAGAAATTGTCTTATTCAGCATTTTCTTGACTCTCCTGTAGAGTCTTCCCTTGCACCTTCATTATTTGATTTTCAAAACCCACCATCAAGTCAAAAGTACACCCTGCTTTGCTAGAATTTAGTTATCCCATTACTTCACTTCAGTCATCTGACTTTGGTAGATATTTATTTCTGGACATAGCATGAGAAATTGATGATAGTGAATTATTTTTCTATTTGAGGGCTGTTTTAATACTGTCTGTCACACACCCAGACCAGTGATTGGGTACTTTGTTTGCTATAAATGGGAAGTGGACAGTAAAAGAAAGGTGGAATGGGAAAAGAGAATTGGGAGTTTGTTCCACAGCAGTCAGCTGGAAAAGATTTTAAACTTCTATTTATTTATGTATGTCTTTATTTATGTATGTATTTATTATTAAACCAAACTTACTTTCAGGGAGTTACATTTGACGCCTGGTCTACAGTGGGGATTTGAGCCATGGTGTGGTGAAGTGGTTCAAAGCCTGGCTACAAGCCACGATTTGCATCAGCGTAGCTGACCCCTGCTTGGAACCGGGAATTTTTCTCAAAATTATTCTCAAGGGAAGATTGGATAGCAGAACGGCTTAAAACGTGCAGGCGAAGTAACTGGTGGATGCCGTAGATGTGGCTGGGAAGGTGGAAATTGGATTCACATTCGTTGACCCTGTCCAGGAGCTAGTGAGCACTGGACTAAGCTAATAGCACACAGTGGGGAAACAACAGTATTTTAAAATAGTACACGAGCTGCAGATGTTGAGTCTACCTGATGAGCCTCTTTTCAGACCATATCAGAAAGTGTTTTATTGCCTGTGCGTATGCACTGCCAGGGAGCTTTAGTCAAGGCAATGCTGAGACCAGTGCTTAATAACTGTAACGCAGGTCTGGGGGATGTTGCCATCAAGGAACTTGTCTTAGTGCTGCGGGGTGATCTCTGACAACCTGACGCCGTTTGAGAGACTTTTTACTGGGGGAAACCCGCTAAGAGGTTCCTCACTAAGTGAATGGTGCGGTAAGTGGCGGGGAAGCGCAGACTCGTGTTTCTTTATTATGGGTTTTGTAATTACGGTTTGAATCGTGCTTTTTAATTTGAAGGGATTAAATTCTACTCGCTAATGGACTCGGGGAAGACTTCACGTGTCAGTGACTGGCAGAGGAACTGGCCATTTCCCTCAGACTGTGTTTGCCTTGTCCATTTAGTGGCATTTTCGCATTTCATTTACAACAATAATATATTCGATACAGTAAATCAAACCTTCAGGGCTTGCCGGACTCTCCTTTAGTATAAGAGGAGTGGGGGTGAGCTTGCAGCAGCAAATCCGTCCCGAGACACCGCCTTTCTGGTACTCAGGGAATGAATTGCAAGACCCACCCTTGCAATTACACACACACAAGCTGCTTGCAGATAGTTGTGCTTTTATTCGGTGACCATTTGCAAAGGGAGCAAATGCTTGCCTAGAAACGACAACTTGACCCAGTCGATCCGCTTAAAAAGACCAAAACCCTCCGCAGAATTCAAATGACGGGGGCTCGCCTCTGTCTTTTGGAGGCACCCAGGACTCTCTGAGACAGAGCAATGCGGGATGGGGGCCATAAATGAAAGCCGATTCACGTCGTTAGGCTGGTCTTCGCCGCAGCGCACGTGAGATCGGTGTGTAGCCAGCCCACTGAGCCGGCTAAACCTGGTGATGCGTCGCTGTGAAGCTCGAACCCCTCCTGTCCAGCGCGCTCCGCTTGCGCCGCTCCGTTTGTTGCCACGCTCTCCGCTCCGGAGCCGCGCGTGCGGTGCCTGCCTCCCCTTTGGGGAGATGGTTCATTTGGCTTGAGTGACTGCGTCCGCCGGCTCGCCGGCTGCGGTCTCTGCGCAGGCAGCTCTCCCACTGACGGCGATGGGAGGTTTGCCTAAACGAGGCCTTGTAAAATCGTCTTCCCCGACGGTTTTGTCTTTTGTTTCCCAGTTGGACTCTTCAGGTAACGCGGGGGGAAAGGTTACCGGGCATGGAAGAGGAGTGTGCGCTCCCTTTTTACCTGGGTCAAGCAGGGCAGCAAGTCGTGGCTGGAAATTGCCAGCCGCGTTAGGGGCCATGTTTGTAGTGAATGCCCCAAACGGGGGGCTGGAAGGGGCCCTGGATAAAAATCCAAGAGCAGGATTTCCCCCATGCACCATTCTGCCCCAAGCTAGGCAAACAGGCATCGCAGATCGACTGCTGCTAATAAACAATGGCAATGCTCTTTTGCCCTCTCTCTTGGCTAAAGGAGCAAAAACAAAACCAGAGCAACACCAACTCCTCGCTCGCAAGGTGAAGTAAAACGAGACGGCGAAGGACTAGGAAGCCAGGGAGGTATTTAGCTGTTTGAAACAATTAAAACGTGGGTAGGAAGTAGGTTTTAACTGGCTTAGAGGGGATTATGGCTTGAAAGTTGGATAAGGGTGTTGCTGCTTTAGGTTAGATATCACATTAGCTTTTAAAAGATTACTTTTATATTTGACAACAGCTCTGCCGGGAGATTATAAAGCAAATGCTCGATGCTAAAAATGCGGTGAAACACAGGCCCTGGGTTTTTTTTTTTTCAATTTGTTTTATTTTTGTTTGGACCAAAAGAGCTCCCAGGGCGAACAAGCAGAATCTTGAAACCGCCCTTCTCCAATCCCAAGGAGGATTAGTCACCATGGAGAATCCAGCGGGGGTTGTTTAATGCACTTAATTTAGATGATCTGAACCTCTGGTTTAAATTACTTGGGAGGAGGTGGGGGGTAATAGAGTTTCAAACTTTCTTTCAAGGTAAAATATTCTTATCGGCTAGCAAAATAGGAAGCTTAAAACATTAACATCTTCTTGCTAGGTTGGTTTATGTCCAGCAGCCCATGAAAATATAAAGTGGACCCAACCATGGGAATAAAATGAAAAATGCATTAGAAAGAGGAGTGAAGGGATTAAATAATTAAATTGTTTGCTGACTAATCCTTCGCTTTTAATGATTTAATTCTGATAAAGAATTTTAGTTGACTTGTGCAGAACGATTCCGTCTAAGGTCCAAATGATGTCGTGAGAACTGCTTTGAGAAAGTGAATTGCAAACACCACTGGCGTGATCATATTGTTCGATGATGGGGATGAAGTACTGTTTTCAAATCCATCTAGGTCACTACTTTTCTGAGACATCGCTAGTACTTCGGGAATGTTAAAAATGCATCATTCTCCCCTATACACCAAGGGAGGAGAGACAAACATAGGTCTAACTCTTAACAGCGGGTCTATATCTTTCTGTCTTCCTCATGTAGCTTCTGGATCTTTTTATGGTGTGGGACTGGTCAACCTACCTAGCTGATTATGGTCAACCTACTTCTAAGTACTTGCGAGTAAACCCAAGCACAGCCCTCACCCTGCTGGAGAAGTGAGTATGTGTGGGTTCTCTTGAAAATATTACTGTTCGTGTTAATAAGGGAAGCAGCAGGGTGAGGCATCTCTGTTGCTGAACTTCTCCCAACTGCTTTTCCTAACTCGGTTTTAATGACAAGTAGAATTGAAATGCTTCTGCCCTTTCTCCTCTCGTTTAAGATTTGCATGGTCTGGATCATAAAGTTACTGATCACATTAACGTGAACAGCAAAGGGCTAGCCTCTGTTTCACTGGCAGGCCCAGTTTGTAAAACTGGATCTAGAAATGTCGGTTTCAGTTTATTTGTCCCGGTTTTAAGCAGCGATGTAAGTGCCAAACGGTAGTGTAATTTATAAATCAGTAATATATTACACTTAGTGAGATTTCCCAGGTTTGCCCTGCCCAAGGGAAAAATAGGGTTTTTCCGTTAGGAAATTAAACCAAAAACACCACTGAACAATAGTTATGTCCCAAAATGTGTTCAAAGCTCACAGCCTCCTTCAAAGTTATCCGGTACCTTCTAGCTCAATATAACAACATGATGGTTTCCACTTACCGACTTGCCACTTTATAAAATAAAGTATTTAAAAGTGTCCGTGTTCAATCTATGTTGTGCACATTCTCTTATTGAAACTTCAGTCAATAACTAGATTTGAGAAACAGACTGAAAAAGGAGCACATTTTTGGCCAGAAATAACTTGTCAATCTCCTGTGTATAACTGAATCATAAATATATTATGATTTAAATGTGTTGTCTAATTTTGTTTCCTTTCCCCACAATGAATGTGTATTTTACAGAGTTCATAGAGGGTATATATTTTCGTATCATGTTATATATGTATTGCTGTTTTTATTTCGACATTAGTTTTCTGTATCTCGTTTTAAAATCACCACTGTGTTTCATTTTCGAGTTGAGTAATAAAGACGAGGTAAATTATCAATGAATGGCACACCATTTCATTGAGGATGAACTCAGAAATGGAACCAGATGGAGAAGGATCTAAACAACCTTCAATTTTGTTCATTTGCAAATGTAATTTTTCAGTGTTACGTTTCCTGTTAATGTAAAGTTTAGCTTAATGATTTTAAATGGGTTTTTTTAAGTAGTATTTGTTAAAACTGGGTCTGTATGCCTGGGATTTAATTTAAAACCACAGCTAGGAGAGTAAGACTACAAAAGAGTTTTTTTTAAAACCGTTTAGCTCTTGTTAACGCAAAGTGAGCACATCTAAAAGAAAAAGTGGCACTAAATTTGTTAGCCAGCCCGATTTTCTCTCTTACTACGTTTCTAACATGCCTGTGTCAACTACTTTATCTTTCCAGAATGAAAGACAATAGCAAAAAGAACAACATTTTTACTCAGTTCAGGAAGAATGATCGTGACAAGCAGAAGCTAATAGAGACCGTGGTAAAGCAGCTTCGAAGTTTAGTGAACGGTATGTCCCAGCACTCATAGACCTGTTAGAGCGATTGTATCTCATCATGCCGAGATGTGTTTCCTACTTAGCAAGCAGCGGTGGGGATTAGGGCTCTTGTTTGGCGTCAATAAAGGAAAAATGCAAGAGGGGTTGGTGGCTTATATGAAGAGACAGCAGCAAATAATACTTTGTATGTATTTTTAACGAATTGAATACTATTTTGTATATTGTAAAGAAGAGGTGAAAAAGGAGACTGTAAAATAAAAAGCTGGTCTATCATACTGCACATGATACAGCTGAACTGTAAATACATTATTTAGAAGTCCGTACTTACCACATACAGATTTTTGCTTCAGTTAGAAATTACTTGGAAAAAACGTTTTGCCGTTTTCTGAGTAAATCCTGATTTAATATTTTTAAACGCTGAAAACTTGCATTTCAGATGTTGCCTGTCATTTTCTTTTTATTAATTGTATATTAGCCTTAAAATGATTGGCACATAATTTTGTACACCAAATTTTGTAGTCTGGAGGTACGAAAAAATCTTCTGATTTTTTTTTGTACCGTTTAAAACTACCTGAAAACCAGACTTGCTATATATTCAGTGTTAGGGCTTATCGCTTTGTTCCTCTCAAATGGTTTAATCTTGGGTTCATGAATGTAAATAACCGTTTGAATTCTCTGCAACGTGTTTTGGTTTCTGTTCCTCAGGGGTAACATTTATAACTGCGTTTGTAGATGACTCCCGGTCCCCTTTCCCCGCCCTCCAGGTTGAAGTAAGGGATAGAGAAATACGATATCTTGTCTCATACCAAATCCCTGTGTGGCAGTAGGTATGTTTATACAAACAGAGCCATCCCCATTCAGTAGAATTTCCTCCAGTCTCTCTGCACTGAAGCGTCCTGGCTATTTTAAACACAGCGAGAATGTATCATCACCAATGCAAACCAAACGATCTACGGAACATGTAAAAAGAATGTACATTTCGGTGTATTTGTAAGTTATTGACGGTCCGAAGACAGTAATATAAATCTTACCCTTATTTTTCAATTGTATGTATTAAAGTGCATCTCCGACTTAAATGTCGTGTCGGACTGGATGGCAGAGTTCCTTTCGCCTGTTTTCTATCTTTCAATGATTTACTCTCCTTGCCCTTTGTAAGCTAAGGCGGGAAAGGTTCCTGGGTACCTCCGTGGTGGAAATATTAAACATCTTCACCAAACTGTCCATCCGGTGGCATTGCCCACGGGCGGGCGTGTTCGTGTGGGCCAGGACGCGCAGCAGCTGGAGTGTCCGCCCCGCGACAGCTTTAGCAAAGCCGCTGCAAGCGTTTCTGTTGGATCCTGGCGTTTCGCTGGGTGTCAAACTGGCGATGAAAGTCCCAGCGAATGAGCCGAGCGCGGCGGTGGCGGAGGCCTAGACTTGCTCGCGTCGGAGCAGGGGCAGGAAAGCAGAGGCGGCTGGTTCCCTGTGAGCTCAGTTCTCCTAAAATTAGGCTTAAGCTTCATGGTTCGCTCTTTCTCAGGAAGATGGAGCGGTGATGGCCAAGGAGGGGGAGCACGCAGGGCTTAGCTTGGGAAGCTGGACGGTGCGCTGTCGCTTCGGCTTTGCAGTGCAGCCTCTGCGCCGTGCCTTCAGTCCCTTCTGCTGTCCTCCAAGCGCGAGTGGCGGCCGGCCAGGGCAGGGGGTGTTTGCACGGCTCGTAGGCTCCTGCGCTCCCCACTTGGCCCGGCAGATCCGCCGATCGGAGGGGCCGGCCGGGTAAAAACCCATGTCGAGGGGGTGGGTGGAATTTCGAGCGGACACGGTCGGCGGGGAAGGGGAAGGGAAGGCGGCGGCCCCTGCGCCGTGGCAGTCGGGGTGCGAGGAGCGGGCGGACCCTAGAACTGCGGGACCGTTCACAGTCGGGAAACGCAGCCCGTGAAAGCAGGGAGGTCAGCGGGCCCCGCGGGAGTTGCTGACCCAGCTCGGGCAGCGCCGCTTGTGTGGGACGCACGTTGTTTGAACGCGAAGGGGTTCAGTGCGAAGTGAGAAATGGCCGGCCGCCGGCACTGCCCCTCTAAACAGCCCCTCTTCCAGCGGCGACGGCCGCCGGGACTGGTCCCCCTGTGCACACGTAGCCGCCGGCCTGCCTGGAAAGGCTCTGTCAGCCCCTTCCTCAATGCGGACCTGGGCTGCCAGAAGTCATTTCCCCGCAGAGCCAGGCTCTGCTCGCACCCCCGTCGCCTCTTTCCTGCTGGCTCACAGCCCCACACGTGCAGTGAAATGGCCTGAGTAGCTGGACCCACGGCAAACAGGCTTAGCCAGGCCTGCTGCAAAGGACAGCGGGGACAATTCTCCAGAGGGGCCGGGAGCGCAACTGACCCTTGGCAGCGAAACAAACAGCAGGTGTCTCGTGTGTGCTGCAGCGCCCAGGGGTGCAGCTGGAGCCGTGCTAGGAAACGCGGCCGGGGCGCAGGGCTGCGGGGAGAAAAGGCGTCAAAGTGCGGGGCTTCATCTCGCTCCCAGCGGCCGCTGCCTGGGGAAGGCATGTGCCGCGCATACCTTGCGTAAAGATGTTGCCGTGAGCTAAGGCGGGAGCGCTTTCCTTTGGGGCTCAGTCCCTGAGAGAGGGAGGGAGGGGCTCGCCCCGCACGGCCAGAATCGCCCGCATCCGGAGCCGTTTCCTCCCGCTGGCGCCAAGCGCACCGCTCCGACCGACTTCCGAGCGCAGCAGGAGCCGCCGCGGATCGCCGCTCCGCCCTGCTGCGCAGCGACCCGCTTCGCTTTGCGCGAGTGCGTCTCCTGAGAAGGGGGCGGGGGGAACCGGCTCTGATCTGCGGCCCTAGCCCGTTAGAAGCCCCAGCCCACACGTCCCAGGCCGGCAAAACGCTCGGCGAGCTCAGGGCGAGGGCCGCCTACGCGCAGAATATGGCAAGGGAGTAAATGCCCGACGTTAAGATGCGTAGCGCCCACCCTGCTGCTCTGACGGGCCTTTCCGGGGAGGGGAGCTGCACCGCGGCGACCTGCTGAGCCGCGGGTAGGAAGCTGCAGGGAACGTCAGCTGGGAACCCGGAGCGCGAACGGCTCCCACCTGCGGTGCAATGGCAACCCCGCAAAATCCGCCGCAGGTTCCCACCCGCCCCGTAACCCGCCTCGTTGAGCGCCCGGGGTAGAGCCGCAGCGTGGCTGCAGGTTCCTCCCCGGGCGTCTTGGTCACTTGCCGGCGGAGCGAATGACGCTGCTCTCTGGAGTAAAATATCCTGCGCCTAGCACCTGGGGTTCCGAGCTAGCCCAAAGCGAGAAGGGCTGGGCAGGGGGCCGGCGCGCGAAAGGAAAGGCGTGCTGGAGGGCAGCTCTTCCGCTGAAACCCCTCTGAGATAACGGAGCGTTTCAGACTGAGACCTCTGTCCCCCCTACCCTGCGCGGCGGAAAGATCCACGAACGCACTCGGGGCTGCGCTGGAACCGCGTCTCCCGCTTTTCATCCGGCATTAAAGCGCCCGCGTGGGCTGTGCCATGGGGGAACGAGAGTGTCTCTGGAGAGCGTCACTGGCTCCCCGCCACCCAGTCGCAGCCGCAGGGAAAGATCCAGCCCCCGTGCTCGCTGGAGGAAGGGGTGGAAAAGGTGCCACGACAGGGGTCACGGGCGCTGGGCGGCGGGTCGGGCCGGCTCCCAGTGCAGGCGGGCGCGCTGCTGCGCGGCTGGGAAGGCGAGTTAAACTGTGCGCTGGCTGTCCTTGGGTACCTGGCTCCCGCGCCCTCCAGCTGGAGGGATCTGTCACCGCACCCCCCCGCCTTAGCCCCCCACATTCTTTCAACCAATGTCCTCACCTCTCGGGGGCTCCCAGCCTTGCACTTTGTCACGCTGCTTAAAGACGCAGCGAAGACGTCATCTGGGAAGGTGGCTCGGGTGGGGAGCAGCCGACGTCTGTATAAAACTGTTCACGGCAGGGCGAGCCGGCGAGAGGGAGGGTGGAGCGGGACCGGGCTCCGGCCGTTCCCCAAGAAGAAGCTCCTCCATGAGCGCCGCCGCAGTTCCGGGGAGCCGTGAGTACCCCGCTGCTTCCCCTTTTGCTCCGCAGGGGCTGTGCCAGACGGAGCTGGCCGGGGCCTCTGTGGAAGAGGCGCCTCTTTCCCTCGGTGGATAAAGTGAGAAAGGCACCAGGGTGCGGGCTGGAAGCGCTGCCGGCTGCTCCAAGCCGGGGCAGTCGCCAAGCCCCACAGCCCCTCGCCGGGAAGTTTCTCCCGCCGAGCCCTGGCTTGCTGCTCTCAGCATCCTGGCGCGCGGACTTCCAGCAAGCCCCGGGGCCCGCGGGGAGCGAAGGGCGGGACACGTTAGCGCAGAGGAGACTCCCTCCGCTTCGTTCGCGGATCCGGCTCTGCGCGGAGAGACGCAGCATCCGCGCGAACGCTCGAGCGCTGTAAAGCGCGCTCGGTTTAGCGGGCAGCTCGGTGCCCCCGGCCGGTAAATCTGCCGCTGCAGCAGCTGGTTCTGGCTAAGTCACCTCTGCAAAGGGGCCCGTGCCACCCGCTCCCCCACTGCCGGCACTTCAGCGCAGGCGGCATCCGAGGGTCCTGGGGCAGGGACAGGGCGCGGGGCACCTTTCCCAAACCCCCAACGGCTCCCACGCGACGCGCGCTCTCCTGGGCTTCTCCGGGCTCCCTGAAATCAAGGGCTTTCCTCTCTCGTTCCTCCCCTCCCCGCAGCCTAGGCCCCTGCCCCCAGCCCGCTGCGGAGCTGCCTTGCCGGGGGACAAGCGAGGACGGGCACCTGGCTGCGGCTGGACGCCGAAGATGCTGCTGGGGGGAATCAGCGCGTTGTCCTGGCTCGAAGCGGCAGCCACTGCCGTGCTCTCCCTGGGACTCCTGCTCGCTGCGTCCCGGCACCTGTGGGCTCTCAGGTGGAGCCTGAGCAGGGACAGGGGCAGCGCTCTGCCGCTCCCCAAAGGCTCCATGGGGTGGCCGTTCTTCGGGGAGACCCTGCACTGGCTGGTCCAGGTAACGTATCACGGGAGCACGCGGCCCCGGGCAGCGAGGCCAGGACGGGTGACTGCGGGCGGTCCCTGCGGCAAAGGGGGGCGAGGCAGATTCCGCGCGCGCCGGGGACCAGGCTTTCCTGGGACGCGCAGGGCGGCGCGAGGAACGGGCCGCGATGCTCCTTGTCCCTGCGCCACGTGCGGGGCCCCGCGCAGGGCTCCCGCTCCCCCCACAGCCCTGCGCTGCGGAGGGCGCCGGGGCTCGCGCTAACCCGCGTCCCGCAGACGGGAGCGCGGGTCCCTCCCTCGGGGCAGGCGGAGGGCAGGTGGCGAGCCCCGCTCCGGCCGGCGGGCTGCCCGGGCGGCTCTGCGTTTGACGCGCCCGCTCCTTGCAGGGCTCCAGCTTCCACAGCTCGCGGAGGGAGAGGTACGGCAACGTGTTCAAGACCCACCTGCTGGGCAAGCCCGTCATCCGCGTGACCGGGGCCGAGAACGTCCGCAAGATCCTGCTGGGCGAGCACAGCCTGGTCAGCGCCCAGTGGCCCCAGAGCACCCAGATTATCCTGGGCTCCAACACCCTGCTCAACTCCATCGGCGAGCTGCACCGGCAGAGGAGGAAGGTGAGCTCCGCGCTGGGCGGCTGGGCAGTGGCTGTGGGCCCGGGGGGCAGTGCTCTAGGGGGGAAGGAGCAGCACAGCGCTGCTCACACGTGCCTGGCCCCTGCAGTCTGACTCGGGCGTAGGGGAGCGTTTGGATCCGTGTCTAACGCCCTTCTGGAGTGGCGGGGGGGGGAAGCGCAGGGCTGGGCGGACGGACAGCGGGGAACTGGGGAAGGGGGCAGGAGGCCGAGGGTCCCAGGGAGGAGGCTGTGATTAACCCCTCTGGAGCCTGCGCGGCTTCGTGGCTGGCGGCGGGCTGCAGAAGTGGTCGCCCCGGGTCCCCTGGCTGTGCAGCTGCGGTTTGCAGACAGCACCGACGGCCTCTCCGCTCTCTTTAACTCTCCCTTCCCTTCCCTCCCCTAGATCCTGGCTGGAGTCTTCAGCCGCGCGGCCTTGGAGAGCTACATCCCTGCGATCCAGAAGGTGGTGAACTGGGAGCTCCGGGGCTGGTGCAGGGAGCCTGGCTCCATCGCGGTTTATTCCTCCGCTAAAACCTTGACTTTCCGCATTGCAGCTCGGGTTCTGCTGGGCCTCAGCCTGGAAGAAAAGCAGTTTAAGGACCTGGCCAAAACCTTTGAGCAGCTGGTGGAGAACCTTTTCTCCTTGCCTCTGAACATACCGTTCAGTGGGCTGCGCAAGGTACTGTAGCCGGGTTACAGTCCCGCCTCGCCCCGCTTTGCTTCCCTCTGTTCTGCCTTTAGTTCGCAACCTACCGCGTTGGTCTCCAGTACCAGAGCTGGAAGTTAAAGAGACCTGAAAACGCCACGTAAAGATAAAGAGAATTGTAAGAGCCATGAAAGCCCATCAGGCACTATTCTCCTATCCCATAAGGGTCCATGCAGTGTGCGTTAGCTTTTGTAGAGAAAGTTGGATCGCTGCTGCCGCTGTAAAATACAGTGAATCTTCTCTGCCCGCCCCCAGGAATTCTCTCTTTGGATGGCTTATTTCTGACATGTCCCTGAATGGGTAATGAGTCATGTTTTAAACAGTCCTCATTGGTGTATTAGTTGCACTGATCAGTTTGCCCCACTTCTTTTGCAGTGGTTGCTTATGAAGTGTCAGATTATTCTCTTATGACAGAACGTTTGGTTTAATTACATCTCGTAGCCATTTCTTTCTATACATTTGCTTCCCGCACCTTTCTGCCTTGGCTTCGATTTATTATTGTATAAAGTTTGACTGCTACGCATGTTACATCTAGAGTTTTATCTGGAGTAAATTTCAGGTCTGTGTTCCTATATTCGCAGCAGGATAGTGACCTGTCAAGTTCCTTTCCACAGATTATTGGTTTTGCTATTAGGATGGCATCCTCGCCTTTTAACATCACAAGCACATGGGTTCTCTGCACCTGTGTGCTGGTTCAGAGAATGTCAAGTCCTTTGGCTGAGATAGTCCTTGCTAACATCTATTTATTACCTGAATAGTATATACTACGCTCCTGACATATTTGTGTCATAGTTCTGTGGGGTATGAAGTGGGAGAGGGCTAGAAAAGGATTGGTAGGTTCTAAGGAAGGGACCATTGTGATCTACTCTGACCTCCAGTATAGCACAGGCCATAGAACTTCCCCCAGGATAATATCTGGAGCAGATCTTTTAGAAAAAATATGCAATCTTGATTTAAAAATGTTCAGTCACAGAGAATCCACCAGGACCTTCGGTTAATTGTTTTCAGGGCTAATCACTGTTAAAAATATACTCCATATTTCCAGTCTGAATTTGTCTGCCTTCGGCTTCCAACCATTGGATTGTGTTATACCTTTCTCACCTAGATTGAAGAGCCCATTATTAAATATTTGTTCCCCATGTAGAGGCTTACAGACAGTAATCATCACCCCTTCACTTTCTCTTTGTTAAGCTAAATACAGGGAGCTCCTTTAGTCTATCACTATAGAGAGCTCAATGTATATATATGATTATATTGGATATCTTGGGTATGTGTATTACACACACAATGTTTGGGTGTGTGATTTCCTAGGTTTTTGAAAAAGCAAATGGAAAATAAACAAAGCTGACATGTATCATCATATTAATATCCTCATGGGTCATCAACGGGGTTGGAACCTTTAGATCCACCCAGCAGACCTCTGCCACTTGAGTTAAGCAGAATGGCTGATAGCACTAGGGTATCATGCTCTATGTGGAGTAGCAGTAGAGGAGGCTGCAACAGTGGCTTTGCAAGTGGGTTTTTGAGATATTTGCTGACAGCAAAAGAATGGTGGGCCTCAGGAATCTTGGGTTCAGTTCTCGGCTGTGGAGGGAAGTGTGCTCTAGTGGACACAGACTCTTCTGCTTGTTCATGTCCCCCACCCCAGCGTTATCCTTTCTACCCTATCCCCTTCAACTACCAATGTCCCCTGCACACCCAATATCCTTGCACAGCCGTCCCAGTTCACCTAGGCTCCTTAGCTCCAATGTCCTTGCCCAGTGTCCAGCCCAGCCTAGTTCCCCTTGCTCTTGGTCCAGTTTTCTTCTGTCCCTCGCCTCCCCAGGCTCTTTGTTCAGCCAATCCCTGTTCTCTCCCTGATTCCTTTTCAGACCCGTCTTTCTTCCCTTCATGTCCAACCTTCCCCACATCCCACTGGTTCCCATTTTCCTTGTCCAGTTAGTCATAGGCTCTCTGAAGTCACACTAGATGATCTAATGGTTCATTTTGCCCTTAAAATTTATGAACCTGCCATCCCTCCTCCCACCCAGCTCCCAGTCCCTCATACACAACCCAGCTCCCAGTCCTAATCTCCTGCCCAACCAGTTCAAGTCTCACACTATCTCAACAGCTAGTCTCTTCTCTCTTCCCCTGTGGCCAGCCTTAAGTCTCAGTCCTGTGTCTTCTCTTCACAGCCTCCTTCTAATCCACCCCCAGCTGGCTTTTGTCCGTTGTGTATTAAAATCAGGCTGCTTCTTCCTATATGCTAGCAGAGGGCTGGGGCATTGAGAGCACAGGAGAGACAGTTTCCTTGCTTTCAGTTCCAGGCTTTGGCATGGCTTCGCTCTGGCATGGCATGCAGCATCCCAGAGTTACAATTGCACTTGAAGTCCTTTCAGGGCCTTGCAGCTGGAGCAGATGGAATTTCCAGAGGTTTTAGCTGTGAAGATCTAGCAAGATTCAAAGGCTTATCACTTGGCCAAATCTGGGTGAATGTTCACAGGAATGGCAAAAGGCTTCTCCCTGCACCAAAGCCTGGGGAGCTAGACACTCTCAAATACAAGTTTGCCAAAATCTTTTAATAGGGGCAAAACAACATATTTTTCACTAGCCTCGTTCTTGGAAAAAGCAGATCCGTTTTGGCCAAAATTTGCTAAAACATTTCAGCCTGATGTAGACAGCAGGCGTGGAAAACGTTTTCAGCCCAAACCGTTGAAGTTTGGCAAAGCTATAAGCTGCAAGAAAACAGGGTCTTGTCGAGCAACCTTAATAAGAAGTGGCACTCCTAGCCCTATCTGGCACATCATAGTCTAATTTTGGTTGTTAGTTTTACTCTGCATATGCTGGGTGGAGCTGGTGTCCTGTGACAATATTATTAGAGTCACAGTGTTTAATGCCACAAGGGAACCACCAGATCCTCTCCTCTGACCTCCTGTATATGTCTCTATTATAACATTGCCCTAGCAAAATCTGTGCCTGGATTTCTTTCAGGTTAGATTATCCTGCCTCTGGGCTTTTATAGCAGCGTGATCTCCAGTAGGATGAGGCCCGCGTGAGACAGCCTTCTTGCTGCAGAACCACACATCTTGCATTCTGAAGGCACTTCCATTTCACATAGTGACAGCTTCAGAGCCTGTTAGACATTTGGTTGCATGGAGCGTTGCTTTAATGGAAATGCAGCCTTTCCACGGATACATTTACACACGACTAACTGGGTTTGATGATTATAATATATTTAGCTAGTGTATTTACCAGGACTAGCGAACCCCTTTGTCACTGCCTTTGGTAAGCCACTGGAAATTTATGCATGTCAGCATTAGACTGGGGTTGGTGTCTCAAGTTATCCTTTCTTATCCAGGTAGCAGAGAGCCTCCTTTGCCCTGAGCCGAAGCTGAGTTTGTTCATGGCAGTCAACGAGAGGTCACTGTGGCCTTAAAATCTACGGGAAGTGCTGCCCAAGGAACACTTCACTGCTTTCTCCCTTCCCTCCCCCAGAAGTGTTCCTTGGGCAGCCCTTCCCTTTACAGGGTGTGTTGGTATTGTACAGGGAGAAACTGCTGAATTCCCAACTGTGCAGCCGCCTAGTGCCAGCTAACGACATCAAAGACAAACCCAGACCTGACCGAGAGCTCTGTGCGGCTCTAAGCCTGTCTCTCTCACCAACAGAAGTAAAGGATATTTCCTCACCCACCTTGTCTGCTTAGCAAAGACAAATGCATTTCTCCTTCCGACTCTTTTAATTGTGAGGTATCAGATTAAAGCACCGCTCAGAGTGCAAAATGACCGTGGGTTCAAGCTATTGGTATTACTGAATTAGAAACCAGAGTGGCGCTATCCTTGGGATCCTTACGTGCCATTCACCCTGGGTAGGGTCTTTTTCTGGGTCGCCTCTTCCAGTGCTTCACTAGAGCAGGGTTGGACTGTCCCTGATCAATCATGTCTGACTCTTCGCAGGGGATCAAAGCCCGGGATATGTTACATGACTACATGGAGAAAGCCATAATGGAAAAACTACAGAGAAAGAACTTGGAAGGTCGTAGCGATGCTCTGGATTTCATAATAAACAGTGCCAAGGAGCATGGCAAAGAATTCACCATGCAGGAGCTGAAGGTAAAGAGAATCTCCTTTGCTGTTTGGCTTCTAACTGTCTTTAAAGCACTTTGATTGGGGGGCACCTGATATCCGCTGGGCTCTGCCTTTGTTTTACCGCTCTGGGGGAATCCATCGCAAACAATAACAAAGCTTGCAGTCAACCGTCTTCCAATCCTCACCCTGACTGCTCGCCATCCAGCGGCCCTAAACATCACTTGCCCATCTCGATGAAATAAGGGTCTGGGGGAAAAAAGTCGTGGAAATGCAAGGCTGTTGAAAGAGGGACCTGACACCCAACACATAAGGTAGGTGCGGAGCAGACTAAGGTGAGCGCTTGTACGTCTCACCAGTTCCTAAGCTTGAGGAGACCGCAGGGGAGGCGACACTTAGGGAGAGTGTGCCTGCCCTACAATCCTTTTCATGGTTAAATGGCTTTGCATTTGAAGAGCGGTAATATTTTAAAAGTAAATAAATACTCTTTTGCCCTTGTACCTTACCCTCTTGGCTTTCCTTCCAGGCATCTGCCTGGCTTTAATAGAATGCTGCTAGGTTTGTCCAGCTCTGATGGGGCTCCTTGCGCATCCATGGATTCTCAAGACACTTCAAATATTACTTTTGACCTGATAGACCCAATAGTGCATTCCTCGAACGTTCCCACGCATGTTGTAGGGGCCTATGGATCATGCCACTGTGTTTCGTAGGGCTGTAAACACAGAAATCTTTAAAACTATATCAAAATGATAAGGAATGATGGAGCCAGGGTCATTCGGTATGGCCAACTCATTACTTATATTACGCAGAACGTGGATGTGTAGGAACAGTGACCATGAGACAGCATCGTGATTAGGGCCAAATCCTGTAGTTCTTACTCGGGCAAAGCTCCCCATTGAAAGCAATGGGAATTTAGCCTAAGAATTGAGAAAGGATTGGTCCTTAGCGCTGAGGCAGTTCGTCCCACCAACCTAGTCTATATAAAAATCTGAACTAATATTTATAAAGTTCTGAGACAGTTTTGAGCTTGTGAAGTAACTGGTTTAAGTATATTTACAATTGCATGGTTTTTAATATATCGAGGTATCAGTCCAGGGCCAGGACCTGCTGTGAAACCCAGACTAGGTAACTGACCTATCTTTCTCTTCTCCAGCTGAGAATCAGCTTCTGTTCTGAGTGCCTCGGATTTCCAAAACAGGCATGTTTGGCTACCAAATTGGCAGAACTGCCAAAATATTGAAGTCCTTCTAGGTCATCTTCTTTCCTGAGCAGATGTGAAGCCAGTTTCAGGGTCTAAGGTACTCTTAACTTGTAAGGTAAAAACTGTGCTTCTTAGCCTCCTCGGGGATGAAATCCTGGCTCCGTGGACTCCAAACTCCGATTAACTCCAGCAGGGTCAGGATTTCATCCCGGATCTTTATCTCCTAAGGAGCAAGTGAGGTGTTTTTGTAAAGTTCCTGGAAATCTAGAAGTTGTGTGGACGGAATAGCATTGTCTCCCCATGGAAACGCATCACTGCCTGTTGGCATCCCTCCTAATAACAGTGGTAAAAGTCATTGTGCATTTCCTTAGATTCTTAGGCATTTAGCGTAGGCAGCAAAATGGACAGACAGAAAACCCAGCACCCTCAGTTTAGTTTATGCTACAAAGCAGCCACACGGCCATCCCAACAATCCTGCATTGACAGGAGAAGGAACCCTTGCTTAGGGGGTCTTTTTCGTCTCCGATCTTCACCATTCCTGACATCTTCTCACTTTAGTGCATCACAAAAAGAGCACAATTTGGCTCCAAGCCAGAGTGCAGGATTGGTTGTGGGGAAGCAGTGTGGCCGAGTAAATAGAACACTGGCCTGGGACCCACGAGATTTGGGTTGTCACTGCCTTGTCACCCGTCTGTGGTTCACTTTCCCACTGTTTAAACTGGGATAATAATCTCCTGATTGGAGATTTGATGGATTTGTTTGTGTTCAAATCCTAACCCAGGCAGAGCTCCCCGAAGGGGAATACGAAACCATGGGCTACTTTTCTTCTGATTAAAAACCAGGGCTCTGTGAGGGAGTTTGCAACGAGCTGCGTAGCTCAGCAGTTTGTAGGAGGAACCCCCGTCCATTTTATAACTAGTTTTTCAGGAAAATAATTAATTTAAGAAATTAATTAAAATGACCAAATATTCGATCTCCATCTTTAAGAAAATCTAAACTCTCTGAGAAAACTAATTCGCTAATTTGTAAATATTGCTAAATAATTTGAAAGACAAGCACGGGAGCAGCTACACGTGAGTAGAATAAATAGGTGTGCGTGAAATGAACATAACTATCTTCGTAAAATGAAACACGGGTTTCTGTAATGTGCCGTTTGTCAGATCATACTCCTGCAAAGAATGGAGTGTGAGCATGCAGCTCTAATATATGTTATACACACATAATCACATGCGCAACTGGAGAGCCAAGTACGCCTGGAGCCAAGTATGAGAGACTGACGTGGCTCATCCCAATCGAGATAGCAGTGATGGGAAGGAAGGCAGGTAGCACGTGTTAGCATATTAATATGCACTCCTGTATGCTGTGTAGTTAGGAACTTCCTACATCAGCTGTCTTTAAAGAAACTTTCCTGTGCATCGTGAAATAATTTACCTTTCGTGTCTAATGTGGCAGCATCTTTTACTAAAATAAAAGAGGCAGCGGAATATTAATCTAGTCAAATGATCTGCCTAGGCAAAACAATCTCAGTTGCTTTACAGCAATGGATACGTATATCTGAGAGACTACAAGCACGAGTGTACGCACTAATCTCCTGACTTGCTTTGTGTGTAAATAATTTTCAGAGAGCACTTCCCATCCCCCGCAGCTGCTGTGACTTGTACTCAAGGAATGAATGCAGCATGTGCTTTACAAAATAAAGACTCGTAAAAATCCAGGTTAAAAGTCCGCTATTTTATCGAAACCACCATAAAAGCCTAATGGCGCAGAAGGGAAAAGAGCACTTCCTTTATCAGAGGGTGCAGGGCGCTCACGGAAGGCAATGGGATGGTAGAGCACTGGTGCAGGGATTGGGCATCTCGCTTTCTCAGAATGCACTAAAATAAATTAAACTATAAACCGCCACATTAAAGTAACACTAAAGGTGAAATTAAAATGGGAAGGAAAACGGGTTGTTAATGAGCATGTGTCCATAATGAACCAGAGCGAATAAAAAGCTAAGGGGAGGCTACAAAACACCCAATTGTACTGGCTATAAAAGAATAAATAAAATACTTTGTAGATGAAGAAAATAACTTAGCTCCAGCAATTTCTTGGCGGCCGCATGAATACGTTGCGACCTGCTTTATTTGCCTCCTTAGTGCTGTTATACAATGGCCGGGAGCATCTGAGAGACTAACACAAAGTAAGCCACTCAGGATCCCCGTTGGTGCAGCAGTGACATCGGTTCCCACGAGACTGATGTATAAGGGTGGTGCTACACTTCGCTCTGCGGAGCTTTCCCGGTAGCGCTTCGCACCGTGAAGACAAAGCCGTTTCCGAAACTTCAAACTGGGCGTTTGGAAGGTGCATTTTCAATGGGGCTCTGCTCTGGTCTCGGGAATGCAGAATTCGCGCCGCTGTCTCTGAGAGCCCTGTGCACAGATGAAGGGGAAAGCAGCCCCCGTTATTTCAGAGCAGACTTAGGTCCTGGAGAGCGGCACACTGACAACCCCCACCGCCGCTCAAAGAAGGGAAATGAAGCGTTGCGCCTCAACCCGCTGGGCCTGGCTCGGGTAGCTGGGAAAAATCCTAGCTGTGAGACCCCGCAATGCCTCGGCGTAACGGGATTGGCTGCGGGTACTTGGCGGCTTTAAGCGGCCTGTCCCTGCGTTGGTGGCTTCCCCGCCCTTTCATATGCAGCCAGAGCTTGGCGCGCGCGGAGGCTTTCCCAGACCAGATGTGTATTCTTTTAAAGGAAACAAACCCCGCGGAACTCCTTTAGCAGGGCCCAGCCGCTGGGCCGGTTGGAAGGTAGACAGAACTGGCGTAGGAGCCATTGGGTGCAATTCTTCCCAGCTCTGCCTCCCGGCCACGGCGGCGCCAGGCCATTGGTGCTTATGGGGGCCCTTGGGCCTGGAGGCATTCCCACCCCTGGCGTCACGCCCTAAAGCCCTCGTTTTACCTCTAGGTCGTGAGCGGCTGGCCCTGGAAATCCCCTCCGGAGACCCTGGATGCAGTGGTGTGGCGCCTCGCCCGCCTTCTCTCGCTTCCCGTCACCTTGGCAGCTACTGGGGAGGCTTTACCGCTGGCAGGCGCGAGTGCCGCGCCGTGTGAACACAGCGACGGTAGTCCCGGAGCGTGTTAGAGAGCCGCAAACAGGACAGGCATCGTCACAGAACGGCAGAACGGTCATTGCCAGCTAGTTCGGCCATGCGGTTAAACGTGGGCTTGATAGGAAGAGTTCGCGTCCTAACCCTGCGCGTTTCGTCTTGTTTCTGTGTGGATGGGCGAGAGGGGAAGCTAAGAAACTCCCACGGTCCAGCCTTCTGTGCGGTTCTTAGAAGGCCCTGCTTGTTCGGTTTCGCTGAGCCATGGCTTTGGCTTTGATCTGGCGGCTATTTTGCCTACTACCCGTGCACATAGCCCACTTTGATTGTCTGGGGACATTCTGTGGCTTGGCTGTGTGAAGAGTTACCAGAGCCTCACTGCGACAAAAAAGCTTATTTAAAGCTTAGCATATGGCCGATGGACGTGTCTAACACTCTGGTCAGTTGTTTTCCTCTGCAGTACGCCTCCGTTTTTGCTTTTTAGGGAACAGATTGGATCCCTAGGCTTGTTTTGCACGTAGCACTAAATAGTATATGAAGGGAGGGCGGCTGGGGGGGCAGTCTGGAATTCTTCAGTGGTTGTCCCAATATTTGTTACACAGGGCTCGGTTCTGCAAGGTTCTAAGCCCTGGGGTGCAATCCAGCAAAGCCCTTAATTTTACGCACTTAGGTAGGAATATCCCCTTAAAATTTAGTTCAGCACCTTGCAAAAGCCCATCTCGATTTAGTTCAGGTGGCGGCATGAGAGAAAGGTTCTTGATCTTGCACAGAGTGGCTGCATAAGAGAAAGGTTGATAGCCTCAGGGAATTTTGAACCATCGAAGATCGTTGACAGGATTTTAGATGTTCCACCAATGTCATTGAGCAATGAAAAGGCTTGTTAATCTACAGACTCAGTCGTACACTTGCCTCTGGGGAAGTGAGGAATCCAGGATTTGCCAAACATCTGTATCCAGGTAACTCTGTAGGCTCCAGAGCTGCAGATGTTCACACGTATAAATTATGCCCCAGCAAATTTCTTATGACTTTTACTCCTTATTGGCCTGAGTCCGCTTCTATTCATTTAAATGGGATCTTCACATTGACTTCAGGGGGCGTTTCTAGGTGGTAGCATAGGAACCTGGGGCTCGAGGATCAACATCTACAATCACAAATGCACAAGACACGCATATCTGGTGATTTCTTAAGAGTGGCAGAATCTGTACGACGTAGGGGGTGGTAGCTGGCGATCCCTGGAATGCGTCTGAGGACAGAACTCTAAGGCTAAGTGTGAGGGTAACCTCTCGCAAAATTCTCGGCCAGGTTCTTTCTCCTTTTCACAAAGTTTGCAGGTTCATAGGGAGTAGTGGCATAGATATATTGCACGTCTACCGTACATCTACGGTAGACGTGCAATATAACGCCCCGTTAAGGGAAAGGACCCAAGTACATTAGCCAGGTTTTAGTTTCTAACCACTCAGATAATGGCAATGAAGACAGGCCACGTGGGGCTGGAAAGCGCTGCTCGGAGGGAACGGGTGAGGGTGATTTGCAAATTAAAACACAAATGCATTTAAACCGGTCCCGTTTGATTATCTCACAGGAGTCCGCGATTGAGCTGATATTTGCTGCTTTCTTCACCACGGCTAGTGCCAGCACTTCTCTGATCCTTCTGCTGCTGAAATACCCCTCGGCGATCGAAAGAATAAGACAGGAACTGGTGTCACATGAATTGCACAGGCAGTGTCATTGCCTTTCACCTGCAGCCTCCCAGCTGAAGCCCCCATATACAGAACCGTGCGAAGACACGCCGGTAGTCCAGGAGACAGAGAAGGACAGGGACACGCAGCAGCTTCTCCTCCCCACGCCAGAAGGGACGCCGAAGAATGGAAGTCAGCAGCTGGCTCTGAGGGCAGAAGAGGAGGCCGAAGGTGGTTTTATGCGGCCGAGGGAGCCCCCGTTAACCAGAACGACACCAGAACCAATGAGTTTGAATCCAAACTACCATTATTCAAAGCACGGGCGAGGGAGAGGCATTCATTCGCCCAGCAGGCTCGAGGTGACCCCAGGAGCCGAGTGTGACTGTCGGCCGGAGATGAGCTTGGAGAAGCTGAGCCGTCTGCGCTACCTGGACTGTGTGATTAAGGAAGTCCTCCGCGTGCTGCCACCCGTTTCCGGAGGCTACAGGACAGCCCTGCAGACCTTTGAGCTGGATGTAAGTTCCCTGCGTGTTTGCAAGGGTTTAAAGACTCGGGCACGGCTTTGATCCAAGCAGCTTTTGTCCACGTCTGTGTTTCTGCCCGTGCTGTTATCAGGGCTCCACACCCATTTCTTCTGCCTCTCTACTGCCCGCGGGGTGTTTCAAAGGGCCGATGCACTAATAATGGACGCCGTGTGGCTATTGGAACTTAGCTGAGGGACGCGTTTGCCTTTAGCCTGAAACCCCTGGTGAGATGCAAGACATGACATTTTGCCTACTGCAGATGCACCTGAGTTAGTGCCGAATACATGCGCAGCTAAGATGCCCCCCCATCATAGAAAACACAAAATACGGGGACGCTGCACACAGCAAATAGGCCACTTGAAACAGAAAAGGAAAATCAGAAACCCCCTAGAGATCGACTCTTCGGTTATTTTTAAAGGAATGTATTTATATGGCATCCAGATATGTGCTGGCCGCGTCCCTGAGTATCAGAGGACACTGAATTTACACTAACTGGGGCCATGCCGCCATGTGACAGTAGCACAGCGTGAATCCTAGACGTGCACTGACACAGAGCGGGGGGCACCACGTCACGCGGGAGGAGCGGCTCTGTACGTGACACTGGAGTTGCCCGGGCGCCGGCCCCCTCTGAGCCCACGGGGGTCGGGCCGCCTGGCAGAGTCAGAGCTGAAGGGACAGGCCCAGTAGCCAGCGAGTCTCCTCCCACCGGTCTTATCTGTGTCACTGGGAACGCTGGCGTGGGCGCGGGAGCAGGATGCGGGTCTCTTGCTGCGCGTCTCCGCACGCGGGAGGAGCCCTGCGTTATTTCCATTAAACCCGGTGTCCCGCGGGGGCGTTTTCCCGAAGCTGGCTCATGCCAAAAGGGGGGCTGGTTAGCGTTCAGGGCCGCCAGGCGGGGGCACCCCGACGGCATTACACGTCCCCCACAACGCCCCGACGCCGCCGTCCGTGCTCCTGGCCGAGGGCTGTGGGGCTGGGGTCCGGCGGAGCGCCGCTCTCTGGCGGGCCGAACTGAGCGCGCTGGCCGGGCCGGGGAGGCGCTTTCTCAGGCGCGGATCGGGCAGGTTTCTCTGGCAGACGGGTCTCGGTGCCCCCGACCCCGTCCCTTGCCGGCGCCCGTGCGAGCTGCCCCTTGGCTGACGGTCCTCTTCCCTCCCGCTGCAGGGCTACCAGATCCCCAAGGGCTGGAGCGTGATGTACAGCATCCGAGACACCCACGAGACGGCGGCCGCATACCAGAGCCCCCCCGAGAGCTTCGACCCGGACAGGTTCGGCCCGGCCCGGCAGGAGGCCAGCCAGGGGGCCGGCCGCTTCCATTACATCCCCTTCGGCGCGGGGCTGAGGAGCTGCATCGGCCAGGAGCTGGCCAAGGCCATCCTCAAGCTGCTGGCCGTCGAGCTGGTCAGCAGCGCCCGCTGGGAGCTGGCCACCCCCGGCTTCCCCGAGATGCAGACGGTGCCCATCGTGCACCCCGTGGACGGGCTGCAGATCTTCTTCCGCCCCTTGCAGCCCGGCGGGGCCAGCGCCGGCCGCCAGGTGTCCCGGGAAGCTTGAGCCGCCGCCGCGGCCTCTAGCCATGGGGTGGGCGGGCAGGGCGAGGCGCGGGAGCCGCAGGAGACTTGCCGCAGAGGGGCGGGCCTGCGGGACACGCACCAGGGTTTGCACCGCAGGCAGAGAGCACCACGCGAGCCCCGGGCCCCGGCTGGCGAGGAGGGGCGCAGCCCACCCGTTCCCTCCTCGGCGTCCTGCTACCCGCGGCAACAGGAGAGGGGTTGGGGAGGCCCCTGGGCCCCGGTTTCCCCTCCCCGGGGTGCCGTTAGGAGTAATGGCACCAAACAAGCCCGTCTAACGGGCGCGTGGAGGAAAGGGGAGACCGCGCTGGATGTGCGGGGCAGCGACCGAACGAATCCCGCAGCCCGTTAGACGGGCTTGTTTGGTGCCATTACTCCTAACGGCACCCCGGGGAGGGGAAACCGGGGCCCAGGGGCCCTCCGAGGAGGCTTCAAACCACAGATACCGACTCGGGGGAGAGTCCAAGAGCCGAGGACTGCCGCTTCCTTCAATGGTTGAGGGACGCAGAGGTGGTCGCTGGGGGAGGGCCGTCCCTTGTTCTAGATGTCAAGGCAGAATCCCCCGCGAGTTAGCGTCACGTGCTGCCTCAGCTGACTCTTGAAAGTTTGGGGGAAAGCCCTGTCCACTGAACCTGCTTCCAAGCTGCGCCGTTGTCGGGGTCAGCCCCTGCCCCTTCACTATGACCGCATCCAGAGTGATGCAGGAAAGGGAAGCGGCGGAACAAGAGAGGACAGGAACTGTCTCTAGCACATTTCCATTACAAGCGCAGGGCTAAAGGTGGCCTGGAATTTCCTGTTCCACATGTAGAAGAATTATGCCAGATGGGACACTGGGGGGGAGGGTCGTCACGTTGGGCCATAACTTTGTAGAAATTTCGATGGATATTTAAAAAGAGAAAAATCTAAGGGGTCGCTGCAATCTGATAGGGCCAAACCTGTCAGATAATCCCAGTTATCTGTAACTTTCTAATAACTCTAACTTCCGCTAGACTAACGTAGAGAGTTTGTTTGTATTTCGTTTAACTCGGACACTCCCCCTTAGCGTCCCTAGGATGAAGATGCATGCTGGTCCATCAGATGGTACTGGATCTTAATGTACATTAACACTGTATTATAATAACTGTGCTGCTATGGTTAAGGGTTCGACATTAAATCCCATGTTCAGGGTAAGTGTACTCTAGAGTTTAGTTCCAGGTTGAAATCTGCGTGAAAGAATCAGATTTCAACAGGGAGGTGAACTTTTTTAAATAAACATTTAAAGAATCAGGACATGTAACCGTTTGATTCTGACTGAAAAGTTCCTGGTTTTAAAGGTCGAAAGCCAGGTCTTGTACATACACACTCTGCTACCCTTTTCAGAATAACGATTTCAGTCGTTATAGTGATATCCCATTACAATAACCAGCAGATTGGCATCGAGCAATAAGGCCATTTGTCATTCAGTATGGTTTACAGTATGTATTCACCTGGAGTGAAGGCTGATTGGCCTGTTAGACAGTCTCTGAATACGCTCTGCCTTGCCATTTCCTACACTTCAAGTCCGGTTTTGTTTTGTTTTTTTCTTGCCCAGGTAAAGGAATATCTCACAAATATTTTGTAATGGTAAAACGAAAGGTCTGTGATGCATGTGCATTAATGGGAAAGGCAGTTACATTGGAGCATTGAGAGGAGAGTTTAGGAGAGTCATAATGGTGATTTGTATAGATGAGAGAATAAATTATTTCACTTTCACTTAGGGCATGGTGCCAGCCCGCTGGAGTTAATGGAAAGCCTTCGCTGAGCTTTGGCTCAGACATATAATACATACTGTCTGTCTAAAAGGTGAGGGGGAGTAAGGAAATGGAAACCCCTGATATTTACTTTTCCTACGGTTTGATGGAAAATATGGCTACTCCTGCTCTAGGTCAAGCTCTGGTGTTGTATTAAAATGTGTCCTATAACTGAGTCATCGAACAGATCATCTGACTCCCCAAACATGTTATCCTTAGGATGAGGTTTCCCTTTGGGAAGGCTGGCAGACTAGGCTCCTAAGGTGATTTCTCCAATGCCACGTATCCCCTAAATACATTTACTTGTCCTTCTTCAATCTCCCCAAAGGAGAAAAGCCCCTCTTGCCTTAAATGGTGACCCACTGCCTGAAAACCCACCGGACTTATTTATTATCTCTGACCCGGAGGGCTGGCTGCCACCTCTCAGATAACTTACCTGGATAAGCACTCCTAATTAACCATCAGAAAGTCGTGTAACCTCATTTTACTGCGCGCAACATCTCAGCTACCTAGAGCAGAAACATGGCTACCAAATGTGACAGGTCAAATCTGGAAAAGGTTGTACTGAAAGTCTGAGTTAAGTGCTGTTGGCAGGTTGACCCCTTAGTGAACCAGAAGCTTCTGCCCTCCTGACCTTGTCTTTAAGGTGAATCTTTGTGGTGAACGGAGGGGAAATCAGTAGGCGGTGGATACAAGTGTCAATGACTAACTTTAATTAGCACGACTACTGAACTGATCCATCCAATCGCTACTGACGCTATTGTGATCTTCTAAAAAAAAAAGTTGGAGAACCTTTGATCCATCTCCAGTTGCGTGTTATTTCGGTGGGACCTGACCGCTCACCTAAGCAATAATCGGCTGGGGAGCCGACTGGCAAATGCAACTCTCTAGCCTCCTCCTTAGCTTGGCTCATCTCTCAGGGGAAGATTCAGGAGCAAGCTAAAAAATTACCCTTGAGCATTAACACTGTAACCGCTTTGTTGAAGGACGTAATGTGAATCTAGTTAAAAAAAAAGACTTGAAACTGATTTTGTTTTCCAAATAAACATGCGCATTTGCAAGTGAAGTGTAACAATTATTACTTGTAATCAAAGTTTGTTCGTATTAGGCTGTTAATTTCTTGACACCCTTCCAAGATGTCTTTAATTATCTCTTTCACTCTTTTACCATTTGATTCTTTTCGGGTTTCCTGTGGTAATTATCGGTGCTCAGACCACCGTATCTCGTTATTTGATGGACAGTGAACTTGGCGAAGCTGCTCGCAGAGTTCATCCAGATGTCACGGTCCGTGTTGTAGGTCACAAGCAGGTCAGAGTATGGGAATGGGAAAGAACCCCGAGGTCACGCCACTTGTTCCGCGCGCAATTCACTGCCGATGCGCAGACATCAGAAAATGGCCATCCCTATAAGGCAGAGAATACGACCTTGCCAGCTTTGGAGGGCTCAGAAGCCGCCAACATAACCACTGGTCAGTTTATATAGATCAGAAGGTGGGAGAATGGGAACAAAGTGAGCGTTTTAAACTCACAATAGGAAAATGTACCAGATTAAATGTAGTCTGAAATGATATAATCGATCACGTCTGGGCACAGCAAACAAGCCGCATACGCATATTTACAGCATATGTACAATATTCACCGTATGCGTCAACCCTTTCCCGACAAATGATTTTGAAGCTTACAGATGTAGGAACTAGGACTTCAGCTACAACATTTTAATGAAACTCTGAGCACTTTAAAAGCCCGTAGCCCTCCCGGGTCAGCTCATTTACTGACACTGCACCCTCCAGGAATACGTTTTCGTTTTTAAAATGTAGGTGAAGGCGTTTTGTCCCAAAACTAGAAAACATTCAGTAGAAATGCGTATGCTGCACCGAAATACTGCGCATTGCCAGGTACTGTCAAAGCAAGCAGGCTACTAAATAGTAAGCAGAAATACTCCCCGAGTCAGGAAAGCGGACAATTGAAGAGGATAACATTTAGATTCTGTTAAAAAAAATCGCACTGCTGATGTTTATTGTGGTTGGGCAGGGAATCAGAAAGTGAAATTTACTAGACACAAAATGAAACTGACTACTTTACTTGTCCCGTCCCGATTGAGTGAAATAGGATAAACAACCATATAATATGTGCCAAACAACAGTGACAGCGCTTTTGATTTTGAAACGTCTCTCTCTTTTAATATATTACGATGCTATTGACACTAGTCGCAAGAAAATTTTCGAGATACAAATATTACTTTGAACCTTGGAGTGTTCCTTAAACATTTCCCAACTTAGTTACTAATTTACAAAAGAAATTGTGAGGGTCATTTCAGCCAGGTAGAGAGCAACAAACAGAGGGAGAAAAAGCTCTGTGATATGGTTATCGAGGATCTTGTTTTCATCATTTGCCCTATTTCTATGAAACGATGCCTAAGCTAAATACAAATGTAAGACATTACGGCAAGTGCCTGTCATACTTCATCTAGTTATTGCTGCATTTATTGTAAAAACGGTAATTGCGAGTCCGTGATTTCCATGTAGGTGTTATATAAAGTGTTATCGGAGCTACTTTGTATCCGATCAGCAATACCTTCTGATTGTAAAGCTACCGATTGCAGGCAGCTGGGTGTAAGGGTACAGTTCAGAAATGATGCACAGAGAAGAGCGATCGGTATTTTGGAAAACTTTTAGCAGCTCCTCTTTTGCGAGCAGCCAACAAATATCTCTGTCTAACTTAGGACCCTGGTTGCACGGCAGGGAAATTCAACGTTGCTCCCAAATCTTTCTTTAAAAGGTTTTGTCAAGGAATAATGCCAGGATCCCCAAACGAACTGGATAGTCATTCGAGCCCTGATCGTATTTTCCCTTCCACCGACTTCTTACACATCTAAAGCCGTAAGCGGGAGAGGCGAAGGACCAGTGGCAGTCGTCGCCCGTGAACCCCCTTTGCCAGTAGGCAGTGGCATTACGAATCTCACAGCAGTGATAATGTACGGCTCAGCAGAGGAGCTGCCCAGAATAGTTCCCAGCGTTTGCGAAGCAGTCCGTGGGGCATTCCCACCCGTGAACATCACTCACATCTCTGGGCAATTCCCTGCGTACTTTGTGGGAGCACACGGGGTGGAGTCCGGTCCGCTGGAGGCACACATAGCTAACCCCAACCTCTGTGCCAGGAGATTTTGGTCCCCCCCAAAAAAAATTAAACGGCGAATATGCCGAATTCTCCTGCTTTCTCCCCATAAAGCTATTGCGGTCTGTGGATTATCTAGCTCCCACCTATGTTCAGAAAGAACACGGCTGCTGCCCCACTTGTTGAAAAGGTAAAGCCATCACCTTGATCAGGTTGGAGAAGAAAAGATTCACACGCGGAACCCGCACGGGGTAAGGACGAGCTACGCTCCGGGGCCCAGCGTGAGAGCCGCACCAGAGCCGCACACGGCCGTGCGGGTCTCCGGGTGCTGCGATCCAGGATTTAAGCGTCTATAAAAGGCTGTGGGTGGCAACAGGCTGGGTGTTTACTTTTGGATATAACCTTTCTTTCCCTCGCTGACCTGCGTTTGAACCTGCGATTAGCGCTGCATCATAAGTTTAAGAATTTACTCCTCCTGCCTGATGCTTATTCCTCTCAGGACCCTGAACATAAATACAAGGCGAGCCTTTGAGGTGACCCGCAGGCCACGCACTCATCTGAGAGGACGACAAAGTCTCCTCGCTGAAGCGGCGGCTGCTCCTGATCCAGTGACACAATCGTGTTTTGATCCTGTAACCCCGAAGCTGGTTTCGCGCCGACTCGGCGCTTTGCAGCTGGAGTTTTGGGAACTCACCTAGTCCTACCCCGGATAGCCTGCTGGAGAGGTTCAAAGCGCCGAGTCCCAGACTTAGCCCTCCCTGCTAGTGCTGTCCAGGGTCTGCGTCTCGCTCGCTGGGCTGGATCCCACTATGCGAACGCCTGGCATCAGGCGAAGTCCAATTAACTACTCGTCGCAATGTGTGCAGCTGCTCGCGGCTTTTTTTTAAAGCATCGAGCGGCAAAGAGCAGGAGAGATTAAAAAGACCGGTGATGTGTATGGCGATATAGATCTATATCTATATCATCAAACCACGCACAGAAGCAAAACAGACACAGGGTGTGTGCTTTCCCACGTAACAGGACATCAAGACAAGCACTTCTGTGATCTGTGTCGAAATATCCTTTCCCAACGAGTATCAGCGATAAATAAAGGCACATGGTAAATGCGATGGCGTTAATTCGCTGGTCTGCCTTGATCCTCACGAGCGGAGCTCGCAGCTGTCCGCAATTCTGCCCCCTTTCCGTCCTTGACTGATTATTCGATGAGTTCCCAAGTTGCGCCCTAAAGGAGCCAAACGCCGAGGGCCCCCCCTCCCGCGGGCCCTATTGTCTGGGTGAAATTAGCACCTTTTCAAAGTCAGCGCGGGGGCTTGGCTGCAGCTCCCTGGAGGAGGGAGCCAGGGAGAAGCCGCCGCGCAAAACAAACAGTTAAAGATTTCGGGGGGAGGAGCCAGGCCACCACCCGCAATTAAAGATGAACTTTGGGTGAACTAATTTATCTGGCCGAGGTAGAGTGGGCCGCAACCTGGGGAGAGCTATAAAAAGGGCCCCACGCCGCAGCTTGGCTTGTGCGCGGCGGACACAGGTAGGGGCTGTCGGCTGGCACAGCTCGCGAGCCATGGGCTTCTCCACCCTGTTGGCCAGCGCGCTGTGCACCTTCCTGCTGCCCCTGCTGCTCTTCCTGGCCGCCGTGAAGCTCTGGGACCTGTACTGCGTGCGCGGCCGGGACCCGAGCTGCAGCCTGCCGCTGCCCCCCGGCACCATGGGGCTCCCCTTCTTCGGGGAGACGCTGCAACTGGTGCTGCAGGTAAGGCACGCGAGCTCTGCCTGCCGCCGCCCGGGTGCGGCGGGGCGGCTCCTCGCTCCTGCGGGGTCAGGCTGGCGGCGGTCCGGGCTGCCGGGCGCGCTGAGCCCAGGGGGGGCGGGGAGGGAGGCGGGCGACGGGGAGGGAGCCCGGCTGTCACGGCCCTTCGCTTCTTCCAGCGGCGGAAGTTCCTTCAGATGAAGCGCCGCAAATACGGGTCCATCTACAAGACTCACCTCTTCGGGAGACCCACCGTGCGGGTGATGGGCGCCGAGAACGTGCGGCACATCCTGCTCGGCGAGCACCGGCTGGTGTCGGTGCAGTGGCCGGCGTCGGTGCGCACCATCCTGGGCTCGGGCTGCCTCTCCAACCTGCACGACGGGCAGCACAGGCACCGCAAAAAGGTACCCGGGGGGCCCGGCGCCCCGCTTCCTTCCCGGCCCCCCGCGCGCTCACAGCTGCTTCGTGCGGCCCGGCCGGGGCCCGCTCCCCTCCCCTCGCCTGGCGGCTGCGAGCGCGGTCTGAGCCCGCCCCTTGTCCCGCAGGCGATCATGAAGGCGTTCTCCCGGGACGCGCTGCGCCACTACGTCCCCGGCATCCAGCAGGAGGTGAGCGCCTGCCTGGCGCGCTGGCTGCGCAGCGGCGGCTCCCGCCTCCTGGTCTACCCCGAGGTGAAGCGCCTCATGTTCCGCATCGCCATGAGGATCCTGCTGGGCTTCGAGCCGGGCCAGGCCGAGCAGGGCAGCGAGCAGCCGCTGCTGGAGGCCTTCGAGGAGATGATCCGCAACCTCTTCTCCCTGCCCATCGACGTGCCCTTCAGCGGCCTCTACCGGGTAAAGCTCCCGCCCGGCGGCGGGCGCCGGCGGCGGGGCGAGGCTCCCGGGCACCCGCAGGGGGCGAGGTTGTCTTTCCTCCCAGGCCCGCCTGGGGGATGCCGGCGCTACGGGGCAGACTCGGCGGCGGGTGCCCGGCGCCGCCAGCTGAAAGGGCGGGTTGGGCTCGGCGGCGGGCGCCCAGGCGTGTGTGGGCGGGGACGGCCCGACCGCAGGCTGGGCCGCAGCCCTTTGACCGGCTCCCTTCTCCGCCCCAGGGCTTGCGAGCGCGGAACGTCATCCACGCCAAGATCGAGGCGAACATCCGGGCCAAGATGGCCCGCGGGCGGCCCGCGGGCGGCCCCAAGGACGCGCTGCAGCTGCTGATGGAGCACACGCAGGGCAACGGGGAGCCGCTGAACATGCAGGTGAGGCGCCCGCCCGCGCTGCCGCGGGAGGTGGCTGCCCTGCGGCGCGGGGGGTCCGCGCAGCCCTGGCCGAGGGCCCGATTTTGGCTTCCTTCATGCCCCGGGACCAATCTCCTGCTGATGGGATGGGAGCAGGATCGGGCCCTAAGCGCCCGCCTTCCCCCACCCAGTGGCGACCACTCGGAACAGCTTCAGGGTCCGGGTTCTTGACGATGGGGAAGATGCTCCCAGCCTTCCCCTTGCGGCCCGGGCTCTGGAGCTGCCTGAATTCTGTCCAGCCGCCCCGGATCCTGGCCTCCCTACCACGTAGTGCTCACAGCGCGATCGGAAATTGGCAGTGATTTCCCCCTCCTTCGCGGGCGGTCTGAAGGGAACCACGACTTGGGCAAAGCCAGGGGGATCCGTTCTCTAAAATAGCTTCCCGGAGGAGTCTCTTCTCATCGCCCCTCTCGGTGTCTTTCTGTGGCTTCCTATTAAAATGCATCTGTAGCTGTGGAGCCTAGGAATGTCGCTAATCTCTGGTGGCATTAAAGGCAGAATTTCCTCTGCTTTAAAACTGGATCTCCTGTAGACGGGCATTTGGGTAAGGGTATAGGGAGGAGAAGGCAATGAGCTTGGCAAAAGGGCGGTGGGGTCTCAAGTATCTGAAATAATAGGCTGGTGGTTTTGTTTTTTAAATTTTCTTAAACGATCCTGCTCTTTGCGTTAGGAGCTAAAAGAATCTGCAACCGAACTTTTGTTTGGAGGGCATGAAACAACGGCCAGTGCCGCCACATCTCTTATCACCTTCTTAGGGCTTCACCATGATGTCCTGCAAAAAGTGAGAAAGGAGCTACAAATGAAGGTGGGTGTCTCTTCTCTTTGGAAGTTAAACAATAAACTGAATACAAAGGAATTTTATTTCTCCTTTTGAGAAGGGACTGTATTGCCTCCTAACTGACTAGAGAATAAACCTCTTAGGCAAAATTAATGCTCTCAAAACAACATATTAGGGAAAAGCTGAATTTTCAATTTGAAGGATGAGATTTGCAGTGATTCAAGCTTATTTGGGGAGCCTTTCTCTTGTGATGAATAGGAACCAGATGACCGCTTTGTCCCCTATTACTGACAGCAATGGGTGTCCAGCTACCACAAACTGTTGTCTGACTTCTGCCTAGTCTTATGTTAGCCATTTTCTCTTCCTACTAGGGTTTATTGTGCAGCATGAACCAAGACAAACAACTGGATATGGAAGTCTTGGAACAGCTGAAGTACACAGGCTGTGTCATCAAAGAGACCCTCAGGCTGAGTCCACCAGTTCCTGGAGGATTTCGAGTTGCACTCAAGACTTTTGAGTTAAATGTAAGCTGTGCTGCTTGGGGCTTTGCTTCTATTAAATTCCTCACAGGCTGTAATAGTCTTTTTCCATAGTAATGATCTAAAAGTAAGTCAAACTGACAACTTATCTCCCCTCCCCCATGCTTTCTGTATATTTTTTTTCTATAAAATCTTAGTACCCATCTTCCTGAGATGAAGTCTTTACATACTGGAACTTCCTTTCTTTTTTCTTTTTACAGGGTTACCAGATTCCTAAAGGCTGGAACGTAATTTACAGTATCTGTGATACACACGATGTTTCAGACCTCTTCACCAACAAGGATGAATTTGACCCTGATCGCTTTATGTCTCCCACTCCAGAGGATTCCTCCAGGTTCAGTTTCATCCCTTTTGGAGGGGGCTTGAGAAGCTGTGTGGGCAAAGAGTTTGCAAAACTCCTTCTCAAAATATTTATGGTGGAATTGGCTCGGAATTGTGACTGGCAGCTGTTAAATGGACCTCCTACAATGAAAACTGGCCCCATAGTGTATCCAGTGGACAATCTGCCTACCAAATTCATAGGCTTCAATGGCCAAATCTGAGGTTAAAGGTTTCTTTTGAATGAAATCAATAGCATTTAAAGTACACAACTTTTTATAGAAACCTAAATCCAATATTGAATATTTAACTTGTATAATAGTTATTTATAAGTATTTTAAAAATCTATTACATGTCCTAAGTTTGGTTGATGTGTTCAAGCACTACAATTATGGGTCCCTGTGGTCCATAAGTAGATAACTTATTTCTATAGAAACAAAATATTTCCCTCCTATTTAAGAATCTTATTGAAAGCTTAGTCAGTTTAGCATATGAAGGAGTTTAAGGAAAGTGTATGTAGTGGGAGACAGGACTTCTAACAAGCATATGAAACCATGGGATCTAACTGCACATTCTGTGACCAAAATACATACATGGGTTATTTAATCAAGGAGAATGTTTTCAGATTACTTTTTTATATTCGGTTTTGTGTGCAAAAGCTTGTGGATTTTTGACTAAAATAAAGTCTATTTTTGAAGATGCTTTGCATTGAATATCTGTACTGTCTACTATATGCAAAAAGAGTTAACTTAACTACTCAGTGGTGTTATAAAGGAGTTGAATTTTGGAATTGGGTTTCTCACCTTATGAAGTGGGTGGGTTTTTGGTTTTTTGTATTTTGGGCCTCTTCTTCTTATGCTCACAACTCTACCTAATGAGAAGATTCCAACTAGAGTTGAAACAGTTCATTTGTTAAAGATACTGGGACTTAATTGAGGCTCTCAGATGCAAACTCAAGACTTGTATCATCCATTTAAAAACCCACCCTATATACAGCTGACTAACATTCCTCGGGAATGACAGGAAATAATACAAGCTCTTTCCCTGCCCTGTCCAACATATAGTAGCCTATAAATCTAAATGCGAGACATAAAGTTGAGACCAAAAATAAACCACATTGCCTACACAGGTAGGAACATATTCTAGTGGGCAAAGAGTGGTTATAGTTTAGGCAAAGATCAGAATAAAGCATTTTCAGCTCCTCTTCTCCCATGGTATTCGTACCCTGCACCAACAGGCCCCTTGCCCGTTGTCACATACGCTAATGTCTAAATGGCTCTGCCCATTGACAGTGTCCATTATCAAACAAGCTAGGTATATATTTTTTTAAATATTTAATGGTTGAAATTGCAAATGCTGTAATGAAGTGCTCTTAGAAGAAGGATGGGGTCTGCCATCTAAGAATTCTGGAATGTCTTAACACGAAAAATGAAAGGCAAGATACAAATCAGTTAGCAATGAATCAGGCCCTAGTGGAGTATGGCATCAGTACAGAAGAAATGTGCTTGGCCTGACTCCCTCAACCTTGGCTAACTTTAAAAATCAAGTCTTGGAATATAGGCAGCCTTGAAATGTGACCAAAGAGCTTAGTTGGACAGATTGGCTGTATAAATATAAAAAAGGTGAACTGGCACACTATAGCATCACATACATTGCTAACATTCTATACATAATAAAGCAATCTTTATTGACCCTTTACTTATTCCTTTATATGGAACATTTCTTAGGTGGGTGTGTTTTTTTTCCCTTCGTCCTTTATTCCTGATGTTGGGAAGGAGTTCATGGAGTTGGGGAGAGAATTGTAAATTGCCTCAACACTGCAAGTGTTCCCTTCACCAAATAACTTAGCCTTATGAATGTTTCTACTCAGTATAAAAGCATTTGTAATCTATTAGTGCTAAACATCAAAATACTGATTTCCAGGGCAGGACTTTAACCACACTCGCTGTCTGTTACAATGAATCGCTTTTAAAATTATTCCGGATCACAGATTTAAAGTGAGTGTAAGTTCCAGTTCTAGAAGAAACTTTATGTTGTCTCATGAAAAAGCTGTTTTATTTTCTAATGCTGTTGCATCCATTTTTTAGAGCCCGCTATAAAAATCACTGTTTGCCAAGACACTTCAGAGGTAGTTTGCCCCATTTTAAGATTGCTGTTACTACATCAAATCTTTGGATCTGTCCTTAGTTACACCATTTGACAATTTATACTTATTTTACACCCCTTTACACTGCCATAGTTGTGTAAAGTGGCCTTGGTATAAAAGAGCATCAGTCCTTTGATTGCAAACACTTACTTTATGTCATCTGCAGCCTTGTGTAATGCAAAGGCTAACCAAACACTTTTAAGAAGTAGTACTAGCATCCTGCTAACCATTATGTTACAATAGGTTGAAAATAGAAATCGATATTAGGTAATATTCTGAAAATGAAGGGTTTTTTAATGTTTTTTCATGTTATTTTTACATTATGGTTTAAGCAACATGCACTTGCTACCAATATTTTTAACCAAGTGTCAGCCGTACAGACTGCTCTAATAAGTAGTGGCAACTGTTAACACTGAAATCATGTCTGATGAGTAAATGGCTTTATCATAGTGTAAGTCTAAGATTGCACATGCAGCATAGTAACATCCTCTGTCACTATTTCTGTGTCACTGCTGGCCACGTTTGAGCCATATGGCAGCAATTTGTGTTTGGAGATAAAATTTCATAGCTCTTGTATTTATATCAGGCTCTGCCACGATATCTTGGGGCAGGTTCTCAGCTGCTGCAAATCTTGACAATATATACTAGCTAAGGGTCTGCTGCAAACAATTTTAGTATTATAACTAAACAGTGGGGCCACAGGGTAAATTTTCCAAAAAAACCTGATTTCTGACTGAAATGTTGCAACATTTTTAGCCAAGGTCACAGATGGGTAATTAGAGAGACAAGCTGGGTGAGGTAATATCAACAGAAGTTGTTTTAATAAAAGATGTATTACCTCACTCACCTTGTCTGGAATATCCTGGAAGCACCACAGCTATGACAACACTGCTTATGTAGATGGGTAATGCTGAATTTAAAAGTAATGATTCTGTGAATAAGCAACAACTGCACAAAGTTAATGCAATTAATCCTGAAAACAACTGGGAAAAAAGAATTATTGTTTGATTGACTGAAAGAGAGTTTCTGCCTACTGTTTGCCATTGGTCTCAGTGAAATTATACAGGGTCAGGCTATTTTTTATCAGGTGAATAGTAGAAAGGCATTTTACTTGCTAATTTATTTAAAAAAACACACACACACAAACGAGAACAGCCTAGAACACTTAAAACCACCTTTTACATTCAACTTTCTGCACTTTGTTTAGACCTAGGCTAGAAACAGATTCCTAGAAATTCAGCAATCACATTTTGATAGTAAGATTGTTTTGCTGTGCATACTGGTTTCTAACTGCATAATATCTTATATTATTCCCTTTGATGACTTAGTGTTTCTTGAGAAGTACTGAGAAAAATACTTTACAATTTACAGAAAAAAATGTACTTCTAAATACCTAAGTCACTTGTGAACATTGGATTTAGGCACTTTTGACAATTTTACCTATTGGCAGCCTTCATCAGGAAGGATACCAATGGATTTAGGTCAAGATTTGTAAACCTGGGTGCCTAAAGTTAGGCTCCTAAATCCATATTTCAGCTTCTAAATAACACTTGATTTTCAGACGTGCTCACACTTTGGAGCTACCATTGATTTCAATGGGAACTACAGTCCTCAACACCTATGTAAAATCAGGCCTCTTTTGCTTTAGTGCCTACATATGGCTTTAGGAGCCTAACTGTAGACAACCAGATTTGAAAATTTTGGCCTTAATACACATCTGGTATTAATTAGCTTTGTCAGATAAGGCTAATATGGTGTTATGTTTAGCTTGTGTGCAGCCCCTGAATGCAAGTTAGGGAAAAAGTTTGAAAGCATAAAAAGATTGAAGTGCCAAAGAGGTTCAAACCAAACTTTAATCCATGCATATTCTGGCCATGCTTCAGAGATGAAAAGATTGTCACAAATATTGGTTTTGGTGTGTGGTGCACTGTTTAACAGATTTTGTTCCACCCCAGAAGTGGTCACAGTTATTCCAGGCTGCAAAGCACTTGGGATGAAAGGCTCTGTGTTACTCATAGAAGACGAGGATTGGCAGGGACCTCAGGTCATCTAGTCCAACCCCCACCTCAAAGCAGACTCAACCCCAACTAACTCATCCCAGCCAGAGTTTTGTCAAGCTGCATCTTAAAAACCTCTAAGGATGGAGAATCCACCACCTCCCTAGATAACCCATTCCAGTACTTCACCACCCTGCTAGTGAAAAAATGTGTCCTACTATCCAACCTAGACTTCCCCCACTGCAACTTGAGACCATTGCTCCTTGTTCTGTCATCTACCACCACTGAGAACAGCCTCGCTCCATCCTCAGTGGAACCCCCCCTTCAAGTAATAAAAATGGGGTGGGCAGCTTTGGATAGCATTTGTTAGTATAAAGAGTTTTGTTTGCCAGGTGGTCTCTATTGTAAATTCTCTGTGTCACCAGAATCCACTGCAAAACATATACAGATTAGTGGCAAAGATTCTTAAAGTTTATTAGTTGCAACCATTAGAATGATAGATTAGGAGTAAGGGAACATAACTGGCAGCAAGTTTAGAGAAGGTTCATTACTGGACTGGCTTGCCTAGCTTGTTTAATAATATCATATGAAAAATGTCGTATGAGAAGTTTGATGAATAATGCAGCCCTCATTAAGTTATGTAAATTAATCTTACTTCGTGGGTGGGTAAAAGATAAAATATTTCACAGATATGTCTCCATCCAAAGAATACGAGTAGCATAGACAGGTTTTAATGAGTCTTTGATTAAAATATTTAAAAGGTGGCAGACACTTTTGTACTACAATTTAATGAACTTTTACAACTGCCCTTTTAGTTACAGTATGAGCAGCTAATATATTAAGTATGTTCAGCTAATAAGGGCATTGTGTGCTCCTTTTATTAGCATCCACACGATTGTTCTGCTTGTGTCTTTTTTGCAATTTTAGTACCCTAAAACAATGTGTGGGGTTTGTGACATCTGCAATACTAACAAGGTTAGGGTGATTATTTTAGCACTGGTGACTTGTCACATACTTGTACTTGTTTGCAAATTCATTGTATTCATTAATTACGTTGTAGGCCCTAAGGACTATCTGATTTTATTTATTTATGTTAATTTATAACCAGTTTAAAAAACAAAAGTGTCTCGCTTGTGGTCTAACCACTTTTGACACACTTAAAATTACAATAGGATAAAAGATAACACAAACAGTACTAGAAAACAACTAAGCAGAGATGAAATCAAGTCTAGACACTGTACTACCCAACATGACCCACAAATATCAGTCCTTATTGTGCCCCTCCCACCACAAACTCTTGGTAAAGAGGTGGGCTTTACAGCATCCCCTGAAGGTCAACTAATTTTGGAGGCTATTTTGGACAAAGGAGGAGAATAAAATTCTAAAACTGAGGGCCGCTCACAGGATCTCTTGGAGAGAGAAAAACAAGGCCACCTAAAGGCTCTTTGCATCCATTAGGGTAGCAGGCAAATCAACAATCTCATGATCAATAGAAACTGATGGATATAACAAGATCAGTATCAGTTCTTGGGCCTAGATCCTAAACTGTGGCCTAGGAAAGCTTCATGCCATTTAGGAAGAAGGGTGTGTAGATGTGCAAAGATAGTTTTCAGACGCCTTTGTGCTCTCTGATTCTGAGGCTTGCTCTGACCTGAATTAAAGCAGTCTGCACAGAGAATCACAATCACCATCCTTTTTTTGGTACCAAGCTATTCTACACTGCAAAGAAGGTTACGGTCTATTTTGATGTGTTTTAATAATGTACCCTCCTTAGTATACTGCATTTCTTATTATCCATAAATTATCAGCAGAGCAAAAATCTTTGTGTGGAGTTGTGGTTTCATTTGGTTTAAAATATTTCCCACATTTGCTTGGTTTGCTGAACCTGTTGGGTGACAGAAGGCTGAAGGATAAGCTATGATTTACATACTAATCTTTTTGTTGAGACAGTACACACTCTGGCTTGAAAACTGGACTGTATCCTATGGGAAAGGAAGGAGGTGGTTAGTGCATTATGAGCTCTATCCTACAATGGGCTGGAGACAATGCAAGATTTTTTTCTTTTATGTAAAATAATATATCCCACTTGTAAAACATGATTTTATGAGGGGCGCAGCAAAGAGGGCCTACCCTCCACATAATAATGGGCATACATCCTGATCTGGCAATAACCACTTGTATCTCACCTGCTTCCCTTCGTGGATTATTACAACTTCTCATAGGAATAGATTTCAAGGAGTTGGGAGGTAGTGGGGAGGAGCATGTACGTGCTCAGAGCTGGTTCCAGCTAGATTTAGGCAAACATCAATGTTGTTTTAGCCCTGTACAGTTCCCTCAGATCCCAGGCACTTGCCAGAATTGGCCACATAATGTATCGATTGTTTGCACTTTAATACCGTGCTTCTTTTAACCGACTTCTCTCATTACACAGTGTCATTATATTAAATATACATTACTGATGATAATGATGCTGTCTCCAGCATGGTAGACAAGATAGTGCATGCTTTATAAATCTAGTCGTTAAAAGGAAAACGTTTATTAGTCTATCACCAAGTAGTTTGAATTAGAAGTAGCTCATGACCTTTATGCTCCTTGTATAAAGTGAAATGGCTCAGAGCTGTGATATTTCAGTGGGGACCTTTACTGTGGTTGGAGCTGCGACGGTACTGGTCATTCAAATTAACCTATTAATTTTCTGTTTCTGAAAAGATTTCCAACGTCAGCCATGTAGAAACACAGGAAAATGCACTTTTTACAGAGCGAAACTACACTCTCCTTAAAAATTTTACTTTCTAAGGGAAATACTTTATTTTGTTGTTCTGTTGTTTTGCTCAGTGTTGTATATGTTTCTTTTTTAGCAGTGGCTGGCATGTGCTTATTATCAATACATTTAGAGGAAGAAAGAGAAAAGCAGAGCATGACGATGGAGAGATGATGCAGATTATGAGGTACCATCAATTTATTTTGGTGGCCCCTAGGCCATTGCTCTTTTCACCTTTTATTAACCTGCTAAGAGATCAGTCCTTGCAAATTAAAAAGGAAAGACCAATGTAGAACATGCTTCCCCAGGAATGAGATCACAAAGAGGGACGTCCTGAGTACAGCCTCAAAAAAGAAACAGAACTTTGAAGGCAGTTACACTAGGTTGCCATTACACTTTACTAGTGCCACTGTGATTTACTGTATCAGCTCTACTGCTGACACCTTTATGTCCTTTCCTCCTACCCCAGCGACACAGTTCATGATAGATGCCGGTGAACTTTTCCTCTGATCACCTTCTGAAGAACTTTCCCATAATCTATTGTTTTCCATCACAGTGGAAAACAAAACAAGTTTTTTCTTTACTTTCAGTTACCAGCTATTTTGCCCTAACTTTAAAGCTATGTACTGAATTTATTACAGTTGTGTGAAAGAAGTCTTAAACTCTTGTCTCTTTATCCCACTCCCTGAACTTAACATGGTCCAGAGTAAATCAAGGTAATTGCTGTTAGTCTTACATTGTTGGAGGAATGTTTTATATTCCATGTTGTCAGTTATTTAGAACAGTTAATTGAAATTGCAAAGATAAAAAGAGTAAAGCTACAGTTAAGAAGTTAACTTTTTTGTGCCTGTAGATACTATATGAATTATATAAAAACCGAACATTAACATAAAATTTAAAAGTGGATGAAATACCTAAAAGAAAACAAAATACAGCTGTGCAGGCAAGGGGAGTATTTTCTCTTATTGACAATATGCAAATACAAGATCCTATTCTTGATCAAGAGGAGCAGGTATTATATAGCTGAACTGGTGTTCCCACCAGTACCTCCAAAATACCCAGCTGGTCCCTGAAAAATGCAGACTTTAATACCAAAATAATAACTGCCATGGATTGCACCTGTTTTTCTCTCATCAGCATTCAGCACCATTACTATAGCATGGAGGGAAAAAGAAAGTCACTAAAACATTAGGAAAGAACATAATAAAGAGAGTGTACTTGGATGGAAAAAGGGGTGAGCTGTGCTGGGAACTCTCTCTCTCTCTCTTTCTCTCTCTCACTCAAAGATTCTTCCTCTTTGCTTACCCTGCATCAATTTATTGCTATGCTGCTGCAGTCTGCAGATGGGATCAGTGGTGATAAACATACAAACAAACATATCTGGCACACAGATATATCAGCTTATACATGGTAGTGAATTAGCTAGCAGCCAGTTTGGGGTGGGGTTGCAAGAAGATGGGTGTTCTCCTGCTATGAATAAATAAATGTCATGCTTTTCACTGCTGCTCTGATCATTTTCATCCTTTGAGCTGCAAATTAGATCAGAGGAAATCTACACTCCGTAAAGATTTCAAAATTATCTTTATAAAAAGTGAGACACTAAATCCTGGCTGGCCTTCAGCAGCAAGAGTATGAACTCCCAGTATATGCTGGGTAATGGACAATGTTTGCCACAATGGCCTACTCAGCATATTGAGCCTTGGTAATATTTTTACTCCTAGAATATTTTCTTCTTGTATGGATTCCACTTTGTGTCATAATTCCCTGAGTAGGTTGATTTTGAGTGGACAGTTGTGACAGTGGGGACCTGTGGAAAGGCCCAAACTAGGTAAGGACTGGTTGAGAAGAACTGGGCAGGACATAGCAGTGATGGTGATGTTACTAACGGTGAAGCAAGAGCATGAGTACCAATCTCAGGACAGACTGTTAAAAACCACGGCACAACTGCAAACTATGCATTCTAAACTTAGATTTCACCAAGTGGCTGCATCAAGTGCAAACTCCTTAGGCACATTAACAGCCTTAATTTGGAGTCACAGACAGTCCCTTTGAGTACTCTGATCTGTCTTGCCATCCTGGTGAGCATCTCTCTGTAAGAAATGGCCCTTTACACCAAGAATCACAGCAATATTCAGGTTACTCTTAATCCCAAAAGATAGGCACACCAGGTCAATTGCGCGTTAGGTCTGACACCAAAGACAATGCCTGTAGTCAATCTTATAGTATACTGTATGAAGATTTATTAAATAGGAAAAGGAAATTAAAGAGTTATTTGTAGGGTTAAAGGAAGTGAACCTACACACATGGATGAGCTATAGTCTTAGGCTTCAAAAGGTAATTTAGGCTTCTATTCAGCAAGCTCTATTTGTCCATTACGGCCAACCCAGGCTAAGCAGCTGGAGACCTCTTGCTTATGCCTTGAAACGCCTTAGCCCCAGCCAGAGTCCAAGGAGCACAGTGTTCCTTTGGTTTGTGGTTTTTAATCCCCTCCTGCCATGTGCTCTGATTTGCAAACTCAGAAGTCTACTCACATGACATCTTCATGGTGGGGGAGAGCAGAACAATAAGGCTCTTAGTCTAGTCCTTTTATTGACTGTTTCTCAAACCAAATGTAGGCAGGTTCCAGCTATAAGATCTAGCCATAGCCTGTCTGGTATGGATGAGGCTCCTTTTTTGGGAGGAGTAACAATTTCTGCGGAAGAGCAGCTCTTCATGTTAATTAACATCCTTCTCCCGTATAGCAATTCATGCAACCAGACAGGCTCAGCATACAACTGCTCAGATATTACAGTGCAGGAAGGAACACAGCTATTGCTAGTAAGATTAACGCATGCAGCAATTTACAAGCTATTCATCAGATTGTAAACACTAAACACTTAGCATTCTAATACCTATTTTATCAATTTTAAATCCCAGGTGAGCCAGGCAGAGTCCAGCTGTGTGTCTGTAGTGTCCAGCTGGGACACAGGGACCTTGATTTCAGTGGTTAAGAAAAGTGGGCAAGACAGCTTTATATCTCTTGCTCTACAAAATCAGGGAGGCCCAGAGAAGTGGGCTTCATTGAATGCAAAGAACAGCACTAGTCAGCCCAGTGTGCCACTAAGTGTCAGAGCCTTGAATCCTACATGAGACCTCATTACTCAGTGTTCGCTGAGAACACAAACACCTACTTCCCAATCCCCACTTCCCACATTTCCACACATTCCCTTAGAGTGCCTCTTCAGGAGATTGAACACGAACAAGGCTCGTGTGGTAGAGAAGGCAGGTGTGTGCTTTTTGAAGGTTTCTTATCCAGACTTCCTGCCACCATGAGTTTCTGAGCATAAAAGCAGTATCTGGGTGCTAGGGTCAGATACCCTTGTTCCAGGAGGAGTGCAGCCTCACACCTGGCAGGAAGGTAAAAACTTGTTTCTTATCCCAAAGGGTTTCTTTTAAGCAAAAGTTTTACAACAAAAAACAGTAAGCAAGATTCGCTGGTGCATTCTGACTGCTTTGGTGAAATGCCATGGCTTAGCAGGCTGGAGCAGCACAAAGCAGCTGGAGCAGACCAGAAAACATAACGCTCCAGGTTTTAGCTAGGTAAGCCACCACACATGGGAAAGATACAAGGCCAGATTCTGATCTTGCTTACAGTGGTGCAAATCCAGAATAACTGACTTTTTGGCATTGCTCTGAATTTATGTACTGGTAGCAGAGAAAGATTTGGCCCAATGTCTCGTTATAAGATTCAGAAATCTTAACTCAGGGGCTCATTCTGCAAAGCCTTCTGCTCTTGCTTAACTTCATACACATGAGTATTACCACTCTGGGGCCTCAGACCCAGCTCTCAGTGATTTCAACGGAAATGAAGAGCCTAAATACCTTTCAGGATCTGGGCGTCAGTGTTTAGCTGCCGTTAGGTGTTCTTCTGGGGTAACGTTCGCTTCGTTTCAGCAGATGGAAAATATTTAAATGCTATATGGTACACAAACGATATAGAAATGATATCGAGGACCTGTCTTTTATTTCTGAAACCCATAAAAGAGAGGTCTCTTTTTGCCTAACCATATGAACATATCTGAAATGTCTGATTGTAGCAGAGTAGTTTATTAAGAATGTTTACTGACACTATGTAAATGTATATTCCCATATATATAAAGCCCTTAGCATTGCATTACTTACACTGGACAAGTAAACTTACCATGGTAACACATTCTGAGTGGTATGCTATACTGGATAGCTAAGCTTATTGCTGACCAGTAGAGAGAGGAAATATGAGAGTGGGAAATCTGTATTAAGGAGCAAAGGCCGTCACTTTGATTACAACAAAATGTTGACTCTTTTATACAGTTAAAGAAAACTTTAACATTTATATTTAACTTTTATATAGTTAAAGATTTTGCTCATCCATTTCCTGAATGCTTGCTTGATGAGGTGTACAGGACTTTCAGGGGTTATGGAAGGAGTTCTGGCCTCCTGTCCTGCAACCAAAACAGCTGGAGTAAAGGGCTCTGGCCACCAGGCAGGAGCTGCAGTTGCCGTCCTCCATTCTCAGTTTGTCTGAGTTGAGGAGAAGCAGCTGTGCTCTTGAACCAGGAAGTGGGAACAGCTGATGCTCCCTCCCTTAAGGGGTGGATTCAACAGGCTGTGTCCTCTCTATAGAGAGTACTAGGAAGGGCTGAAGGGGAAAATGTGTGCTCAGGAGATACTGACTTGCATCTCCCTTGAATTGGTTCGTTGTTTTGTCTGAGTCTGTTGAGTACTTGTTGGTCATTCAGGAAGAAGCATGGTTCATTGACTTGGGTCGCTAATTCTTTCTGGAGTGACGAAAGACTCAATATATGCAAATCTTAGGAAAATATTTTTTTCTAAAGGAAAACTGGTTGAGAGCTGCTTCTTTGCTATCAAATGCTGGGGCTATTAGCAGATGTGCTAGTCAGTAGCCACACACAGTGAGTGCACTTACTTGACTAATGTAGCTTTCCTTCCTATCACTGTACTGTTTCTGACGTGCCCAGGATCTAAATCTAGATTTGAACTGGAGCTGCATAGTCAAGAGGCAGAAGCTCCATAAAGTCAGCTAAAGGACAAACTAGTAAGCATTTAACTAAGCTGTTCTTACCTATAAAGTCATTGCATAAATATAACTTTCACCTTATGGGGTTACATATGAAGTTAGCCAAACTGTTATACAAACTGTGCAGAACTAATGGTCAGAGACTCCTAGGTGAATGAAAAGTCTATGATTTAGCTCACCTTTTCTCACTCCCCTTTTGCCTCCATCAACATTTGGTCCTATGTAACTACTGAATTTAATTAAGACTCTAATATATTGAGTTCCACAGGTAGTATCTCTACTAGATAGGCTAAAGGTTTTCTCTTTCTGACCACCCATGTAGAAGGTGTGCTAATCTTTTCCTGTGGAATATTACTGATTCATTAAAATAAACTCCAAAATATCATGAGATATTTTAAACTTGCTTGTAATGAACTGATAGGCTGTCTTTCATGCATCATGCACATTCTCTAACTAGAATGTCATTGTAGTGTGTCTGTCCACATATTCCTAGACAGTGCAGAGAAGATAAGTAAAATTAGTCTCTTTAAAAGACTGGCAAAGGGCGTCTTTCACCCACTGGTCCCTATTTCATATCCAGCCCCGTGGAGCAGTGGTTAAAAATTGTTACCATTTGATGGTTCTTCAGTGGCTTATGGAAAACAAGTTACCGGTCTCAATCCAGTCCTCAGTAAACAGATGACACCATAAAGCAACTGTGCCTCAATTAGCAGTCTCAGAAACTAAATTGGACAGAAAATGAACTACCATCTACCCATTAGAGACTCAATTCCTGATTTGAAGTATTGAAGTATACTTTATTTGAAATATAGAAGTTTGAAGATTTGAAGTATTTTGGGGAGAAAAGATTGGGGAAATGTGATTTGTTGCTAATTCAATATATTTCACAAGCATTAAATACACTAAAAATGCCTTCATTCCAGTTGGTACAATGTAGATCAGAAAGTAATTGATGTCAGTAGACCCAAACATAGTGTTGTTTTTAACGCAAAATACCACAGAAGAAAACTACCTTCCCTAACACTCTTCCCTTTCCACAAAGCTTTCTTCTATTTCCCGGATGTTCTCTCTACTCTAGGACAAGTCCTTGGGACTTGGGAACATCTGGACAATGCCTATAAATGTAGTTTACGTCTCCAGTTGAAGAGATGTACTGAGCACTGCAATTTACCCTTCAGAATTTGGAATTGCACTGGCATCTGCCTTCACATAGGTGAGATAAGTAGTGGCATTGTAAAAGTTAAGAAATATAAAAGATGATCATGGTTATTGCCTTTTTATAACCAAACTCAGTATTTGACAGAGTAAAGATCATCCCTACCACATCCCTTTTGGTAAATGGAGGGCAATTCAGAGAACAGAATGTGCTGTTTCTTTCACTTGGTCTTTTGCAGATTGTATAATTTAAGATGAGTAGTATTGAAGAGGTAACTTCATTTAGCATATGAGCAAACATTGGAACAGTGGCTCAGATAGCAAATGATAAAATTAACTGGCTTCTATCACCACCAGAATGCAAATCAAAGTCCTTTTCATTCCAATGCTAAAAGCAAACAGGACTGTCAGCCCATATCACTCTTATCCTACACAAGAGATACCACAGGCCACTTTTAATTTTACCTCATTAGAATTTTTCTTTTATAAACCTTCTTTAACCACCATACTATCAATCACCTTAAACTGTCCTTTTAAGTGATAACAACCTTCTTTACTAAACCCAAGTAACTAGTTTAAAGTTAAGAACTGCCTTATACCATAGCACTGGGTAACTTTGGGGATGGAGAGGGATAGGAGGGAAGGTTGGCCTTTCACCTTTCAGCTTTATGAGCTGATCCAAACTCCTGGACAGTCACTGAGTAACATGCTTCACCCCTCCCCCTCCTCCAGAGATGGTTGGAAACAAAGGTCTTTAGGGCTGCTACCCCAGACTCTCAGAGTAGTTACTTGATTGGAGATCAAAGGTTTCTTCTTAAACAGTTTATCACTCACACAAACACTCCACAGCAGCAGTTAGCATTTCAAACTGGGTTTACAAATAAAATAGTTCAGCAGTTTCTTCTGGCCAGACAATCTCATGCAGAGGTTGCTGGACATCTATTGTGTGAAATTATGGCATAACTTCGAGCTAATCAATACACATGAAGAACACATGTACAACTTTTATTATCTTTTTCTAACCATTCTTTGTGCCATAAAAGAGAAGGCGCACCATGTTCTGGATAGGGCACAGAGTGAGAATTAGGGCACCTGGGCTCCCCTTCTGATACTGCTGGTGGCTTGATGTGTCCCCTTGCCTTGCTCATCTGTAAAACGGATAATGCTGCTTCTCCCTTGGAAAGCATGTTTGCAGATCTGGGGATGATCAGAGTGAAGGAATAGAAAGTGACTCTCCCCAACAGCGTTTTTGGGAGCAGGGGCTGAAGGGAGTATTACCAAATTCTGACTTCCTCAGGATAAGACCAAAAGCCTATTTAGTATTACTGAAAACCCTGCACTTCCTTGTGTCATTGACAGACCCTTAAAGGTAGCTGGCATTTTGGAATGGACAGTCCACAGTCTGTGTGTAACTTCCACAACAGACGGACAAGCTGCTTAAAGTCCTGGATCTTACACATACACTCATGCCATTCTGTGCCATATGAAAACGATGGCAAAATAGGACCCATTACACATGGGAAAACGGATTTTGATCTATTCTGATGGAATTATCAAACTCAATGCAGCTATTAAGCATATCTGTAAATTCCGTATTGTAGAAGAGGGATTTGTTTTCTGACAGGAAGCACTTTTAGGAGAACAATCAGAAGAGAATCCTGCTTTTGGCACTCTTGGCAGTCTGGTGCACCATTTTTTGCCATGTCAAACCTTTCAAAAACCCCATCCAGATTGTGTATTTTAGTCTATGTACTCACTGTGATTTAGAATTGATTTTACCCAGCCAAAAATTTGCTGAGCCAGTCAAATCAAGGTCATAAATACCAAAAATGTTGTCAAGGTGGCATTGTTTACACCAATCAATTCAAAAGAGATTGTTTTATGTATTAGCTGTAAAGCAAACTATAAAATTCTAGCCCTGTTTAAGTCAATGGCAAAACTTCAGTGGAGTTCAGGACGGTCAGGATCTCACACAGAACTCATTCAGAAACCCACGACATATCCATTGCTTACTGTCAGTTAGCATGCCCATCTTTATTTACATATACTATTATTATTTGTATTGTGTATCTAACAGCTCCAGTCATGGACCAGAACCCCACTGTGCTAGGTGTCATACCAACACAGAACAAATAACAGGTTCTCTGCTCCAAAGCATCAACCGCCCAAGTACACTAATCCAGCTAAGATGATTTTCCTGGTAAGCTTCTCTCTCATGTTATCATGAGTCTCAACACAGTAGAGAGGGAAATATTAAGTCTATAGAAAACAATTTGTAACTTTAATAAATAAATAAATAACTTTAAGAAATTGATTGAAAAGAAAAGATTTCCTCCTAGGGTAAAACCAGCAATGTTAGGCATAAATATCTTTATAGATAAATAATAACTTAAGCTAACACATTTAAACTTGCAAGATGAATATAACTGACTGAGCTGCTCATGAGCTAGTAGGAAATGAGATCTATCAGCTACCTTCAATACTTTTGATCACAAAACGTTATTGACTTGTCTGTGGACTGTAGCAGGTTTGGAGAGGCTGTTCTTAGGCGACTGCATTCTTTCTTTCCTTGCCCAGTGGCTGGTGTTTGGCAGTTACTCATCCTCCCTAATGGTGCTCACAGATGGAGTTGCACAGGCTTCCATCTCCTGTCCCCTTCTGTAAAATGCATATGTGGGATTTTGGAAGGGTTAGATGATAGTCACGTGTTACACTGTGTTCAGCATTCTTCTAATACCAAGATTTATCATGTCTGTATCACCTGACCCAAACAGTACTTCTGAGCACCTTTCCTAATGTGTGGGTATAGATAAGAGCGAGCTGCCTTGAAGCTCAGGTTGAATAAGAATGATGTGGCACTAGTAGGCTGTGGGAAGCAACTATAACATGGAGAGGGTCAGATGTGTCTATATAAGGGGGTGGTTCTACTGCAACCCAAAACCAACGTATCTGATCTCTGCCATCTGAGCTTCCTGTGTGTGACCACAATCAGGGTTAGATGAATTTCTGACAGGAGCACATTCCAAAGGGTGAACGCCTTGCCCCAAGAAGAGCTTGATCTGAAAACCTCAAGCCTTATTCTTTAAGAAATTTAGCTTAAATGTTCCAGATGGTGACTTTCAAGGACAGTGCAATGGGAGGGTGTTTGAGCACCACAGTATGATCTTGAGGAACTCTAAAGGGGGAGGCAAGGGGGCAGTAATGGGGAGCTGACTCCGCACAGAGATGCCCTGAAATCTCATTGGTAGGAACCAAGTTTCCCAATAAATTGTCAGGCTTTAGAGGTCTAAATATGCCCCTTACACCCTTCATCCCTGGGAAAATTCACCTTAAAAGGTGATTACAGTAGCAATTCCAGGTGTCCACAGACATGGAGCTTTCACGATAGTATTCCATAGGATAGGAGGACTTGATCCATAATCTTTAAATCTGGAAAATGTATTGCCTTGTTGTTAATCAGATCTGTGAAAAGTGCAAGTTCTCCATTCCCTCGTGTTCTGCTCAGTACGCTCATTTCAGGATTGGACTCTTATTTAAAATATAGAAAAGAAGTCCTTACTCACACGGCTAGTCTGACTGTTGTAAATTAAGCTACTTGCATGAGTAAGGAGCATTCATGGGTCTGAGAAAAGGCTGCAAGAGTGGGCTCTAAATCACCAAAGATTAATAACTGGCATATAACTTGTTATGTCACAGAAAACAGGAACTAAAGTATTCAGGATGACTAGGAAAAGAAAAATCTGTCTACAGTTTCCACATCCTGTGGTATGTTTTCTTTTGGATGTACCTGCATATTGCACTCAATATGTAACAAAAATCAAGATTTTTGCATAATGTATTTCTATCTTTATTATTGCTTTGTGAAACATATGAGACTGCCAAGTTTATTATCTTCAGTATCAATGGGGAAAAGGAACAGTTGTTTCTCCTAGGTTTCTAACTCAGCCTTGTTGCTTTACAGCTAAGTTTGTTTTAGAAGTGATATAGTAATTTTAGCCAAGCAATATCATTTATCCTTTGATTAAGGCATTAAGTCTATTTCCAGATATTTAACATGTGTATCTTCTGAAGAGATGTACAATTGCTTTAATACAAAATAGAGATGCCGCAGAAGCATGAGCCACAAATCAAATATTCAGTCTTCTATAAAAAACAATCCTCAGTTTGCCCAGGAAATAGTGGGTGATCTGACAGATCATCAGTGAACAGCACAGCTCATCTCTGACCAATAATGAGATGGAGCTCTGCTCATGTTATTTAAAAATAAATAAATAAAAATTAATAGATATTCCACTTTCTCATTATTTTCAAATAAAAGCCCGGTAGTCCTTATTTGGGCAAAGCTACCATTTAAATCAATATGGCTCATGAGATACGTATGTACATTTCATATCTTGATGGTGGAACTATTTAAGGGCATAGGTTGGTTGTTCTAGATTTTGCTAATGCTCCACAAATTGACCTTTCTCCCCCACAATCTGAATAAAATGCAATAGCAGGAGAAATTATTGGAAATGACAATCTGATCTGCTTAGGTGTTAATAGGGGAGAACTGGAATGAAACACTATAGTCTTCACTAAGGGTGAAATTCTGGCCCTATAGAAATCAGTGGCCAATTTTCTTTGAGTTCAGGGAATTTTGCCCTAAGTATGTGTGTGTTTTTCCTAAGGACAGTCTGGATTATTATAATGGATAACTGGTACAATTCATTTGTGCCTTCTATAAATAACTAATCAGCAAAGGTCAAAGTTGCACTGAGCATGAAGAAATGAACCATTTTTTCCTGTCTAATCTATATGCTTAAACCCCATCACTGTAGGATTTTTATGATGTGCATGTCTCTCAGAGTTAAGTATATGAGACAGACACATTCTGAGGTCAGAATTTCAAACTAAACTGGGAAGGGTGAAGAGAGGAATTCTCTTTTAAATCTACTATGGACAATTTCCATGCAGCTCTAATTTACTTCTTCAGTGTTACTTGTGTGCTACATTAATAAAAGGGGAAAAATATCACAAATGCTTACACATTTAGACTGCTTTATAGAATATGTTCAATATAGTAGCCATTTTCCTTTAACAGGACAATGTAAGAACTCCTTACTTCCTCAGGTACAGACTCATTATAGTTGTATGTATAAATTTCCTTTCAGCTTCAAACAATACCTTGAGAAGTGATGCAATAGGATGAAAATATCTTTATTTTTGAATGACTGCAGGAACTCTAAAAATGTTGAAAACCATGACTGAAGAAGCACCAAATTTTACCCATTTGCAGTGAAAAGATGCCATAAACAATAGTTGGCTGTCCAAAATGGAACTTTTTTTGTAGTACTATCAGATCTGAATTCCAAACTAAAAATAATAAGGTGAACATTTCAGCAAATGACTTTAGTTTCAGACACCTGGTTTTGAAGCACAAAACCACCTGTGCTGTGTTAAACATGAGGAAGGAAGTACAGTATATAAGGTAAAAAGTACAGGGTGAGGTATCCTTTAGGTCAAACAAGAGGCTGTTTGTAAATGACCCTTTCTGAGGCAGACATATGACTTCCCAAGATTGTAGCATTCTACAAAGGGATGCATAAATAGCAGTTGTTCACAGCAAGGGTTATACTATATGGCTATTAAAGTGAATAGAAGCAACTCAATTCTTGCCAATGACAGGAAATAAGGTCAAGTAAAGATAACAGGTCTTTGAATTAGAGGTTTTCAAAATATTAGTCTTATGCCTTCACTGTGGAGTTGACTGAGTGGTTCTCTTCAAAATATCCTGATTCTGAAATGCACTCCTCAATAAAGAAACAAATGATATGAAAGAGGGAAATCGTCACATTTTATGTCAACCAACTTTGCTCACTCCTGAATGCAATGCCCATATAACTAACAGTGTTGCCAGTCAGAATGTAAATAACTAATAGTGCAGCTAAGGTTACACACGAACTATAAATGGATGTGTTTTGGACATTGTCCTTTACTATAACACTTTTGATCTTCATATCATAAGGGCCGTCTCTTATTTCCATTCTAGGTGTTTTAACTGAATATTTAATTTGGACTATCTCTATAAAAGTAGAGGGAAGAAATCATGAAGTATAGCAATGTCTTATTATACATTATGATTATTATTGGACATAATTAAATGTCTGAGAAAACAATGCATTTATATAACAGAAGGTTGTTGAAATTAGATAGAGATTTTTAAAAATGATCTCCTCCTGAGCTCTTACAATTTTTTTTCATTTCTCAAACCTTTTAAAGATTTATTTTCCAGTCAGTCATTTTTAAAAAATGCTAATATAAACAAGCATATGCAAGTAAACCACAAGAATAAATTTTGATAACAGTATGTCCTTATGCTTGGGCACTGTAAAGAGCACTAGTAGATTATCTTACATATAACATGCTGCATAAGCCAGTGAACTAAACATAATCGGGTATGCTCACTTTTGTTACCTATTTTAACTCTGTGTTCTTACTTTAATTGATTTCAGTGTCTGTTTAATTCCTTTTTATTGTGATTTTAATATAATTGTTTGTTGATAATGAGCCTACTTGCAAAACCATGAAAAAATTCAACATACTTGATTTTTTTTACTGCCTCTTAATAGGCAAATGCTTCCATTAATTTTGTGTTGACTAAAATATTAAATATAATCAAGACTAAGTTAAATTTGAAATTATTTGTTACATATGGCATACAGATATATTAAATAGGTAACTGATATATTGTGCTATTTATAATTTAATCTTGCACAAAAAATTCTTTTTTCAGCAAAATTATTATATGCTTAAATAATTTAGCTATTTGGTACTTTATACTCAGTTAAGATCGTGGGATATAAGATACAGTGTATGTTTTATTCTATCATCTATGTACATATTTGTATTTCTTGTGAAATATATAATGCAAGGAATAATACATTACATTCTCTTCTTTTTAAAAATAAGGTCTCATGTCTCATTTAGCAAGAGAGGGTCAAAATGTTGGCATCTTCATGATGGCCATTAACATATGTTAGGTGCCCCAGAAAAGAGATTGAACATCCTTTCATATTATCCCTTAATCATAGGCAATTTCCTTGATGTGGGAGTTTCATACCTTTCAAGGGGATGTCAAAATGACCCATCTAAATAGATCAGCTGCAAGACAAGAGGAAAAAAGTTCACACACATGTGTTCCCTTTGCAACGCTCTAGCATTTTCTTTTAAAAGAATGAAAAGTAAATTTCCACTTGAAGTTTTGCCTTTCAGTGAAAAGTCTTTCCTTTTACATTTTAATGTCTTATTCACCACTACAATACAATTTATGTTATCATGATCATACATGAGCAAAATATTTAATAGTGGAAGTATTGTGTCCAAGCATCAGAAATCTGGAATATTAACATGATTATTTAACAATAGATGACCTATATTGATATTATAACTATAGGAAATATAGCAGTCTATAAATTTATCTGTAATACCTGGAAGAAATGCCAGAAATAATGAGGTTTTAGCTCTGTTTTAAAGGTAGCTGCTATAGAAGCATGATATATGTAAGAAGCCCTGTATCTGTGTGTTGTCTTTTTTTAAACCTACACACAACTTTTTAATTAATGGGAACTGACTTTCAGCAGAAATAATCACATTTTAAAAACTTATCTAATTCACCCCTGATCTGAAGAAACAAAAATGATTCCTTTTTTTAGACCAACTAGCAAAAAAGGAAAAGAAAAAAAAAAATAAAAGACCCTTCCAAATCTGCAGACGTGATCACTTTACAAAACTGGAGAGATTTCTTCCAGCTGTCAGTCTATTCCAGTTATTTTTACATGTTCCAGTCTATGGCCTTGTGGGGGTAGAATTAAAGAAAGATATATTATGCTTTGGAGGCTGCCAGAGCTCACCAGCTCACAGTATAAAGATTCACTCTCCATCATTCTCCTCTGCTCCATCTATGACACTCACGGAGGTTGTACGAGACTCAGTAATGCCCATAGAAATGGAAAGATATTTTTTGCTGATTTTGAGCATCTGAGGAGTACAACTTGCAGTGCTTAATTAGGCTTAGCAGTTCATAGCCCCAACACCTCTGGGCTTGCTGCATCAGTTTTGAAAGTAAATAATTGCTTGAGCCTTGCACCTAATGGCTTGAGCCCCAGCACCCCTTTCATTACAAATTAAGCACTAAAAACTTATATTGGAAAAATTTATACTCCTTACCTATTTTTAAGGGAATGAACAGCTCAGTTATATGTGAAAGTACCTATCAGAGATTCCCAACTTATGGGCAAAGTCACCATTTCCCAATCCACAATACAGTCCTATACCCCAGCTCCCCTTTCCCTCCACCAAAAAAGAGTGAACTTGCCAACAATAGTATTACAGTTTCTTTATCCCAAATGATCCCAAAGTACTTTCAAAAGGATATAAATACAAATTCAGATGAGCTGCAATGTCTGGAACCCACTCCAGAGCTTGTTTTGCCCCCCCCACCCTATGCTCCCCTCCCCTGCCAAAAAAAACACCAATGGTATTTGGATATGAGGTTTTGGTTTTTCTCTCCTACAGAAATAGGAGCCCACAGTCAAGTTTGGATATAAATAGTGCTCAGAAATTCCTCAAAGGTTGAATCGGGCAGTAGATCTAGAATTCATGTTTAGCCCCATTTGGCCTTAAATCTCTTGACCCAAACTTGAAATGTCCTCTGTCAAAGTCTGTTTCCTCTAGCTGTGTGGTGTGGACCAAAATTTGCCCCAGGATTCTACTTTTGAATTAAATTATTTTAAACTTTGTTTTTTGTCCTATATGTAACATAGGATAAGTTAGAAATCATGGCACCAGTTGTTCAGTTAGAATCTACTTGTACTGATTTGGGATAATGGATTTCTTCAAGTTCATTGTTAATAAGGTACAGCTTAATGTTGGGTGTGGGATTATGTTCTAATGGTCCAATATTTTAGCACGTGTGAAAGATTATCTGCCCTTGGTTGGTCTTTTCCTCCACTCTTCATTAACTTTAATATTTGGCTCTTTCTACTGTGTGTCAAGTGAGGTCTCTGAGCTAAATTTCTTAAGCAGTGTCTTTTGTTTTTCTTTTTTTCTTGGCTCCTTAATTTTTATTAATCTAGTTGGTGCCATATTTTCCTATATAAATTCTATTTGAGTTATTTTTTATTCTTAAAACGTTTTTCGCAGAGTTGAATATTTCCATTAATTCCTATATCCACTTCATTCTAGTCCAAGGGATGGCATTTTTCCAAGGTCTAAATAATTTTTTGTAACTCTTAGCACTGAAGTTAAATATTGTTATAGGCCTTGAAATGTTTTGAAGTTCTCAGTAATGCACTGTACCCAGAGATGGATATATTACAGCAAGACTGGCTGAACTATGTCTCCACCATAAGTACGCACAAACCAGTCAGTCTTCATGCATTTTTCACCATTCAAGTCCTCCCAAGCAGCCGCTTCTGATATCCTGCTACATCAGGCAGATCCATGGTGTTCCCAGTATGTGACCCCCATCATCTAGTATCTGAGCACTTCTCAACTTTTATGGATTTACCCTCACTAGGCCACTGTGAGGCATGGAAGTGTTGCTATAAAGTATAACTGGGTCTGAACCAACAAGATAAGAATTGGAGAATTGGTCTACTAATGGCTGTTAGCCAAGATGGTCAGGGATGCAACCCCATGCTTGGGATGGCCATAAGTATCTGATTCTCAGATGCTGGAAGGGTTGATCACTCCAAAATTGCCCTGTTCTGTACACTCTCCCCAAAGCTACTGCCACAGACAGGCTACTGAGCTAGATAGACCCGTGGTCTGACCAATACAGCAGTTCTCATCTTATCCTAATTTTACAGATGGGGAACTGAGGCGCACAAAGGCTAAGTGACTTGTGCAAGGTCACACAGAAGTGTGTGATAGAGCAGGTACTTGAAGCCAGGACTCCCAAGTCCTAGGCTTGTACCCAAATTACTGCACCATTCTTCTTCTCTGTATAATGGGAAGCTGTACAAAGGCATATTATGTATAACTTTCAAAAGCCACATATAAACACCTAGACTCCTGCACATGCAATTTTGGATGCCCAGGTGTTTGGGTACCCAAACACTGTGCGCTCAGAAAAAATCCTTGCCATTTTGTCTACAGATCTGAGGCCTTTAAATTTGTTTAATTTTCAGTCTGCACAGTTGCAGTTCCTGCTCTTGCTTTACCCTCATGCACTTCCTCTGCCCCCTCTGGCAATATTCAAATACAACAGAAAGCACTTTTAGAAAATCTTGGGTCTAACAAATCTACCACGGGAGGGGGACAAACAATAGCAATGATATCTCCCATCTGCCACTGTAAACAAATCATGATCCTGGTTTAAAAAGTGGAAGCAGATTCCTCATCACCAGTAGCTTGAGTGATCTTTCATATGAAAGGTGCTCTTCCTTTTCTTTCCCAGACATTCCTCGTTGCTTGTTTTAAGACTTCTCAGTTTTGATTACAACTACATCCAACATTGTTCTAGAAATAATTCATACTATGTGAACCATCTGCACTTGCAACTGTTTGAACCCACTTCTTTTACTCTCTGCCCATTCTCTGTAATCCTCACCACCCACTCGTCATTGCCAGTAGGATCTCCAGAGGGACTTGGGCATTGAAACACGGAGCACTACAACACCTAACTTTTAGGTGCCTGGAAAAATCACAGGAACAATACTGTGAGCCACAAGGCCTGAGATAGACACCTAGGCTCCCTGTAGAGTGAATGGGGGGAGATAGGTTCCTTAGACTGCAGTTTGCAAAGCCAGCGTGTTGGTGGGGAAGCCATGGTAAACAAGCCCATGGGAGACACAGATGAGAACAGTGTGTGCTGAGCCCTGTGCTCTCTAAGAGATAGGGTCCTAGTCCGGGATTGCAGGGAGGTTCCTATAGATGCTAGCAACCCAAAAACCAGGGGAAGATAGGCACTCCTCTACCTAAAGTGTGTGCAGTGCACAATCCAGTAGACATGCTCAGAGGCTGCCTAACTCCACACAAACCAGTGGGTGGATAGGAGCCCCACTTATAACCTTTATCCCTGTGGTTAGGATGCTCCCCCGGAACACAGGAATTCACTGGTTCAAGTTCCCTCATTGTCTGAAGGGAAGAATGGATTTGAATAGGGATCTGACATCTTTTAGGTGAGGGCTCTAACCACTGAGCTCTGGGATATTCTGAGGTGGGTGTCCCTCAGTCTCTGCTGTTCAATTTTGTTCCCCTTTAAATGAAAAAATTAAATATTATTTGGACCAGTGAAAATAACCTGAAATGTGGCAGATCTCTGTTCTAATCCCTGCTCATCAGGCAGAGGGGATATTGTAACTGGTGGTCACCCACATTCCAGGTGAGCGAATGACCGACTCCATATCTTTCTTTTTTTCTTTCTCTCCCTGCTCCCCCAGCTGTTTTGTGTGGATTTAGGTGGCCTCTTAGCATGCCTTCTGAATTGGACCCTGCCTATGACTTAGATGAAGTAACACCTATCGTCTTCAGATTTGTGGATTTCTCTGGGGTTTAAGCTGGCAATAGGCACTCAAGGGCCTACAGTGAGGCAGCAGCACATCTTTGAGACAGGAACATGAGCACTAAGGGATCTTCTACTGAAAAAACTTAGGCAGCAAGTGAGTTTAGGCAGCAGACAAGGAGGAGTTGGTGGATCAGAGTGGTACCTAAAAATGGGACTTGGATGCCTAAGTATCTTAATTAAATGTCTGTGAATCTGATACAAGGTATATCACTATTTGTGTCCTTTCTATGAGCAGGAAAAATGAGTGTGTTCCCATCAGACCAACCTCCTACACAGAGATGTTGGTTTTTGAGAGCCAGATTTTCAAGAAGGAGCCTGATAGGCACATGGAAAAATATATGCCCAATTGTGGGACTGCATTTGTAGGCAAACTGACATCAAGGACTAGGTTTTCAGTGGATTGCTGGTTTATGCTAAAAAAAGCAAAACCGGAGTGTCTGCCTGCCTGCATATGCACAATTATACTCCATTTGCTTTGGGGAGTGGATTGGGGGCCCCATTGTATACCTAAGGGGTGCAATCCTGATTCCATTGATGCTAATGACAAAATGCCTGTTGGCTTCTATGTGGCCAGGATTTCACCCAAGATGTTTAGATAGTTCAGAGAAGCATCCAGACTTTTGCATGTGTTTATCGAGACTAAAACCAAACTCCTAACATTTTGAGGTTCATACATTAATTATCTCCTTCCTGTTCTGTTGCCAATTGGTAGATGTCTGCCCTATACCTTCCTGAAGGATCTAAGTGTTTGTGATTGCTCCCATTCCCTCCAGCCCTTTTAGACAACAGATCTTTCATTTTTTTAATGCAGATTTCATAGTTCCAGAAGCTGTGTGCAGAATAGAGAATTCAGTTTCATGGATGTCTTTGATGCCTTAGGCACTTTGTCCTGCTTCCTCATGGGAAAATGCCTTGACCTCTTAGCAATCCTTTTTCTTGCTTGTTTTGATGGTTGGAGTTTTGTGTGATCTTGCCTGTATACCACTTTGCATTCTTTTTCTTGTCATCCACTTTTAACAGGGGTTTCTTTCAGTCATTCCCATGGCTCCTGCTTTACACTATCTTCTTGAACAGTACCATAACGTTTTATATCATGACTGCAAGGCAGTAGTGCCGGATAGCTGAAGTAGTTCATCTGTCAGTAGTGAGGGATGGTATGAACTTATCCCTACTAGTGGTATCTTCTGAGTGTACAATATTCCTGGAGGCCAACCTCTCTACAGGTAAGCTGGGTATCTGGGGAATACCAGCAAGCACTCCGCATGACACATGTTCTATTGTACATTTCTCAACTTTAATTCAATAGAAAACATTGCCAGACCAGGGAGCAATGTATGTATTTATGATAAACTTACTGTTGTTCAACGTTGAAGAGAGGGTTGAAGAGCTGTTTATGTAAAGGTTGTCCCTGAACCACTGCCAAGGTCAGCATGTGCCTGGATTATCGACCATTTCAATGCCAGTAGTGCAAGAAAACTTGCCCAGGAGCATAGGTAGGGTGTTGTCTGATGGCATGACTTAATACAAATGAAGGATGTACTGAAACACTGGATCCTAGAAAGTAACTAATAATTTTGGATGAGAGCTGCTGTTTCCACATTTTGACTTCATTTAAGTACAGGCCATGGCAGGACAACGGTGATGGTTTCACTTTGCTCCTGTGACCTTGTACTTCAAGCAATTTTTCTTTGTAAATATTGTATAAGGTCTATCCATATTTTATTAGGACATTCTGATAATTAACCTTCTTTTCATCGTGAAGTCCTCAAAAAGTTATCACTTTCATCATGAGCTCATTTAAAACCTATTAATGAGACTATACATATATTGATAGTGCAACATGTAATGTATCTAGAGCTTGTTTAATGGGTAAACAGCAAAGAACATTAAAACTGCCTTGTGTAATAAATAAAAAAGGGGAGTAGAAACTGTCTTGTGAATTGTCACATACAAACTACTCTAAACATCTCATCTGCTTTCTGGCAGTAACTCAGCTGAGACCTAGCTACCATGTAAAAAACAGATTAAATTAACATCCATCAAGGTGAAAGATAATTATTGCTTGTGTCAGACAACACCTGTTTTTGCTGCATTCCTCAACTCCGTTAAACTGGAGACATGCTGAAACTTTCCACTGAATTTTACATTTGACAGTTGCCTTGGGCAATTGTGTCTGTGGAACACCTTCACCTTTGTCTTTGTTTACATTTTTGGGGTAGCTTAAACATATTCAAATGTTGAACATAACTTTGAAAATCAAAGAGGAATTCCAACAGCTGAAGTATGTAAATACAATAGATGAGCATTTGTTAGAAGAAGCATTTGCAATGATTGAAACTATAGCAATTGGAGAAGTCTTTTGTAGAAGGCTTTTATTTAAGGCTGAATCCTGCTCATCTTACTCTTGTGAGTAGACCCACTGTCTTTACTGGGGTAGCTCACAAGAATAAGGCAAGTAGGATTTGCTCCTTAGGGCAAAATTCTATTCTCAATTATACCCCATCCAATCCTGTTATCTTTAATGAGAATGCAGCATCCTAAGTGAAGGCAGATTTGGGCCTTAGCTTGTAAACTGAGCTGCATTTTGTGTACACAAAGCTTCTTGCTTTGGTTGTGTCAAACAGCTTAGACATAATGGATAAAAATGCATATTGATTCCTGAAAAGGAATGACATATATGTATGCTATGGATTTCATACAGCAGCTGATGGAAACCTTTGATGCTTTCTTTACAGACATAAGATTAAATGATTAGTCCTGCAATTGTGGGGTCAAATAAGGTCCTCTTGATAAGAGATCAGGAAGTCTATGCTGTAAACAGAAAAAAGCTTGAGAGCTCTTATTTAGCCAGTGCCTACTTTGCAAGATACAATTAAAATCTGTTAGGCTAACACATTAAGGGCCTGATCCAAAGCCCCCCGAAAGCAAAAGCAGACTTTCTAATGACTTTAATGGGTGTTGGATCCTGCCTAATAAAAAAGCAATGTGCAACCTTTGAGGCAAATTATGCAAAAGTCTCACTCATAAATGAGGTAGAATAAGGAAAATGATATGTTAGGAGGGGAAAGACTGACAACATACTGCACACTGAGCGGAGGCCGAGAGAGAATGGAGCTGGGAAGGAATGCAGATGGTGTGGTATGGAACATCCCATTAAAAAAATACCCAGCATATGGTAAAATATGTTCAAAAGGGAAATGAAAATTTCCCTCTGCAAAAATGTGCTTCCCAGGAGAGGAATGCTGAGGTCACAGATGTGCTGTTTATTGGGGCAATAGATGCCGAGACAGCACAGCATGCTTCATTGCAAAAGGAGGCAGCAGTTAACAGTGATTGGTACTGGCTGTTTTTAACCACATAGTACTTCTAACAAGCTGCATGAAGGACTGAAAGCAAACATGATCAGATGAGGAGATGTGGAAGAGCTAAAATGGGTAAACGAAAGGTCTTAAAGAAACAGGAACTCTTGCAAGCCTGTTGTAGGAAGGTGAGACACAGGTACTATGTAGCCAAGACTCTGTGAAATCACTTCATGGGAAAGAATCTCTGCTGGGTGCAATCATGGCCTCTGAAATACTGGGGCTATGCAACACATTTTATAGCAAATGATGCAAGAGTGACATGATCTGCAAGCAAACCAGGCTGCAGAAGCAGCAACAGTAGTGGCCTGGGCACAACTTTCCTCATAGGTTTGAGGGGAGTGAAACTTTACTGTTTATATATAATATTCACTTGAAAGACCCAATTTATTTAATTGTAGAGGCCCTGAAACAATACCTTTCAGAGGATTATTAAGGGAAGAATAAATAAACTAAAACCACTAGAAGAGCCCCCAAAACTGGGTAAATTCAATGGGCTGTGTAACCAAAATCGTAATGGGCAAGTCAGAATGTCACTATGGATCCCAACGTTGTCAAGGAGATTCTAATGCGGGAGTAACATCAGATACTGACAATGGAAGAAACAACTGGCGAGAGGATCAGGATGAGCATTTTACAAAACTGGATGCATCATGTGGGTTGTGGTAGCTGCAATTAGATGACAAAACTGCTAAGAGACATATCCTTCACACGTCCTGTGGCAACTTCCAACATCACTAAATTCACCTCCAGATATTTTGAATCACTGGAATTCATATTCAGAGGAGTGGTTAGGGACCAAATCTACATCGATATTATGGTTGGCTGGGGGAAGACCGACAGAAAGCATGATTCATAGTGTACGTAGAGAGAATGCTGTGGAAAGAAAGCATCAATATAGGCTGAAGCCAGAGGAGAAAACTGCCCATTTGCTGTGCAGAAATGCACATTCCTGGCACACACAGTTGGACCTGACTATATAAAATCAGTACTGGAAATGCAAAAATGAGACACTTAAATTATATATTTATTTATATATATGGACACATGTATATAAGTTGACAGCTAATGAAGGTGATGGCAGCTTTCTTTTACTTTTAAATATATGTGCTTAGGGCATGAGCCACATGCAACAAAAGTTTAAATTAAAAAAAAAAAAGGCACCTTTTAATGACTACAGAAATGCAATGAGATCCATGGGGGTGAAGTCAGAGGGGAAGAAACAGAGAATGACTAACTTCTCTATAATGGGAAGAACTATTTATTGTTGAGAGACTATTATTCAAATGTTGATAGACTATTTATTATTCAAACAGCTCTGAGTACAATTCTAACAAACACTCTATCAAATGCCAAATGGAAACCCTCCCGTATTTTGGTCACGTACTAAAACAGCCTTTGTCCTTGAGTTTATTATCCAGAACATTCTCAGTAGAATGGCACATCTAAATTTCTGCATAGGTGCAGTCCTACATCATACTGTCAGAGGAATAGTGCACGTCTTCTCAAAACCCAAGCAGTCAGGGCAACAGTTAATTACAGGTGCCTGTAGAAGATAGCCCGGGTACAGCCAGAGATTTTGACAGAACCCTAGATGGCTCTAAGGAACGGGAGGACATGAAACAAATGCATCACCAAAATATATCAGAACCAGTGTCACAGAATCAAAAAGGTCATGATGCACCATGAAAGTTTCAGTTGACTGAATTCATGACATCATGTTCTTGAATGCACTTTAACTTTGGACGTCGGTGCCCTAAACATGAATAATTTAATATAATCCTAAATGATGTCTCCAAAAGGAAAGAGATACTTTGCCATTACAACTACTTGTGAGGTTTCCGTAATATCTGAAACTGCAGACGATAAAGGGAACCTGTGTGTTTTCCATACTTAAAGGCAGAAAACGATGAGTATCCTTGAGTGCCTGAGAGAGAGCCCAGCGGGCTGTGTAGACCTAGGAGTAGACCCCATCTGGCAAACGTTTTCAAGATTTCAACATTTATTTTCCCATCCTGAATTGGGATGAAAAATCAGTTTCAAATTTTCATCAACTAATAGGCCCAATTCAAAACATTTTCTGGATTATGCACAATATTTGTTTTGATAATTTCAAAATGTATTTGTTTTTATTTTGACTTTTTAAAACAATTAAAACATATATTAACTACAATTTTGAAATGAAATGTTTCAAACAGGAAAAAAATTTTTTTGTTTTTTTGTCTCATTTCAGAACTTTTTTCAAATTAGGGGGTTTGTTGAAACCGACTCTTTCCCATCAACCGTTTATTAGGTGAACCAGCATTTCCATGCATTTAAAGATGCAGTACATCAAGCACATAACCATAACAGGTCAAGAACATTTACAGATCTACATAAATAACCACACCCAGTTTATTCCTTAGGTTTGACTGCTGTCTGCTCACTACAGAATTAATCAGATAAGCAGAAAACCACCCCGTTCTGTTTCCAAGTTTCCCCTCATATAACCCCTGTTTGAAAGATGGGTCAACGCAGCCAGCTAACCACTCATTTTAGGTTTTGATTTGATTGATATTTATGTAATAGGTTGCCAATAGTAGTCCTACAATGAATTAGAGAGAGATGGGAGAGCAGGGGCTTAAGGGTCAACTTCCTAAACCTCACAGAGGATTCCGTGTTTCAAACCGGGAATGGCTTTGACACATTGTTCTAAACCTCTGAGGAATTACAAGGGAATCTGGAGAATTAAACACATCATAAACAAAAACATCCATTACCTATCATTGACAAGGTAACAGCAGCCGTATGGGTCCTGACAACAAAATCCTTTCAAACCACCATTCAAGATACCCCAGGTAGCTCTCTTTCTGATCTTGGGAAGCTGCTGCTTCTCAGTCTTCAGCTAGGAAGAGACCTCCCAGCCCTCATCCCAAGGAAGCAGCCTGATCATTCCCACACAGTAGAAGGAAAAAGGAAGCCTCTGTCTTGTACTGCAGCAGTCTTGGTTTAAAAGTGTTCATCAAGGCCTAAAACAATAGCTAGACAACCCTTAAGGGCTCCTTAGAATCATACACTAGGAAGTTAACTGCCCTATGGAAGGTGAGTCCAGTTACATTTGGAATATTTGGAGGGAGTGAAATGGTGGCAGTGGTCTTTCTTAGCCATTCTTCAAAGACAGGTTGAGGGAGCAGCAAGAAAAATTCACCTTAAGGCCCAGAGAGAGAACAACACTGAGACCCTTCTTGAAAATCACACCAGTAAATTGGCTGAGCTTATTGAGAGAAACAAGAAGGGGTGGTGAAAGGGACAAAGGCTGGCTGCAGGAAAGGATATTTCCCAGATGTATTCACTGTGCAAACTACCTTTGCCTCATCTTTGAAAAACCTGTTAAACCTCAAAACCTGACTCTGTTGAAGTGGGTATGTGCTTCTACACAAATATTTCAGCCAGCTTCACTTGTTTAATTCCCTATTCTGATGTCCGTCTCAAATCCTGCATGGTTCACACAGCTCACCCTCCTGGAGAAAAACAAAGACATTTTGAAAAAATATGACATGCCTCATACAAATCCAAATGGCCAGGAATGTCTAGCGTTATATGAGGTGATGGAAGGGATCTAACTGGTTTTCGCAGTGAAGGCAAGGAGGTTCCTCCTGCAGCTCCTGGGGCAAGACTTAAACTGCCTCATGAGGATATAGGGGGCTGCAATAAATTATCCTGATGTTTTGCAGATCTGATAACCATAATATAAATATCTGAATATACTAAATGTAGCTGCTTTGGAATATACCTGTAAAGAGAAATTTACAACAGGTCCTTGTCCTTCCGGTGCTTGGGCAGTCAGTTACCATTCTCTTTTTTCCCTAGTATTTTACCACGTTATAGAGCAGCAGTAGCTACTGTAAACTTAAGGTGAAGCTAGCTTCACCTTAAAAGGTCGGCTTTTCCCCCAAAGAAAACAACCTTCCTGAAATTTCACCTGCCACATCTCATGCTAACATAATTTTTCATGGAGTTTGCCTAAAATTAGTGCACTATGATGGCTGGAACTGGGAAAAGAGGGATAGGTTTCAGGAGGGGACCTAATTAGGTGTAGTCCCAGAGGCCCAAGAATACATGCTAGTGGACTTGCACGCAAACTTGAGCCCCAGCATGTAACACTGGACGCTCAATATGTCAAATAAATCCCACTTTTCTACAATTTTGCCTGCCTGCAGTGTCACTTATTGCTAATGAAATAATTCATAAAGGATTTTTATAGTATTTAAATTTCTGTTAACTCATTACAAAAATGCCCTGTTTGGGGGTGGGATAAGGGGCAGGAAAAAGACAAAAGGGAATTCTCATAGCTCCTAAATGGCTTGACTTACAAGCTCCAACTTTATTTTATTGGCCTTGCTGAGATATTCCATTTATTTATATGTTTATTTGAAGGTGGGCATGGGAGGGTTGTATAGGCAAATTACAAAGATATTGTATACTTAATAAAAGGTTTGTGAGTTGGTGTACTTATCCCAAACGTGAGAAAGGTATTAACTGAGTGCTTGTTAGAGCAGAGATATAAACAGTTTACATAAGAAAGTTAGAAAAGTACCCCTGAGGGGAAATGGAAACTGTTACTCCACCTTCTACCTCCAGACAAGTAAGGAAATGGCCAGGAAGTTCCTGTGCCTCGACAAGGAAACAAGTGTAGTTGTCCCCACTAAGAGGGGTCACTGAGTGCTGTGGGACACCTGCTCGCCTCAGGTATTTAGCAGCATGTCAAGAGGACCATGATTCAGAGGGAAGCGTTGAAGCTGCTTCAGTTGCTAGGCTTTATAGGCTGTAGCATCTGATTGGTCCCAATATATATTCAGATACATGGCTCAAACAAACCGATTACAACCTTTACTGCCAGCCATAGTGAACAAATATCCTAGGTGCAATGCCCTAAACAGTTACCTAGGCAATACCTCTGCTGTTGTTAAATGTATTCCCTAGGTTGCCTAGGCCTAAGGAGTATCTATAAGATGGTCAGGGGCATCTGGGGTGCTCCTTTTAGTTTACTCCTCTGTTAGAGGTAATTAGGTATCCTGGCAGTGGCCAGAGGCCATTTTCATGGTACATCTTGCTGAGGGCCTCTCCATTCTGTAATATTGCACAAATACAGCCGCTCCCACCTGCAGGTTGCTCCCCGCCGGCTTCATTCAGTGTCTAAATATGAAGTCAGCTACCTCAGTTCCTAAAGCACCATGTCTCACAAACTAACTACCCTGTCCTTTGAGCAACTTTTGGGATGCACAGTGCTTTCAACTGCCACTGAAGACAATATTAGAAGACACTGGGACTCTTAATTGGAGGTATAAAGCATTTTGATATCTGGCTGCTTGATTTTCACCTCACATTGTGTGTCTGCAGCTCACTGTGTGTTCAAAAGTAGAGTTCCTGCCTAAAAATTACAGCCTGTAACACTCTCTGCACTGCGTCTGTACAGCCTGTTAATGCACGTGATAAGGAATGGAGTGATAGTCTTTGGTAGCAGCCCCCAAAAGTGTAAAGCCCGGTTAATGTAGTGTGAGGAATTCCCTGGTGGGTCAGACACGTTAATGCTTTGGGCACTGTTCAGTAAATGCAGTGTAAATTAGAATGGACAAACTGGATCAAACCCTTTCCTTTATAATGGCTTATAAATGTCCGATTGAGGATGTGCCCCCCCTGCCTTCCCTCCGTCACTACCAATAGGACCTGACAGGGCCTCTATGCCAGTCCATAATCCCCTTCCCTGCCTTTTTGGGGTGTTCTTTACATATGGTTGCAGGTCTTCTTTGGTGAGGGGGTGGGGGAAGAATGGGGAGGCCTGGCAGGATGCTCATATTCCAAACTCAAGGTCTCTTTCTTGACAACAGCCATGTGAGCTTCTATACTTCCCATGTTTTGTCTATAAGTGGTGGCCTTGCAAACACTCTCTGTACCCAAATGTACAGAGGACAACTGACTTGCCTTGTGTCTTTCAGAGCTGTCCAATGACCCTGCTACCCTGACCCATTTAGGGGGACTCCTCGGAGGATAACGAGTGGCTGGCTCCATCATTCTAGAACAACACATCTCATTAACATATCTCCAACGGGTCCTGTTACGCTGACATTTAAGAGGCACCAGAGGGAGAAATTCCTTTCTCTATCCCTGCAAGAAACTCTAATCTCATGGGCATGGATGAAGGGAAAGAGGATCTTAGAATCAAAACATGGTTAAAAAAAATAAGCAGGTTTTTATAAGTGCAACCATAGAAATGCTCTTTGGCATTAGCAAGTTGACAGCTTTAATAAGAAGGGGAAAAACCTGCCTTATGGCCTTAAACTGCTTCAGCATTTTCTAGTATCCACAAATTGTCTTAACATCACCCTCCAGGAACATAAAAACAAAAAATAACCTACAGTGCTTATTAGTTTGCTTACTGCTTTGGAGGTGGTGCTACTATGCTAATTTTACTAGTGACTGCTGAATGTGATTAATCTAACTTTAGCTCTATTCCAGTTATTTTGCTATCCAAGAGTGATTATTAGATTATTTTTTAAACATTTTTGTTTGTGGATGGAAACAGTGAACTATTCCATTCTTAGCAGCTGGGGGTAGTGATTTGTATGCTATATGATGGACTTCTTGAACGACCCTTCCTCAGGAATAAAAACAATTTTAATGTGTTTCATCAGCAATACTTTAAAGTCCACTTTTTTTAGAAGTATTTGAATCACTGCATGTCACATAACCACCACTTTTTATCTCATAAAAGATTCTTATCACCTATACTTGCTAGTGAGCTAAGAAACAGGCCATGAACTTGAATTAAGTACATCTAGTAAGGTCAGAATAATGTAAAAAAAAAACCATTGTAATGCTGCAGAATTTTCATAGAGCTGAACAGGGAGAGACAAAATAAGGAAGAAGTGGAGAAACTAACTAAGGTGTTGCTTTTGCTGTTGAATCGCTGGAGGAAGAAAAATAGTAACCACAGTTCTGGTTTGTCATGCTGCAGAGCGATGGTGAACATTCACGTACAACGAAGCTGAGCATTGGGGAAAGGAAAGAAACTTTCACAAGAATCTTAAACATGGTGTTATTAAAGAAATCCCTTTCTACCATATGTCAGAAATGCAGATGACAATGCATTTCTTTTGGGACAATAACCACCCCCAGCCCTATGTGAAAACTTCCCTTCCCCTCAAATGACAAGAATCTGGCAGCAACATAAGAAAATAGAATTGCAATGCTAGAAGCTCAGTGAATTCGATGTGCACTGTTAAAAACGACACTATCTGTGAACTCCCAGCCCTGGAGCATTTGAAATAAGATAGGAAGCTTCAGTCTTGCCAAAAACCCTGCTACAACTTGTCCTGGGGAAGCCTTCATAATGGGGTCAGGTAAAGTTCAATGAACTATCAAACCAGCACTATTTCAGAAATGCTAAGGTGCTCTTTCCACTGATTTCCCCACTCTCTCTGCCTGTTATTAAACTGGTAGTTTTTACAACATCAATAAAGAACTTTCCTACCCAATTGCCACAGACAAAGGCCTGAAAGCTAGGTTTAAACTATGAAAACTTTGTGTTAGGTTCATTTAGATTGTTTTGCTGTGTCAAATACTCACTTGAGTTCAAAAGTTCAGATGAACCATGAACTTTGTCATTTCACAGCAGGCAGTTCTACAAATATAATCCCAAAGTGAAATAACATACACTATTTAAGGTGCACTTGTTGTTTTGTACTGAATATACTTGGAGGTCTGTTTTCATCAAGTTTTACTTAATTTTTAAAAAAACCTTTAAAATATCACAAGATGGGGGGAAAAACAAACACAATTAAACCGAATAATTCCTTGATCCCTGACCTTTTAGGCTTTCAAACCAACACATATTCAGTGACTAATCATTAGTGCACAAGCTAAACCCAGCTAATCTTCTTAATAAATTGTGAAGTCTTCTGTCTCATAATTTCAGTGATGGCTTTTCTCTCTGTCTGGAACTGTGCAGAATACCAAAACAAATGGGTCATGCCTTTATGTATTTGTTTAAAGTTTGAATCCATGTCATCTCATGATACAGTCTTGAGTTGAGTGGGTTATACAAGCGTATGTGGACCATAAAATGGTTAGGAATGAAAATATATTGATTTAGTTTTCAGCTACTAACTGGCTGATAAATAAAAATGCATAGACAAAGGCAGTTTGTAAAATGCTAGGTTTAAAATCTAGAAATTTACCAGCCTCAAAAGCAAACAGACAGAGTAGATTTTGTTAGGTAGAATGCAACTCCTTTTTGCCATGTATAAACTCCTCCCAGCAGTATTGACAATTCTTTGGATTAGGAGTGTCTCCTTCCCTCATGTAAATCTTGAATTTGAGATAGCACATGTACATGACAGGATTGTCAATCCCAAGCATTCAAAAATCTTGGGTTAGTCCTAAAAAAACACAAGATAGCAGTGGTGCTGGAACAATTTTTATAATGGGGGTGCTGAGAACCACTAAAACAAACTGTAAACCCTGTCTGAGATGGAAACCACTTCAAGCCAGAAGGTGTGGCAGCATCCAGCACCCCTAGTTCCAGCACCTAATCAGGAGATTAAAAAACCCCAACATTTTAGGGGGCTTTATTTGCTTTCTGGTTTTTGAGCTCTTAGGGTTTTCAAATTTTTCTCCACAGCCATGAGGGCTAGAAACTCACTCTTTATGATTCTCATATAATCATAGGACTGCAGGAGCTGAGGCTTTAAGAAAAACACCAAATAACATGAGACTTGTGATAAAATCGTGAGTTGGCAACATACATGTTGTTCATTACTTGTATAAACAGTCCGTTTTAGTGATGGAATTGCTCAAAGCAGTTTTGCTATATTAATTAATAAGGGCCAGATGTAAATAAAATCCACAAGGTAGATAAGAGAGGACTCCTGTTTTCTGTGGACACCAGTGGAAAGGAAGGAATGTCAAGTACGGTGGAGATCCTCAGTAGTTTTACAGATTCAGTAATGCCCAGACGCATTTTTTTCAAGGGGAGTCTCTCAAAGGCTTAGTGAAGAAATACTCATTACATGTAATGGGTTGTTGCATGGCTTGTCTGCTGTTTAATATCTCCATACAGTCATGCTGTGTAGGACAGGGCTTTTATGGTACCTCCACCCACAGCACCATTTACAACCTTTTTCTTTTTAATTCCAGAGCACCTGAAAGCCACAATTCTTGGTGCCCAGTTCTGTTACTGCAAGCAGGAGCTTTCTGCTAACTTCTAAATGCAATGCACTATACTGTGGGATTATGGATCTGGGAGAAGAAGCTGAACTTGTAGAGTACAACTCATGCATTGTAATGCTTGTGGCTTTCTGCCAGCCCTGTGTAAAACCATTGTAGACTGCACTGGTTCAGCCAGAAATACCTGTGCTAATGACCTGCTCCAAGGTATGATGGTTCACTTGCAGCCAGTGCTTGTAAATTGCTGTTGTGTGTGGTACAAAACAGTAGACAGTGGTGCTAAAATCTCTGGATCTGGCTGAGGGAGGCTGTCTTCTGCGGACCCCCTCGTAAATCCTGGAATACAGGAGATGTTTGAGGTGGGGTTAGTGGCAGGGGTGGAGCCACAAGGCCACAAAGATTCCAGGCAGCAGCCTGTAATTTAGACAGGTCCCCAGACTGTCTAAATTATGCTGAGAGCTACAGAGTAGCCCCACTCTCACCCCAACACACATACACACACACTTCTCCTGGGCTGTGAGTTCTCTGTTGATCCTCTTAGAGACACAGTACAGAATCTCACTGAGGTGTTGAACAAATGAAGATGTATCTAGCAATGGTTTCTTGCAATGCTGTTTCACTTTGTACAGACAGAGCCAAAATCCCATTTTATGATTAAACTCTGGCTGAGGACAGCACATTCAGCTTCTGCCTGGAGTCCAAACAGAGGTTCTGAACATCTGCTACAGGCGATTCTCCAGTACCCCTGGGGTTGGTATTGCAGAAGGAGAGCCAGGAAGGAGAGATTATTTCTTTCTCCTTCCACTTGATTAGGGGCAGGTTTCCCTAGGACATTGCTTCTCTCTCCCTCCTGACCAAGGGAGCAGTTAGACAAACTGGTTTAAACTAACATTTATTCCTCATCCACACCAGGGAATTATTCTGAAGATTATTCTGTTGAAACCAGGTTGGAGCACTAACAACGTTCACTTAATATGGTGGGTTTTGGTTTATTGTTTGTTGTTGGTTTTCATGTGCAGTGGAAGAAGGAGAGAGTAGGATGTTTTTCCTTATGAAACATCTCCTGCATAATGTGTTCATGGTCTGCTTAATCTACTGTGGTATCTACCAGTAGGTGAAAACTTTTCAATGTCATTCAGGCTTAAAGTGAAATTCTACTAAACGGATGGTAGGCAGTTGCTACACATCAGATGTAGTCAAGTTTAGATGTTTAATAAGATAATTGAAATGTTGATAAACAAAATGAGATTTTGATGCATTAATTGCTTTCTGCAGTAACATATATATTTCTCTGGGGGTCAGTGATGTTGTGAGAAGAGAGAGACAAAAGCCCACTGTGTGCTTCTGCAAGAGAATGAACTTCTACCTAGAGGCCCTTACTTTAGTAAATACCATCCCCCTCCGCCTCGTGACATGTCTTAGTCCTCTCAAAGAACTGGATGTCCAAGAACTCTGAGCATAACTACGCTTCACGGAAGTATGTATAGGAGGCCTCCAAAAGATATATTACAAGTTCATATAACAGGCTAAATTTATCTCTTATTCTATTGCAGCCAATTAAATTACATCAGGGACAACTCATTTTTTCCCTCTGCCTACCTCTTCATTGGAATGGTTAGATTAATCTGTTTCCAATGTACAGAGACAGCTCTTGGGAGCAATGTTTGTATTTGCTAGCACATAGTGTTGCTTACATTTTATATGAACATTAGAATAACAAAAGAAAAAGGTTTTACCATCATATTATTGCTATTATATGTATTTACTAGTGTTGAAAATGTATCAGGCACAAAAGCCCATTGCCTGTCCCATGGATGTACACAAAGCTCTTGGGTCTGCAAACTTTGCCTGGAAACCATGCAAGCGGAAGCTTCCTTATGAGATTGATGGTATTTCCTGTTACTGGACCTAACCAGAGAACACCCTTTCCAATAGTATCTTGGCCTCTTTGGCTCTACTGCCTAGGGGTGTAAGAACAAAAAATGAGAACTAGTTCTGATCTCACAAAAAGGATTTGTTTAGATTTGAAATAAAAATGTTCAAAACCAATTTTTTGGAGGGGGAAGGGTGGAAAATGTGCATATTTTTCCAAACTCATTCACCCATTACTAATTTAGTGTTACTAATTTAACAGCATTTACATAGCCACAGAGGCTGTTAGGTCTTTCTGCTTGTAAAATGCAGTTGTTAACTTAAAGGAAAGTTTCCCCATTCTCTCTTCTTGTTGAAAATCAAACCAATTAATTAATTAAATAATCTGGAGACTGACACAGAATCAAAATCTGAGTCAGTTTGAAAAAGAGCTATGGATGCCTACCAAAGAAAGTGCATGGACTACAGTCTCTAGAATAGCTGGACAGCAAGTACAAGGATGTCATGGTCTTCTGACTGTTGAGGAGTTTGAATAATATAGTACTACTAGAAACAGAGAGTGTTTCCAAAAGCCAGCCGTGAACAAGATAAATCACATCCTACCAAGAAGCAATGAAGCCAAGCAGTGGCAGGGCTGTGCCAGCTTGTGTAAAAACTAACAATAGTGATCATTTCCGTTTCTTCATAGAGCCAGTGGAACTATCAGAGAAATTCAAACCAGCACTGGGATATTTTTCCACTAGATCAGTATTTCCCAACTGGTGTGCCATCAGGCCTGGGCAGGTGTGCCACGGAATTTTTTGAAAAATGACATGAAGTGTTCTGAATTGGCTCATGAATATTCATGAGTGCATTTGGTGACTATATGGTGGTGTGCCTCAATATAATTAAGGTGTGCCACAGCAGAGAAAAGCTTGGGAAACACTGCCAAGTGTTTGCATTTTAAGTTGCATTACTGCCAAACAGCTGTGGTTAAATACTAAGGCACTTTGCTCATGCAGCATGGTTTGAAAGGGTGACTGTAAGTAGAATAATGGTAAACACAATGGAAAAAAGGGTGAAAAGATTATTTAGTTACAATAGTTAAGTCGAACATTAATGTTGCGAGAGTAATTAAATCTCATGCTCCATGTGCTAACTTAATTTCTATGAGACATCAGGATGAGACCTAATTTTGGGGACAGATTACCCCACAGCTGCCTACTGGGGTTCTTACACCGTCCACTGCATTTCTGGTTCTATACAGTGTAGTCATAGCCATGTTGGTCCCACGTCTCTCTCACTGACAGAAAACATACGACCTCACCCACCTTTTCTCTCTAATATCTGATTCTAGCCACTGTCAGAGACAGGTACTGAACTGATAGCCCTTGCTTCTGACCCAGACTGGCAATTCATAAATTCCTAGCAAAGGAAGGGCCACTTACAGCAGGTTAATTGTGTGAGGCAATTGTGTGTTGCTGCTAAAATCAATATGGTATATGCTGGACAATGGAGGGATATAGCGATATGTATATAGATAAGTGGGGATTAATTCCATGGACATGTATAGGCAATAGAATAAACCTACATATAGATATCTGCAGTTAATTTGAGCAGTATAAAACAGAGCATTGTTAGCAAAGGGCTCTAATGAAGACATACGCATTAGGGATAAGGCATGGCTTTTCCATTCACATTTCTGAAGGTATTAGAGAGCCTCTAAGCCCTGACCTTCTTCCCATCCTTCAGAATTTGCTGACACTGGCTTTATACCAATATAGCATAGAAGTCTGAAACTGAACTGTCTATTTGATGGTTATTGTGCCACACTAGGGATGTAGCAAGGGAGCAGGAGGCTGTAGCCTTCAGTGCAGCAAGGGCAATGCTATGTAAAATTCCATAGCAAATTAAATAGAATCATTTTGAATAAATTCAAGATGCAGCACATAAATTAATGACTACTAAGGACCAAATTTTCTTCAGTAGGTTTATCTTTGTTTGAGGAGCACACTAGCTTGAATTGAATTGAACCCAACTACTGTATCTTGTTTAAGCTTTCAGTTCTACCATGCTTTTGCTTCAGCCAACTAGCTGCCTCCTGCCCTCCTCCTTCTTTCCCTACTGTTTTTGCCTCATATTTTACTTATTTACTTTCTTTCTTAAATATGTTTTTGGTTTTAGTCATTACAATAACCTACCACTTTAGCTTCCTCTGGCCAGCTGGAAATCAGGAACGACCAACTACCCATATTAAAATGAAAAACTACAGGCAAATGACAGGGTGCGAAAGTAATCAATGAACAAACTATTTTTGTTTCCAAAGTTTCTTCAGAAATTGCCGTGCTGCATTTCTGCCACCAGTTGGAGCTTTGTAAGATTATAAATCAGTGACAATCCCAGCCTCATTCTCATGATTCCAAGATGGCTTCCTACAGAATTGATGACTTCTCCTTGATTCAAACGAACCCTAGGAAGCTGTTTCTCCTAAGGTAAAAACTCTGGGGCTTTATCTCTGTAATGTAAGTGGCACTGTCCAAGAACCCACTAGGATAGACTTCCATCAGAGCTAGTTTTGTTTAATAGTTGTTCTTGATAAGAAATGTATTGCTGATAGTGTTTGTGTGCATTGGCATGTTTCACTTTGTCGGTGGGGCTATCCACTGTAGCTGCTAGAGATATATTTCATGGGAGTCCAAGTTCCATTGGAAATTTTGACATACCCCCTTATTAGATGCACATCTTCTCAGAGTATTCACTTGCTTGTAGCAATACTTTGTTTCAGTAAAATACCCTGAGGATCTTACTGTGGAGGTTAGGAATATGAATTTTGTTGAAAATGCTTCATATCAGGATGTTCATAATGAAGATCAAATGACATTTGGTGGGTGAATTTTCTTCAGTGTTAACCTTTAAACACAGATCTCAGACTTACCTGGTTTTTCACTTTACTTTTCTTTCAAAGGTTTTATTTAGAGCCATATAAAAAGTAACTTATTTAGATCAATGTCAATCTTGTCCATGAATATGTTTTACTGCTGTTGGTCAGATGTATTGCTAAGGATATTTTTCTTTTAATAAACAGAACAGCTACCTTGTTGCCAGTTAAGCAATGGGATTTGGATAAAAATTCTTTACATTCAGGTTTTACTTGTGTTTGCTTTTTAATGATTTGAATAAGCTCTGCTAGTTCTCGCACAGCTGCTCTTCTGGTCAATTGCATTAGTGTTCTCCCTTTTTCAATGTTATGTTTCAATCATAACTTGGATAGCTCTATTCTTGTAGTACTATGTTCCTCAATTTATTTTGGCTCTGTAATGTCTGTCCAAGAAAATGTCTTCCCCTTCTTTAAATTACTCACTGTGCAGTCTGTGGATAGATGTCTCTCAGACACTCACTGTTTCACATAGTTCATTTTCCTACTGTCACTGACTTCTTGTTCAGTCCATGTTTTATCTCGTTTGCTTCTGACCTTTTTTCATGTTGTTTTTCTCATGAAGTATGGGTGGTGAACTGGATGATGCTCTTACAAAAAAACCACCAAAAACCAGCTTTACAAATTATGCCCACTTCTCCCTAAGTCACATAGATAATACCTTGCTTTGTTTCTGTTGCTGTTACTATTTAGGGACTATGTCCTCACAGAAGGTATTGATTTTCTCTAAGTTCAGATATTTTTGCCAGCAACCTTCCCTTGCCTCCTCAAATTTGGTGCTGCTTTAGCATTACCTAAATATCATTTAAAAATCCCAGTGCTGCTTCAGCAACAGTGTAATATAGGGGCTATGTCTGTATTAAAGGCACCACATCTTTAGGGGATGACTTATTCTTTACTTAATGTGCGAAAGATGCAGATAGTACTGCCTGGAGAGGAGGAGGGGAGGAAGCAAAGGTGGCTATAGTCACCTTTTGTACCTCCTTAATTTGTGTCTCTGACATAATTTGGAGCAGTCTTGCATGGTTGCTTATGGGCTCCTCTGTGTCCACGATAGCTGGAGTACAGAGTGCTCCTACCACTCCTAGTCTTGCCCTCAGCACACACTTCTTGCCCCTACCGCTCCCAGTCTTGCCCTCAGCACACACTTCCTGGCCCCTACACAGAGGGCTGTGCAGGAAGGTGGCATAGGACTGCCTACATCAGCCATATGCTGGTGGAATTTGCCAGGGAGTCAGTCTAACTCCTTTAAGGTATCCGAGCAGCATAAAGTAGCTATAGCGAGAGCCACTATCTGGCTCATTGTCATTACTTGCTGAAAAGAACCCACTTGCTCGGACCTAGCAGAGACTGTACAAACACAGGGTCTGACCCTGTGAGGTGCTGAGTGCCTTCCGAGAGGTGCTGAACACCCTTATCTCTTGTTGGCTTTCCTGGGAGTTGAGGGTTTTCACAGAACTTTGCAAGACAGGGTCTTTAGTGAGACCCCAGTATGCATCCTTATGCAAATATCATTACAGCTAGGGCTAGCCTATGGAAGTTTTGAGAAAAGGAGGCAGATATTGGGGAGGAAAGACGATGATTATACTTGGATGAAGGCAAGTAGGATGGGAAGAAGAGGGGGGTCAAGAATTAGAGAAGAATCTAGTTCATGGAATCATAGAGTTTAAGGGCCGGAGAGACCAGCAGATCATGTAGTCTTACTTCCCACACCATCACAGCCATCGTCACCATCCAGCCGCCTGCACACCAAACCCAGCAACCGAGCTGAGGCCAAAGCATGACTGCCTACACACAGGACACTAAGCTATTGTGTCCCACAGACAGAAAACAGGAGGAACTGAGGTGCACCCATGACCGAGTCCCCTGCAAGGGCAGGGAATTGACTGAGTAAGATTTACCCAGATGATTGGGTTGAGGAGGAGGATGGATGCCTCCCGGCTGTTGCTTTTCTAACCTAGCCTAACCAAACCTTTTGAGGGTCTTCCATCTGTGATTTTCACTTGGAAATATCTGCTCACCCTTTCACCAGAAGGGTTGTGTAAGTGACCTCTCCCAACCAAGACCCGCTCTCCCTTACTTTCCAATTTCTTTGTTCACCTGTGCTACCACCAGATACCGACTGGTTCCTTCATTCCATTTCCTTGCTCATTTAAAATGTCCTTCAGTTTCTCTCTGTTTCTTGCCTTCTGGCTTATCTCATATCTTCCTTCTTTCCCTCACCACTTGCATCAGAACATTACAAGTCGCAGACTTTTACATTTCATTCCAGGTCAGACAACTGTAAGAAGGCAACTCCCATATAGAAAACACATTTGTTTGGTATTTGGTTTATCAAGGAGCTCCTTTTAGATACATAATCTAGTTGTTAGGGATGGTTCCTGATTTCTTGCCCAGTTTTCAAGCTAGACTGATTGAGGCACAAGGAGGTCGAGGGACTTGGCCAAAATCCCACCGCAAGTCAGTGCTGTGAATTTGTACTAGAATCCAGGGTCCCAATGGCTCCTATTCCTTTTCTCCAACTGTGACTAGACCATACAGCATCTTTCAAAGATTTAACTCTGAATGTAGTTATCCAGCCTTGCTCAGATTACAGTGAAAACATGTTTTCTAAGTAAATAAACCATGTAACAGCTTTTTGGTTTTTGGCTTCATGTCTCTCTGCCAACTCAGTCAATGGGGGTATCACAATCTGTTTGCACAGGTTCTGATATGGGAGGGAAAATGTGATGGGAAAAAAATCCAGAAGGGATGAATGCAGCAGAGCCAAACCCCCACATTGATATTTTGGGTTCTGTGGGAGAGGATAGACTCATATTGTTGTCACATAGCATAGTTTTTATGCCGTTTCATTTAATATGGACATATTACTTTTGGATTCAGACACTCATAGGCAGGTGCAGGAATTTGAATTCCAGTGCTTTTGCGGGGGACATATTCTGTGCCCCTGTTGTCTGTCATTCTTATCTATTTCAACTGACAAGAAAGCCAGGCAGCTAGAGCCCTGCACCCCTGGAGAGCTGAGCAGTTGGACCCCGCTCCCAGCTTGAAGGGGGGGTGAGAAGCCCTGGGAAGCTTCCCTTGGCTCCTGGCAGAAGTGGGGAGTGTGTGGGGCAGCCCGCCTGGAGCCCAGGAACCTGTGGGGCGCACACCACCAACCCAAGAGGGTAGTGTGGACATCAGCCACCTCAGTAATTAACATAGGTCAACTTGTCTTTGTAATGTAGACAAGGTCTCCGCCTTCTGTCTCTGGGCTCCTCATTCCAGTCCTCCCCAGGCATCTTGTTTTAGGCTATGGCTACTCTACAGCTTAAGTCAACATAAGTTATGTCGCTCAGGGGTACGAATTAGCTATCTCCCTGAATGACATAATTTATACATCGGTGCTGCTACACCGCTGTAAGCTCTCTAGGGTAGCCATAGCTTCAGTCTGCTTATCCAAGAAGTCCTAATCTCCCAGGCTCCTTGTCCAATCTGTCTCCCTTCCCTTTCCTTCCCTTCCCTTCCACAGGATCCCAGTCACCCTTGCCTCAAGTAGCAGTCGCTGCCCTGTCAGTACCAGTCTCCCTCTCTCAATTCCATTCTCCTTCCCTCCTAAAGCCCCTTATCCCCCCTGTTTTTGAATCAGGCTACTTCTTCCTCCATGTTGCCTGGGCACAGGGCACAGAGCACAGCAAAGACAGGCTTCTGCCTGTTGGTTTTGGTACCCAGCACCAGTGTAGCTGCCAGCAATGAGGATGCACAAGCAGGGAAAGTCCTGCTTGGCCCCTGAAATCCTGGCCTTCAATCTAATGAATCTCACTGAGCACGTGCAGACTGAGATTTTTTTCAAAGGATTATAAATTGGCCAAATTTGGGCAATTTTTCATGGGATGAGCAAAAGGCACCTTTCTGACACAAAGGCAACCCTCCTTTCCAAATGCCAAGCCCTTTCTCCGAAGCTGGGAGCTCCAGAGCTTCTCCACAAAGCAGCTGCAACCTTGTAACATTGCCAAAACAGTGTGTTTTCTCCCTAAACTCATTCTGGAAAATGGCTGTATAATTTTTGCCGAAACTTTCAAAAAATGTAGCCTCAGGCAGACCCGACATAGAAAATGTCTGTACAGCTAGTTTGGCAAAGTTATAAGCTGTTGAAAACTGGGTTTTATAATGGGAAATGCTGAACAACCTCAACTCTGGGTGTCACTACCAGTTCTGCCTAAAATAAACCTGGCCATAGTGTGTTTGCTTTGCAAAGAACAATCTGTCATCTTACCAGGAGAGTGATGGGGCTGAATTCAGATGGAAGAGAGCAGAATCTGACCCACAGAATCTGTCTTCACAAATTTTGCTAGATATTCAAGTTTCACATTGTTTTCCATTTCCTCTTGCACGATATGCAAGTTCCTTGATAACAGCCTTTTTTTTGTCACTTCACATGTCAGGAGGGTCAATTTATTTTTATGCCTACAAGAATATTGACAAAATTCTCCTCACGTTTGCTCTTATGTGTCACAATGCTAATAGGACTTCCTGATGGAACATTATCTGGTCCTTTGCAAGTTATTTAAAGTGCAGATATTCATCTAGTTTTGAAAGCACATAAGTGTGACCATGTCACACCACTTTTGGTCTGGCTAAACAGATCATCTGTGAAATACCATGTTCAAAGGAAAATCCTGTTGCTGACCTTTAAAGTGTTGAACCGGCAGGCACCATCTATTCAAAAGCACTCTTGAAGATATATGTTCCACAGTGCTCTTTATTCATCTCAGAAGAGTTAACCTTTGAGACTATTCAATTTAGATTGTCCTTTCTAGGTGGCCATTGTTTTAACAGGTTGGAGGCTTTCCACTGAACATGGAACTTGAGCCAATTTTCAGGAGGTTCAATCTGAAGAATGTATTTTTGAATTGCTGCTTAATAAGACATGGCACCCTATTTATTATGGCGGCTTTTACATTTCATGATACGGTTTTGAGGTGCTTTGCTTATTAACACTACGTGAATGGCATTTAAATACAAGCTAACACAAACAACTGACAAAAGTTAGCAAGTGCTAAATGTTGAGAGGCGTGACAGGAGAGGGAGTCAGCTCTATGCTACTCTTGCCTGCTGGTTATTTTTAGAACACAAGACTGGCCTTGATGGGTCAGACCAAAATGGTCCATCGAGCTCAGTATTCTGTGCTTCGACAGTAGATAGTGCCAGATGCTTCAGAGGGAATGAACGGACCAGGGCAATTTCAACGGATCCATCTTCTTTCAACCAGTCCCAGCCTCTAGCAGTCAGAGGTTTATGAACATGTGGTTGCGTCCCTGACCACCTTGGCTAAAAGCCATTGATGGACCTGTTCTCCAGGAATGTATCTAATTCTTTTATAAATCCAGTTATACTTTTGACTTTCACAAAATTCCACTGGTTGATTGTGCATTACGTGGAGTACTTGCTTATGTTTGTTTTAAACTGGCTGCCTATTAATTTCATTCGGTGATTACTGGTTCTTGTGTAATGTGATGGGGTATATAATACTTCCTTATTTACTTTCTTCACACCATTTGTGATTTTATAGACCTCTATCATATTTCCCCTCAGTCATCTCTTTTCTAAGCTGAATAGTGCAAGTCTTTTTAATCTCTCTTTATATGGAAGCTGTTCCATACCCTTCTCTGTACTTTTTCCAATTTGAATATATCTTTTTGAGATGGGGCAACCAGAATCACATGCAGCATTCAAACTGTGGGCGTACCATGGATTTTTTTTTTCTGGGAGCCAAGAAGAGAGAGAGTGCACCCACTAAATATGACAAATAACAATGATGGAGATATTTTCAGTTTTCATTCAAGGTGGCCTCATGTCTATGAACAAGTATGGTGCACTTGGTTAGCTTCTGGAAATCCATATATATTCACTATGTTGTCTTGTGTTTGGCTTTGTAACAGTAGCTTTTCACTTAGTAATGACACATAATGGTAGTTGCTGCTCAAGTATATGACTTATTTTTGTCAGTTCTATATGTTTGGTTTTATGTTTAAATACTCCTTTTAAAAAGTTGAAAAGCTTATCAGTTGCATAATTAAGAACTGCTATTTCAGATTATCCAGTTACCTTTCATTTGGGTAAAGATTACAAAGCAAAATGTGAAATGCAATGTTAAGCATGTGAATTTATATCCCTGAAATGCAGTTAGCTGGAATGTAGGGTAAAATGATAATTTAACTCCATCCCTTTACACTTTATTAAGATATATTGTCATCAAGTGATGAAATCTATTACTGGGTAATGTTATCAATAATAATTGATTTGATATATTTGAAAGAATTTTTTAAAACTCAGAATAAGCCTATGGTCTGAGTAATATACTGCCCCTATGTATATTAATTATTGCACTGCCATAGAAGCCATTTTGGTGATTGTTAGCTTTACCCTTTAACAAAATTATTTCCACAAAATTATATTTAAAACCTTTAGTGGGTCCCCAAAGGCCTGACAGCTAGTGCTCCAGAGTTCCCTGAACTTCCTAGTAACAAAAAAAACAAATAAGGCAAAACTCTCTGTGACAGTGATTTGTTTGATTTGCTACATATTTGTACAGCACCTAGCACAAAGAGACCTGATCCTTGATTGTGAGTTTCTAGAAACTACTGTAATCCAAATAATTTTTATTGATTCCCATCCAAACCCAGATCATCAGGGCCAGAACCTGCAAGCTGAATGTGCATTTGCTTCAAGTAGAAAAAGATAAAGGATAATGAACAATTTTAATGGCTGGTTTTAGTGGGGGGAAGGGAGTGAATAATGTTGGGAGGGGCAGACATTTCCTAAAGTTTTGTGTAAACAAAACTTCTAGAGTTTCGACTGCATGCCAGCCAGTTACTGGATGCCCAAGACATAAAGTTTTTATAAGCAACACCTTGCATAGCTTCTCAGTTAATGGGAGGCACCTAATAGAAAATATTTTTTTCAAAATCCAAACTGAATATGAATAGCAGCCTCCAGGCACCACTCTAGTATCTTTAACATGGATGTTTTTAGCTAAGCAAGAGTGCTACGGTATGGGACACTTGGCCTAATTCTCCTCCTTTTTCTACGTAGAGATGGATCAAAGAGGCAGTGTTTAGAGCTAGAGTATGTTTAGATAAGGTCCAGATTCAAGACTAAATTGAAGCTAAGATTCAGATTAGATGTCACCAGTAGTTTGTAAGATTTTGGCCTGACATAGGGGAATCATCTCAAGATTAACTGTTGCTGTAAAATTTCCACACTTTAAAGCTGAAACATCATGAAAACTCTAGTTCTCATGAAATGTTATCTGCATCTAAACTGGAACTGGGAAATAATCTGCTTTGATTCTGACCTGAAATCAAAGCTGTGGGTGGGGTTGGTATCTGACTTCAGTGGGATGACTCATATGTTTAACATTAAATACATGCTTAAGTGCTTTGCTGGATCAGAACCTTAGATTTGAGGTTCTTTTTTTCCCCCGTTACTAATACCAACTGCCCATCATCATGTGCACACCTGCCTTGCTTCCTGCTTGCTTTGGAATGTGAAGTACAGAGGGAAGATCAATAAACTGCTCTTTAAAATATAGGTTTAAACTCTGACGGTAACATTTTCAAAAACTTCTAACTGACTTAGGTTCTTTTGAAAATGAGACATAGGCGCTCTTGAAAATTACCCTGGCAACATAACTAGTACAGCACATTCTGATGATATGCATAACTCAACTCCACAAATGTTCCTCTAGGTCCCTTGTTTTAATATTATCAGTTTGAATGATTGGCTTGGAGAACATCACATTGAATGTTGTAGTTTGCTCGTCTAGTCTGGAGCATGTCAGTAGCAGCTGACCAGACTTTAGGGTAAAAAGAAAATATTTTGTTTTCCAGTACTAGTTTTATGATTTTTTCCCCCTTAATTTGAAACTGTTCGTCATTTTCGTTCTGAGGTAGTGGAATAGGAATAATGTGTATTTTGTAAATGTAGTGCATGTGTAATTTAGGCACTGAGTGTTAGCTGTGCAGCTGTAGCACAGTTAGTTTTAGTGCTAGTTTTTAATCTGGAAAGATGAACTGTTCTAATTATTGAATTATTTCCATGCGCTCATTTAATTGTCGGACTACAATATGCAAATCAGTGTAAACAAATGCATTCACATGATAGGAGACGAGGGTCCGTGAGACTCGTCTGACTTCACCTGCTGCAATGAACTTTTAACTTCACAGAATTTTTATAAAAGTGTTTAAGTTACAGAACAACCAGTCTTTCATCAAATCATTCGTAACAACCAGTGCTTGGAGTACTTGGGTTTCATGTCTAGTAGATGAACTCAATTCTACTTTCACTCCTTCCCATTCTGCATTTGCTCCTGTTTGGTAACTTTCTACTCTTTTATTAAACACCTAACAAGGCCAACAATGGACCAACAAGCTCATGCCAGGGTTCAGTAATTTTGGCCAGTGGGAGTGGAAATATTTACCTTTTTCTTTTTAGTGCTTCAACAATGCTTTGAATCACCGAAATCACTGTAAAATAAAACAATAACACCTGACAGTGACATTGCATCGTTCCTCCCAAAACATTTTACAAACTATATAATCTCCATAATTCAGATATAATTTTTAACACTACTGAAATTAAGGCATTATACTAGATAATGCAACAAAAATATCTCAATTAAACTTTCCTCTTATCTTTTTTATTTCTGTTGTCCTTTATTTGTATTCCAATATGTGTCTGATCTCAAAAATGATTGCTGAATGTGACAATAGACACCTGTGAATCATAGACCATGCCTCATTATTATATGAAATAATAGGATGATAAAAAAGATACTGATCATGGATTAAGGTTCTTTCTGCAAAAAGCCAAAATGCCCTTGCAAAGTTTAGGTGAAAGTAAACAATGTCCCATTTTTGTGTGCCTAAATATCACTGGTTAAAATCACTGCAAAGAAAAACCTATCAAATTCTGCCTCATTTTCTGATAAAAATGAGGTACCTGTATATATCAGATCCAGTCTGAAATTATATTTGCCTGGCTTGGTGGGTGGAGAAAAAACCTGTGGAAAATCTCTTCTATCCTTATTGAATTTTCTTTTTAGTTTGTTATGACATGGTGCACCAAGAATGGCTATTTTCCCCCCCCCTTTTTTTTCCACTGGCATGAATTCTCAAACAAGTAGCAAATTATTTAAGATAAATGTCTACTGCTGTAGACAGCTGCCAGAATAGAAGTGAAAATAAACTGGTGAAAGGAAACTGCCCAGTTCATGGAAAGGGCAGCAACGATATAGTGCAGCAAGTCCATGACACTTCTGGATACACATGCTGAAAGACTTACCCCGGCTGGCCTGCAACAAATCTCCCAGTAATTCATTAAGGGGAAACGCTCCTTGCAACATTTCACTCCTATTTTAACACCCTTTGTCTTTACCTTCCATACTCAGTGGGTTCATTCCTATGTCAAGTGAGCCTCAGTCAGTCTCAGTGAACCAGTTTTTCATTCCTGATAGAGTGCACTGTTTTGCTCTAGTAGCAAGATTAAATGGATGCTTTTACTGTAAGTATTTTAACAGTCTGTGGAATTTTCCAAGGTTTGGGGTCAAAAGAAGGATATGATCATTGTGACCCAGTAAATGATGCACAATAAAATAGCGTGACTGGTGACTGAAGCAGTAGTGAATGTTATGTCTTGTTATAAACTGGAAAAAAACCTCAAAGGAAAAATCTTCTTCTGAATAAGATCTTAGTGCATTGTGATAAGATAAAAAGATCAGAAATGTAACCTTTTTTAGTTTGGGGGGTTTGTTGTTTTTTTTAAAAAGTAAGTCTGTTTTAAGCCTTTAAAATTATGAAATTAATATATGTATTAGCCATCTCACCACTAGCCAAATTTTGCAGTTCTTATTCAGACAAAAGTTCCATTGACTTCATTAGGAATTTTGCCTGAGTATTGACTGCAGAATTTTACCTTCTGTGTTTAAATGATAGCCATTCCAGGTGATTTTTCATTGCATAGCGTGGCTTTACTCTCCCTTGTCTAACTTCACTGCCTCAGAGAAAGTCAACAATCATAGCTGTTTTGTTTTAATAATCTTATATTTCTAAACTAGATTGGAGTTACATGAGTAAATTTGAATGTGTACAATGGTTATTGCAATTTGCTGATAAGCTGAATTTAAATCCAGAATGGTGGTAGTTTTGTTTGTTTGTTTTGCAGGAGCACATAGGGGCTCCAATTGGAGACCAGGGCCCAATTGTGGTACACACACACACACAATAAAAAGATAGCCTTTACCCCAAAGAGCTTACAGTGTTGGAAACAATGAGAGAACAAACAAATGTTGGGAAGAGGGAGGATAAGATATCTGTGAAACAAATGTGTTTGGTATCTGGTAGCAATTTTTAAAAAGAAAATATTTATTTATTGGAATAAATATGGAAAGGAGTATTGGAAATTGCTGCCATATGTAGCAGGACTTTGACTTTTATAAGCATAGACCCCAGTCCTGCAATGGGGGTGGAGCAGGCACAAGGGTCAACCCTCACAAATCTGATTGCACTGTTGGGTTTATGGGGAGCACAGTAAAAGTAATAGTTTATTTTCCATCAATGTATCTAGCCAGGGAGTCCCATTTTTTAAAAAGTCTTGTTATTTCCCAGTCTACGAACCAGTTCGTCATTGGCGGCATCCTGGGAGCCTTCTGAAATCCATTCATAAATCATTGCAGACTTTTCTGATTTCCATTGTCTTGAGACACATTAAACTGCATGAGAAAAAAGAACATGCTGCACTCATCTCTGTCTGAGTAAAGGAGACTCGTCTCCAGGACAGAGACCCTGAAACTTCCTCTGATTTGGTGGAGAATATTCATTCTAGTCCAATAGTTCATTAACTATTTGTGTTGGTCCCCATTTTAAGAAGGAAAGCAGATTACTAATAGGTCTGGTGCCTCCCTCATGTGAATCTGTAGTCTACCATTTTGATTTCAACAGTGCTGCTCAAGATAGGTAAGGGTGGCAAAATCTGGCCCACAGAGAGTGACATTAACTCTCATGGGGATTTCAGCTTAGAATGCAATGGATTGTCCTGACTTTGGTTTAACCCATGTGCTTGCTGGTTATGTCTGCCGTATCCCACTGGGGTGTAAACGTACAGTGTTCAAGCAGATAGTACAGATAGTGCGTTGGCTTTGGCCAGAATGAAGAGCATGCCATACATAGCTACCACTCCACTTCTTCTGTGGGGTTCAAGACCCTGGCACCCATTTCTCAGGGTCTTTGAGCCCCTCCACTCCTTGTTGGTGCAGAGAAAGCTTCTGGCCTGTTTCTACATAGGTGACTATTCATTTAAATAAATCTGGTTCTAAAATGAATGATTAATGTTTAATTAGTCTAATACTGAAGTACAGCTAGTGGCAGTGTTTCATACTGCACATATATCACATTATTAAAGTTGTCTCCTTTCATTATATGTCTTTTCCCTTGTACTTAACCTGTACAGTTTCTCCAAATTGTGACTGTATTTTGTGTCTAATATTGTTTTATGTGCTAGAATTGGTTAGGCTTGGAAAACCATCCCTCCTCTGTCAGATACACACATCTCCACCTTTGTACTTTGTATTCTCTGTCCTATAAAAGCAGAATACAAAGTGACATGGTCAGAGATGGAGCACGGGGCCAGAGGGCCTTGAATTTCACAGTGTTCCTCTCTACAGTCTTGGAACTTTACATTTCCTTCTATCATGCTGGGTAAATTCCACTGAATAATACTGAGTGTCTGTAAAAGAGACCATCCCTTCCTGCAGAGCAGCTGCAATTTTAAGGCTCCAGAACTGTAGGCAGAGAGAATTTTTCCCTTTAAAAAAAAAAATGAAGAACTCACATATTTTTAACCAGTAACGTGGAGTGTCTCTCTCTCTGATAAATTTCACTCAATGCTTTTGATGGCCTGTAGTGTTCTAACTATTCCAGGCTAGTCATTTCTGTAATAATGATACTGATCATAGATGCCAGAGGTTTAATCATTTCACCTTTTCAGATCATGCAGTCTCTGTCATCACTCTTTAGCCAGAATATCTGCCACACTGTTTTGATCTTCTGGTGTGATCTTTGCCAGTTGATTATATTACCCTTTGGGCATGTCTCTTTTCATGTATGTCCTCCCAGCACCCCCGCTTTTCTAAGGTTACATTCTCTCCCTGTGTGTAGTTCTCTCATTTGATTATTTCAGTGTTGCTCATTTTGTCCTTCCTGATGATTCTCCACCTCCTGCCTATAAATTGTGTCCTCAAAATATCCGGCATCAGCTTCTGGGCTGTCCCATCAAAGACAAGTTGTCAAAGAGGTGTCAAAGCTGAGAACAATTAAAAAGAAAAGGAAATGGTAACAAAAACAGGAGAACTAAAGACTGCCCAGTGAGATCATAAACTTATCAGCTGACAGAGAAGAGAGAAATGAGTGATGAGTCTGTACACTGTCTTGTGCTACTATGATGAATATGGTTTGAACTAATGGCTTGTTTCCCTGAGATGTTTGTAATGACAAAGTAATGTTGCCTAGTAAAGCAATTGATTCACGAATACTATTCTAGAACTGTCTTACACAATCTGTGTAATTAATGTACGTAGAGGTGCATTATTGGTTGATTGGGCTCTCGTAGCAGAAATTATCAGCAAATGTAAATAACAGCACTTAATTTAGCTCAGAAATGCAGGCTATGAATCAAGTTACTGAGCTAGTCTATATGTTGCTCCTTGTTTTTATATTTTAGAAGTACTTCGTATTGTAAGGAAGCATTTTTCCATTGTAGTGTACTATTCTTAGTTGACTTGGATGAAAGAACAGGGCAATTTTTAAAATCAAACTAAAAATGTGATACATACCGTATGTGAAAAGTTCCAGAGGGATAGCCGTGTTAGTCTGTATACCGTATGTGTTAACCTTGCCACAGATTTATTTCTTTGTATCACACCTTTTTGTAACAGTATTAGGAGTTGACTCAGTGGCGGATTTACCATGAAACAAACCGTGCAGTGGCATGGGGTCCCCAATGCCGGGGCTGCAAAATTCAGGACAAATCTGACAAATGACTCAACTTAATAAGTGTTGCAGATTGCGACATGGTCCAGACTTTCTGCATTGTGCAAACTTATTCTGCGAACTATGCTCTAAACGTGGTTTTTTGAAGTAGTCCAGCAAAGAATTTGCATCGCTATTTTCTCACTGTCTCGGCAATAGCATAACAGCTACTAAGCGTAAGCAAGGAATGAGCCCACTATTGCGGGGAATTATCCTGGCTCATACACTACCCCGGTGGAATTGGTTAGCAAAAGGATCTGAGTCCTTGCTCCCACTGCCTTTGCCCAGAAGCCTGCCTGACCTTGAGGGCTCCCCTCCCACTCTTCTTTGTGGCTGAGTCCCTGTAACCCTGACAAGGTTGGGCCCCAGATTTCTGGAGGGCTCAACTCCCAATCTTGTTGTGGTCACCTAGGACAGGGGCTAGGGTGTCCCCACTCTGGGGTATTAACTCTGCACTGGGCGCTTCCTTGACCCACTAATCATTGCATATAGTTCAAAGCAATACAATTTATTAAACAAACAGCAAACAAAAATAAAATAAAAAAATAAGAAAAGAGGAGAAAGGTTAAAGGAAAATACCCAATGCCAGGGCCAGATTAACACAGGGGCATTAGGGGCTGCAGCCCAGGGCCTCAGGCTAAGGGGGGGCCCTGGCAGGACCTGTGGATGGAGAGGGGAGCCTGGCACCGGCCATCAGTGGCAGGGCCATCCCAGGGGACGGGGGGAATTGGGGTAACAGCTCCAGGCCACATGCTTTGGGGGACCCCACTAGTGACATATGGGGGGGACAGATAAGGGAGTGGGAGCAGGTGCTGGCCGAGAGGGGGTGCGGGCTGCGTCCTCGGAGGAGGAGTTGCCCTCCACTGATGCAGACAGCCAGGGGCTGCTGGGTTTTATGGCAGCCACACCAACCCCAGCCTGCCGGTGGCCAAGAACTCTTACTGCCAGAGGAGCAAGCTCCTCCTGACCCTGCCACCTCCATGCTGGGCACAGTGAGGGAGCTGCGGGACCCCAACCACACAGGGGCCAGCCCGCCAAAGGCAGGGCACTGGAGCAAAGCTCGTTACACCAATTGAACAATGCCTGTGATTTGTCACTAGTATGTAATGATTCAAAATCCTGTTTTTACAGAGCCTGATTAAAAATGCGGGATTAACTGCATTAAACCTAATTGGATGGTCTATGGCCCGCCCAGGCCCACCCATGGCTATGCCCCTGTTCTTTCAGACATTTTTAATCTGCCTAAAAACAAGGTCAGTTCTTTAGCAATAATGAAGTGACACTATGAGTCTGGCAGTCAAAAACGCAAAAAAATGAAGGCAAGGCAAGAAGATGAAGCTAAGCAAAAAGACAGTTTGTCATCTTATTTTAAAAAGGTTGAGAAATAGTGGACATTCATCAAAAAGTATGGGCGAAGAAACATCTGAATTATCTGATTACTTGCCAAGTTGTGGGAATATCACAACGTCTGCAAAAGTTGAACAAGTGGACTCTGAAGTGACAATGGAATGACAAAATATTGGTAATTTTGTTGAACTGAGAAGAAACCTACCCTGAAGACATTGTATTATGGTCGTAATTTGTTTATTTGGATATGATAGAATATTTCTTAGTAAATAAACCAAAAAACGTAGGTAATATGGAAAATTTGAGAGAAGAGTATGAGGTTGGAGGATGAAAGCAATTTAGAGGTTTTCATGAGTTCCATTTTCTGAGGATGAAAAAAAATGGGACGATAGAAATGAGAATTTGGTTGATTTTTTTGAAAACCACTAAAAAGGTCTACTGTTATGTTTGCAAATTATTTCCTGATCATAGTAAAGGAAAACAAATATTCTTCGATGGGCACTCTAATTGGAGAAACACTGCAAGAGATATTGCTGATCATGAAACTTCCAAAACTCATATTAATGTTATGTGTAAGTTCGTTCAAAGGTGTAAATTATCTGGAAGAATTGATACTGTGTTATCGGCTTAGTTTGAAAAGGAGTATTCTTATTGGAGGAAAGTGCTGAGATTCGTTGTTGCCACGGTAAAACTGTTGTCTTCTCTGGGACGACCTCTAAGAGGACATGATGAGTCGTCATTGTCAAATTGAAAAGGAAATTTTTTAACTTGCCTTGAATATCTTAGAGAATTTGAAAATTTTCTCAAAGAACATTTGAAAAATTATCAGTATTGTGGCTTAGGGAAGAACAACTTTTTAACACACCAAACCTACAATGAATTCATCACTATAACAGCAGAGCAGCTCAGAAACCAATTCACTGATGAGTAAAGAATGCCAAATACTATTCCATAATAGTCAATTCAACACCAGATGTGGGTCACATAGACCAATTAACATTAATTTTAAGCTATGAGTGGCAATACGGAAGTTGTAGAGCGATTTTCTTTGTTTTGTCCCACTAAAATCCCAAACTTCTGAATGTCTAGAGACAACTTTTTGGAAATCATTGCAAATTTAGGTTTGGACATCAAAAATTGTCGTGGGCAGAGTTTTGATAATGTCGCAAATATGGAAGGAAAATATTCAGATCTCCAGACAAGACTGAACAATGCAAGCCCCTCTGCTTTATTCATACCATGTTTCAGCCATTCCTTAAATTTAATCTGCAAAACAGCTGCTGAATCATGTGAAAGAGCTACACATTTTTTTGACTTTGTTCAAAATGCGTATGCCTTTTTTTCGGTTTCCGCACATGGTGGAGTATGCTACAATCATGCTCGGAGCAAGCAAATGAAAAGCATTTGACAGTCAAAAGAATTTGTGACACCAGGTGGTCTGCCCATGCAAATGTTGTTTTGCATGATGATATAAAGAAAACTTTATTAGACATAGCCACATCAAATTCTGAAAAACCACATATGAAAAGTGAAGCAAAATCTTTAGCAGAAAAGTTTGAGAAAGATGATATTGCTGTTTTTACTCTTTTGTGGAACCATTTACTTCAAAGAATTAATGCTGTCAGCAAATTGCTGCAAAACGTTGATACAAATTTATTGAATGCTGCACAATTGTTAGCCTCAGTTAAAAGTTTTGTCATGGAAGTTCAAAATGAGAATAGCTCGGTAGAAGCAGAGGCAGTAACATTAACAGAGTATAGATTCCTCGGAATTGTCTAATGAGAACTGTGAAAAAAGCAGGAAGTTATTTTTTGATGAAACTAGAGACAATGAAATCAATTTAAAAGGTGAAGAGAAGACCATTGTTGAGACAGTCAATATTATTTGTGACACAATAATAGTGCAATTGCAGAGTAGAGGTGAATCTTTAAAGAAAACCATTGATTTATTTTGCATGGCTTTTGACAGTAGTATGGACAAAAATGCTAAAAGTCACTACAGTATGAAAGTAAGTGAATTCTACTGAAGGGACATAGACACAAATCTTTTTGAAGATGAAGTGAAACATTTAATTCATTTTACCGAAAATGATGAGGTCTATGCTTCGAGATCACCAGTTGATTTGTATAGACTTGTATGTCACAGTTTGCAGGCAACCTTTCCAAATGTTAAAAATATTCTCAGATAATACCTGTCCAACTAATACCTGTCACAAATGCTTTTGGTGAGCGTTCTTTTTCTGTATTGAAGCGAGTTAAAAATTATTTGCAAAATACGATGTGTCAGGAGTATTTGACAAGTTCGCCAATATTGACAATTGAAAGTGCCTCTTTACAAAATATTACTTACGATGACTTAATTGATGATTTTGTAAAGAAAAAGTGTAGGAAAAAAGCTATCTGAATAATTTTTTTTTTCAAATTGAATAAGTTTCTTCAGCGGAAGTTAACTTTTATTTTTTCACTCATTCATCAACTATGCTTTTTATTTTTATGCACTTTTCATGTTAGCATAATGCAAATACAAGCTTTCATCTAGACCAGAAGTTATCAAACTGTGGTCCGAGAACTCCATTCAGGTGGACCAAGGAAAGTTTATTACATTTTTTTTTTAAAATAAAGTGCTCTTATCCAAAACACTTTACAATAGTTAGCTAATGGTACAAACAACATTTGGAAAGATCATTAAGTGGTCCGCTGAGACCCTCAGCAATTTTCAAGTGGTCTGTGAAAAAATGTTAGACTACAAAACCAATCAAGGTACCTCACTTTATTTTCATTTACTTCCTATTATAACGGAGGAGAATGAAGAAAAAAAGAATGAAAAATGGGGGCGATAAGAGAGAGAATGTTCTTGTTCTTGGCTGGGTCCCAAGGAGGGCCCCACTAACTGTCTACATGTATCTCACATTGACTTGGACATTTTATATTACATGGTCTTGGTTATCTTTCTGAGTAAAGATACTGGCCTCCTACGGCACAGGCAGCATGCTAATAAGGTTGACTAAAGGAAAAAAACTTAAAATGTAATTCCTTTCTTTTTAGATTTCTTTAAATCCCTGGAGGAACAAGGTCCCTGACACTCATAAGCACTACCTTTTGGCTTGAATTCCCTTCCTGATGGAGCATAGAGGTGGAAGGATGTGCTGTACTGCTTGTCAACTAGGCTGTGGGAGAGATTTTCAAAGAGCCCTAAGGAATTAAGAACCTATTTCCCACTGACTTTCACTGGGATTTTCTCATAACTGCCCTTTGCCTTTGAAAATTTCCCCTTGTGTGTTTTGTTTAGGAACTTTCAAAAAGTTAGCTTGACTCTATCTTCATATACATGCAAACAGGATTATCTTCAGATCTGTTGCAAAGTAGAGTTGGTTGGATAATCATGAAACTTCAGTCCATACATTACTTTCCCCTTATGTAATGAATAACTCACTGGATGACCAGCTTTTTAGATAGTGATTATAATATTCATCAAACAAATTATTAGTGTGGTGGTGGTGTTTTGTCAATCAGCAAGTCAATTCAACTTTCAATGCTTTTGTTTCCCCTCCCACCCTTTTGTCTGTGTTGTTTAGATTGTAAACTCTTCAGGGCGGGGACTATGCAGTGCATAATACAAAAGGGCCCTGATCTTTGTTAGGGCTTCAATAATACACATAATGATAGATGTGGGTATAATGTAATCCCAATTTTGCTCATTACTTGCTGTTCCAGTTCATAATTTCCAGTTCTGTTCATGCTGTTTTTACATTGAATTTTTTTAAAAAAAATTTCTGATGTACACTGAAGAGATAAATATCCAAAGGTGACTGTCATAGCTCTGATAGTCTGATAATTTTCAAATGCATAAATATCTTCTTTGATTAACAGAAGCCTGAAAAACATGATGTTAATACATCATACTGAATAGCTCACATTTAGAATCCTGTGACCAAACAGTGCAAAATTAGAAACTGTATTTTATATAGTTGGTTTTTTTCAGTTGCAAAATACTTAGATACATTCCAAAGCAGTTCTTTTTTCATCATATCACCTGGAATGAAGGTAAAGCTAGAGCTTTTGGAGTCAGACAAAATAAGAACCAATCTTAATCTTCACCCAGAGCTTGAATCAAACTGCAACTTTTTGAGGTTCCCAAAGTTCAGTTAACTTCTTACTGTTGTTGATGGATATTCCTCTTCCTTATTTGTTGCTGTTAGCTGGGACTAAAAGCAGAAGTACCGAGCTAGAGTTATTCTTAAGGTATTTCTGATGTGATTGCAGACACTTTGGCTATTATCTTTGAAAACTCATGGTGATCAGGGAGGTCCTGGACCATTGGAAATCTAGCACCCATCTTTAAAAAAGGAAAGAAGGAGGATCCAGGGAACTACAAACCAGTTAGCCTTGCCTCAGTCCCTGGAAAAATCATGGAGCAGGTCCTCAAGGAGTTCATTTTGAAGTACATGGAGGAGAGGAAGGTGATCAGGAACAGTAAGCATGGATTCATCAAGGGTAAGCCATGTCTGACCAACCTGATTGCCTTCTACAATGAGATGACTGGTACTGTGGAGGTGAGGAAAGCGGTGGATGTGATATATCTTGACTTCAGCAAAGCTTTCGATAGTCTCTCACAGTATTCTTATCAGAAAATTAAAGAAGTATGGCTTGCATGAATGTACTATAAGGTGGCTAGAAAGCTGGCTAAATCATCGGCCTCAATGGGTAATGATGAATGGCTTAGTTTCTAGTTGGCAGCCGGTATCAAGCGGAGTGCCCCAGGGGTCGGTCCTGGGGCTGGTTTTGTTAACATCTTCATTAATGATCTGGATGATGGGGTGGATTGAACCCTCAGCAAATTTGCAGATGACACTAAGCTATGGGGAGTGGTAGATATGCTGAAGGGTAGGGATAAGATCCAGAGTGATTTAGACAAATTAGAGGATTGGGCCAAAAGAAATATAATGGGGCTCAACAAGGACAAGTGCAGAATCCTACAAATAGGATAGAAGAATCCCATGCACTGCTACAGACTGGAGACCAACTGGCTAAGCAGAAGTTTTCAGAAAAGTACCTGGGAGCTACAGTGGACAAGAAGCTGGATATGAGTCAACAGTGTGTCCTTATGGTCAAGAAGGCTAACAGCATATTGGGCTGCATTAGTAGGAGCATTGCCAGCAAATCGACGGAAGTGATTATTTTCCTCTATTTGGCACTGGTGAGGCCACATCTGAAATATTGTGTCCAGTTTTGGACCCCCACTATGGTAAGAATGTGGACAAATTGGAGAGACTCCAGTGGAGGGCAACAAAAATGATTAGGGGGCTGGAGTACATGATTTACGCGGAGAGGCTGAGGGAACAGAGCTTATTTAATCTGCAGAAGAGTGAGGGGGGATTTGATAGGACCCTCCACCTACCTGAAGGGGGGTTTCCAAAGAAAATGGAGTTAGGCTGTTCTCAGTGATGGCAGAGGACAGAACAAGGAGCAATGGCCTTGCTTCTTGCAAGTGGGGGAGGTCTAGCTTGGATGTTAGAAAAAAAAATGTTCACTAGGAGGATAGGGAAGCACTAAAAGGGGTCACCTAGGGAGATGGTGGAAGCTCCATCCTTAGAGGCTTTTAAGGCCCAGTTTGACAAAGCCTGGCTGGGATGATTTAATTTGGATTGGTCCTGCTTTGAGCAGGGGATTGGACTAGATGACCTCCTGAGGTACAGTCCAACCCCAATCTGTGATTCTATTTCCAAGTTGGCCAGACTCTCGAAGGATCAGAAATCTCATTGTTCCTTTAAAAGTTCACTGTTTCAAAGTTTCTTTCCAGTAGATTTGCAGTCCAGGTGTCAGACCAAGTGGTTCAGAGATGCTTAGATGCATTTCTGATAAACATCCAAGTTATTGACCAGATTTTGGCTCTGTTCCTTGGGTGCCATTGGAGTGGACAACCAGGGAGGCCCTAATGTAGGGGAAATTTCCAGGAAATGAAAAGTTAACGTAGCTGGTTCCATGTCACCACCTTCCTACTACTGGTCATAAAGAGCTCCTGGCCTGAGCATCAGGAGACAGAGTACACTGTAAAATCTTTGGCCAATCCTTAGATTGCTCTGATTTTCATTAGGGGTTGATTGAGACCCTGGCCAGGCCAAAGAAATAGAGAAATGGAACCCTGTCTTACAGCCACATTTTCCATCACTACTGCGTGCCCTGGGAAAATCCAGGGATCTTGTCCTAGAATCCTAGATATTTATCCAAATCAAATTGAACCCTTTTAAATGTAAACATCCAGATTAAAAACTGAACTGCATTTTCTTCTTCAGCTAATACTTACTCGTTATCAGTTTCTTTACTTGCCTTAATAAGTCTCCTGTTAAACTAAAATTAGCAATAAGGAAGGAATGTACTATTTGATCTCATAAAACCCTATCTTTTTAAAAAAGCTATTTAGGGTTACTGGTTTGCAAAAGCTATATTAATTTCTTGAGAGAGCCAAAGATTCCTAAAAACTTCATTTCAGTGAGTGGGCATAAGATAGTGTTTAAAATTTGGGAAGGATCTTTCTAGGTACTGGGTGCAATACAGTGCAGAGTGTATAATAAATAAAGGGCTATTAGTTCTTTCATCTGTGTTACTCTTTAAAGGCCCCACCAACAGCAAGGCTCCAATGAGAATTATTAAATAAACTTGTAAGTTCCCAAGCTCCAGATACAGGATTTGACTCTCCCCTCACATCAACGTCAGGCACATTGATTGCTAGGCACATAGTAACAGATATGCTCTTCTTATGCATCTGGGAACCGCAGGTATTATACTTCTGGGGAGAGACTTTTAAGGTCTGAACCTGCCCCACTTTAAGACTAGCTTTTGCCATTCCAGAGGCACAAAGCAGTCTTATCCAACCTCAAGAGCATCGCCATAGCAGAGGGGGAAGCCTGTGGCAGTATAGACTTGCCACAATGTCAACCTTGTCACCCCTCTGCCTTCATGGCCACCAGCAGAGAGAGGCCATGACTGGGGGATAGCCCTAGGCTAAGGCATTCATTGGCTCGTGTGATCCCGGACTCCCAGAAGGGCTGCCATGTGGCCATAATGGGCCTATGTAAATTAGAACAGGCCTCAGGCTGCTCTAATTTATACTGCAGAGCATCTGATGGTAGATATCTCCAGGATCTGGGATGGGAAAAGCTGCAAATGACATCTTTACTCTCCCTTCCTCATCTGTGCCAAACAACTTGGTATTGAGGTCAAGCACTCAAGGTACAATTGAGTCTTATCTGAATGAAAATCGGAGTTAATAAAACTATCTCATCCCTGCAAACTTGATTCTGAACTCAAAAATCTGTGGGATGCAGGGAGATCCCTTGAAAATGCTCTTTAACAACAAATGAGAGTGAGATGTCCAGAGCAAACTCAAAGGGCACTTCCAGCCATTCAGAAGGAACGGCATTTAAATGTCATACAGTCACTGTGGGAAGGCAATTCCATCTTTAGAAGTTTTACCACCATTACAAACTTCTGGTTCTATTCTATATACTCTTTCCCCTGAAGCCCTGTAAAGTTACAAACACACTCCTCCATGGGTCAAATTAGCTGTCACTTGTCCCTTTGCATCAGGAAAAGGGGGGAGAGCAGACCTACAGAAGCACCTCTCCATGTCCCTTCCCTCCTCACCAGAGGAATTGATCTGGGGGCACAGGTCCAATGGGTATGCCATGAGCATACACTCTAGCAACTTACTGCGTTGTTAGAACTGGGGAGGGGAGAACTGGAGAGGTATGTCCTCTTTCTCCTTCCCTAGCATTTGATATGCTTGTCATCTATGCAGTAATGAAAAATGGGACTGAGATTGGCGTTTCCTCTCTTAAATTTAATCCATTGATTAGGGTATATGAAACTCCAAGGGACTGGCTAGGTGGCATGAGGGAAGATGTGGAATATATCTGTTGCTGTGCTCATTGCTTATAAGAGTAACAGTAAAAGCATTAACAGGACAGTCTCTACAACAGCATGACATGCAGCAAAAAATAAAAGAATGTGTGGTAATCTCAGAAATTTGTCAGCCCATATTCCTAAAGTCTTAGGCCTAGTCTACACTATAGGGTTACGTCGACATAAAAGCTGTCTTGTGTTGACCTAGGGGTGACAGTGTCTTCCCTTAAATTTGGCACCCACCAGCGTAAGTGCTTCTCTATGCCATTTCTATGTAGCTTTGTACCCTATATTCAGCTGGCTCGTTCCCCTCATCTGTGTTTGGGAGCCTGAAAATTATTTATTTTCCCATCTCAATCCACTGAAACGTCTTCAGGGAGAAGAGAGCCTGATCATGTGAGAACTGAAGCTCTTCTTGGGAGACAGTAAATGCTGTCAATGCTCCTTAAAATCAGCCCTCTCAGGCTGGGACCTTTAGTTACCTAAGGTATTAGAATTAGGCACAGATTTTAACTCCTCTGGGATTTTAGCTCCTAAGTGTCTAAATGCTTTTTGAAAATGACTTAGTCTCCTAAATCAGTTAGGCATTGTGACACTGAGTGCAGCTATACCTGAAATACCTTTAAAAATCTGGGCCTTAGTCTCCGCAATCTTCCTTTAATATAGGTTTGTATTTGACCAGCAGATAAAGATAAGTCAAGATATAACAGTCTGGGAAGAGTATTTGCAGCTGGATTTGCCCTCATATCACTAAAAATACATTTCAGAGATTCATTCTGTTTCAGCCAAATAAAATAGAAGTGAACTCTGGCGAACCCTTGGTAGGCAGTGATGTTGCTGCTAACAAAATTAGAACTAGAAAGTGATTACTTAGAGCATTTGCCAAAGAGGGAGAGGAAATAAGTGGAAATTAGAGTAAATGGTAAAGAGACTGGATACATTGAGATGAATGGTTGGAAGTGGCAGACTCTGCTATGTAGGAGGGGTGCAACTGATAGTGAGTGAAGTCTTGTTTATAGTGGTCAGTGTAACTCAAGGCACTTGCTATGTCAGTAACATAGCACTGGAAGGATGTATGCATGTATGTGAATAATAAAAGGAAACCATAAAATAATAAAGCAGAGCTGTATTCACCTCTCCTTTTCACTGCTGTAAATGAGTAGTGAATCCACTCAAGTCAATGGAATTAAACTGGTGTAAAACTGGTGTTAAGTCAGAGGAGAATCAGGTTCATAGTGAAAAGCGTGAAAGGGATAAAAGAATATCAGGTGGTGTTTAGAAGGGAGATTTATAAAGCTGTATTTAGAACATATTTTTAGTAATCTTGTGCAGATGTGCGGGAGAGCTCAGGGCTTTGATTATCCCATATCTTTCATCCTGTGTAACGTGGATGTAAAGTGCTGCCAGACCAGAACCGTAGAGTGGAGTGGCAAGGAGAGGAGAATCAGCCTGTCACTGTTTTTTGGAAATCGTAGTAGATTTAATTGTCCTCATACATTTCATTTGACCCTGTAAAGTGCTGCAGTCTTGATTATTGACTCCAGTTTGTCCTCATGAATTTACTTGCCTCAATGGTTTCAATGCGTAGAATGCTGATGAATGGTGTTGTAGAGGGCTGATCTCTCTGCCCTACCCACCTGTATGTTAGGGAGGTGCATGAGCTGCATTGTGAGAACGGTGCACCACTCTGCCTGGTGGCAAGTGTTTTTTCTGTTGTGCATTGTCCTGGGGATCTTTAGTATTGGATGATCTTTAGTCTTTCTCAGGTGGAAGGTGTCCTTCTTATATTGTAAACTGAAGCCTCATTAGAGAGTGTTTTTTATTTCAGCTTCTAAAATTTATTTACAACCTGGGCTTCAGTGAGGACCAGTGGTCTTGATCTTGCCTCAGGAGCTCAACAAATAATTGGGAGGAAGGACTCTGAAGTGGAACTGCCTACTAGATACATTTTTTTGTGGGGGGAGTGATGCAGTTACTTGTTTATTTCATGCTGCCAGTTAACTACATTTCTGGAGAGATTTATAATCCATATATGTAGGTATGTAAGGCCACTAAATGAGACTGAGAGATCATTTGGAGTGTGATGTCATCAGAATGCTAATGACATGCTGCGTTGTGTCTCATTTCCACCAAGCATAGAAAGCCAACCACTAGAAAAGCAAGCCACCACTGGAAATTGGATGAGGGCAAACTTACTAAAGTGTCTTCCAAACAAAATGGAAGTGGTATGGGATCTTTTCTGTTAGGTGGTGGTGGGTCCCACTACTGAAAAAATTTATCTTCCCTTTGTTCAAGAGGTTCACATTTTTGTGACGCTTTTGGATTCCCATTTGCTCTTGAAATTACGTGTTGCATTAATAGCTAAAATACCTCTCCATCTGTGGGAACTGGGGATGTTATAAGGGGCAATAAGTCAGTTGGTACATGCCTGTTCCTATTTTCCCTTACAGCAATGAGTCAGTTTGGCGTAGCCTGGTGCCTTATGCACAATGGAGAAACTATAGTACGCTCACTTTTCTGCCTGAGCCCTGCATGAACACACAACTAAAATGGATTGACAGCAGTTTAATGAGTTTTATGGTGTGAGCCTAAACCAAGCAGTCAATGGGCCTGAAAAGGAATACGACACTTAAAAAGAACACTGTCAGCTATCTAGAGAAGGGGATAAAAATGCTTCTCATATTCCCTGCAGAATCAAACAAAACAAAAGTAGAACCTTCTCATAATTTGACACTGTCACTTTTCTATTCTGGGTGCAGGGGGGAACATCAAGCACCATGATGTAGTCTCCCCAATTAGAGAGGGGGCATGTACCAAGTAGGAGAGTACTTTCTTCATCAACACAGAGCACATTTGTGTACCATCTAACATGCTTTATGCAGGACTGGATAATTTGCATCCTCAGCCAATTCTTTTAAAACTCTTGAATCGCTAGATCTGAAGGGATTTACAAAGGTGGATAGATATCATCACCATTTGACAGATGGTGAAAATGAGGCGCACAGAGATTTTGAGACAGACTGTGGAACTCTTACCCACACTGGTAAGACATTGTGAGAATAGTCCCACTGAAACCAATGAAATTACTTGAGTAAGTGCTCATCAATGTGAGTAAAGGTTTTATAATCTGGCCCTAAACAAATAGCCAAGGATCACACGACAAATCAGTGGCAGTGGCAGGAACAGCCTGGGTCTCCTAGCTTCCAGTTCAGTGACCTATCCACTGCCAAAAGCAAACAAGATAACTAAAAAGCATCTACATGGATTTTAGCAAAAATAGGGGAATCCTAATATGTAGAGATGACAAATGCCAAAAGGCTGTTAAATTCACCTTTTAAACCCACTTGACTTAAGAGTATGGTAACAAAATTGAATTGGACAAATGAACATAAGAAAATAAATGAAAAATTGATAGTTAATCTTCTTTCATTTAAGACTCACTTTTATGAACTTTAGAACTATGAAATTTGAAAAATATATTTGCAAACTAAATTGACAAACCTTTGTCTTTTGAGAGACTTGTTACAATGATGAAAAGAATTTTCCGTCCCATTGATTTTAGTAACCGATATTAAGTTTCTTGCTTTAGTTTATTCAACCATTTAAAAATATTTTTGATCCTCATTTCAGAAACTATGCCTGATTTATTTGTGTCCCTTGTAGATCCAGCCACACATTTAAAAAAGTTTAATAATAGTTTTTCTCATTACAAAAAATGAAGCTCTCAAGGAAAAAGGCTTTTATATGATGATTGATAGGTCTAGATGTACTGTATTTCTATTTTTAAAATTCACTTTGTTCATTTCTTTTTTTTGCAAAGTAGAATAGTGTCAATATTACACTCAACTCAGACAAGTCCGTTGCAGGCACTCAAATGTCAAAACGTTTCAAAAAAACATATAAAAAAATAAAGAAATGAATAGAAGCTTCCTTGTTCCTTAAATTATTACTGTGTTACCCTGAACTGTAAGTGAACCCTTTTTGCTTATAAAAGAAGCAGCTGTTCATGCGATTGAAACCATGGTTCATTACAAGCTGACCTCAAATTCAGGAGTAAAACTTCCTCTATTTTGCTACAACTATTCAGACATGGACTGGAGATAAACAATAATCAAAATCAGGATGAAACTTGACTGGGAAACCCTCTATGCTCTTTGGCAGAATTATAGCAGCTCTTGGATCACCAAGAGTGATATAATGTTAAATGACCCTAAAACATTCCCTTCTCAAATGCAGTAGGCCAGTGCTGCCAACTCTGGAGCAAACAAAGGCTGATTGTAATGACTCCTTAAGCATATGAGTATAGAAACATTAATTATCACATTTTTTTCACATTAAACATTTAGAGAGAGTCAAAATGAAATGGGTCTCTTTACGTTAATTTTACACTCCCTTTTGGGTAAATCATGATTAAAACAGGTTTTCCTTATGCCTCCCATTTCTATATACAGGCTCTTTTCTAAGTGGTTTCTCTTGTTAGCTAACACTTTAATCAAACTAGATGTAAAACTCATAAAAATAAACACATTTGCCTCTACTCTCTTTTAAGTAAGGACATATGTCTGATATAATACTGCACCATTTAAAAAAGCAATCTAAATTAATGCTCTTTGCAGGCAAACTCTCTGTATAAATAAATTAGGCCAGTTACATAGTGCCTTGGATGTATGTTTCCCTCTTTTAGTCCATTGTATTTCCCTCCCTTCTGTGCTCTCCTTGTTTGTTACGTAATTTTGAGGCACAGTGATCCTTTCTAATATTATTCATGACCCACATAATGAAACTTCTTTTAGAGATATGGACTATTCCAGTTTACTGGAGCTTTATGTATAGTCTTTAAGACATCCTAATCTTATGCAAATATCAGTAATAGGTTATGAGATTTTGTCATTTGTTATGAAACATTAAATAAACAGTTTATTTCACAGAGTCTGGAATAAACAGTGTCTCAGATATAGTGACACAAAAGAATATATTGATAATTCTGAATTCAGATAACAGCAATGTTAACAATTCTTGGTCTAGTGTCACAAAGGAGTCTTGCTCTGATTATAGCTGTATTAAAATAACTATAGGTCCTGACCTAGCTTTCTTACAGGAGATGCCAAAAGAGTTGTAGATATTGTATAACCTCTAGTCTTTCCAAACATCTGGGTGCTTTACCAAATGGTTTTTTAAACGTCACAGAAAATTACAGCAAAACCATGTTTTTCTTGGACTGCCAGCATCACTTTTCAGTAGTGTCAAGTTTTCATTTTTGTCCAAATTGGCTGATTAGGATGGTTGGTTATGTGTTGAGATAGCCTAAGTACTAAAGCTGATATCTCCTTCTATTGATATTTCCCTCCATATCTCCTCTGCCATCAAAGAGCATGTGTTGTGTGATTCTATTTACAAATGAATATAGTCAGAATAATATACAATAATTATTAATGTGCTGTACTGGGTACATTATCTTGAGATCTGTGGGTGAAATGTCTCTTTCATGAAGATGGGGGGATCTTTATATCATGCCAAATATTGTTTAATGAATTCATATTTAAATATCAGCAAAACTAAATAACTAGTTCTGCTGCATATAGTATAATATGAAAAAAATAAACATAAGTAATATAAAATTTCAGATCTCTGGTACTTTTGGTGGCCAGACCTGGGGCCATAGTTTCTGGAACTATGGGTACAGGAGGGTGCTTGCTGCTGCAGTCCTTGCTTGAAGTGGTTTCCATTATATACAGGTTTTACAGTTTGGTTCAATGGCTTTCAGCACCCCACTATACAAATTGTTCCAGGACTCCTGGCTGGGACTAATTCAACGGCTGTTTCCCTGCGATGCATGTACCAGACACACCTTCTCCCTACAAAATAGACTTCCTTTCTCATTTTTCACTTTCACTGTTGTACATACGCTCTCCCTCTCTGTCTCTCTTCCCCTTTCTGCTATTCTGTCTCCTCTAGATCCTATCTACTTGCAGGACTCTGTATTGTTCTCGGTGAGTGTCAGTTTTAAGCTTCCTCTCTGCTACCAGAGGGCCATCGTACATCAACACTGCTTCCAGAGTGGCTGGCCACATTGGTGATGCTCTCCTCTTCACTGCTCCGTGTGTCAAATTCAGAGATGGTGGTATCATGCTGACTGGATTGTGGAGGGGGGAAGGGGAGGCATTTGTGTTATTTGACATCAGTATGTCAAAATCATAGTGATTCATGTGAGACATGCCATGTCAGGTACTGTTAGAAAGGTTATAATGTGCTGAGTAAAATGATGATGTTTATGTTCATGTGTTATATCCGTAATGGAAGTTATGGACACCTTTGATATACCTGTATTTCAAACTATGTTGTATAAGACACACCCCAGACAGAGAGGTGGCAGGACAATAGCCCACTTAATGGCCCATCAAGACCTTTACAGAAGCAAAAGGCCCAGGAAGGAACTAAACCTGAAGAATTACCAGGATTGGCCCATGTGACTCTGGACTCCATTTTGGTTCCTGTAAAATTCCACAAGCAGTGTGACAAGGGCCAGAGGATATATAAGGTAGAGCCTTTGGGATCCATTTTGTCTACAGTTCAGCTTTCAGTCACCTATCTACCTCTGGAGCAAACCATCTGCAACTGAACTGAAGCTGTGAAACAAAGGACTGAGACCCATCCAGGTACTGGATGTATATCAGAGGGACTCTACAAGCCTGCAACTCCACAATTCTTCTAGAAACCTGATGTATGTGGACTTTCAAATCATTTGTATGTATCTGATTGCTTTAATCCTTTAACATTTCTCTTATTGTATGTTTTTCTTTTTATAATAGACCTTTAGTTTTAGTTACTAAAGGATTGTCTGTCAGCGTGGTATTTTGGGTAAGATCCAAACTTATAGTGATCTGATCCTGTGGCTGATCCTCTGGGATCAGAGAGAACCTTTTTAGTAAAGAGCATAGAATTTAAATAACTGGTCTCTTTACTGGACCTAGTGGCAGTTTGGGAGCCAGAGACTGAAATGCAGTAAAGGGGGCTGTGTGTATTTGCACAGTGGCTTTTTGATAACCAGTGTAGGGGAATCAGAAGCACTGTTTGTGGCTGGTTGGGAAGTCTGACTTCAGTGTCACCCACGAGTGTTGGGAGAATCTGCTCTCCTTTTACAGCCTGCCCTGACCTTGGCATTATTAGGTGGCTACCGTGGGCACGAATGGGTCACAGTGTGTAAACTGTAATTTCAGTGCCCTTACAGTACTTCCAGCCACCTGCAGGAGTGCAAGGGAGTCTAACTTGCTGTGATTTATACACTGATGAGGCCAGAAGATAACTTAGATTCCTCCTAATCTCCCTGTCTGATTATGATCTATTACCCTCCTGTCTGTGTTTCTCATGTTCTTCCCTGGTGAGGCTGATCTGTAGTGCCTTTTTCCTTCTCGCTTTTCCCCCTTGGTACACGTCTCTTCTTCTTTCAGTGTTCTGCATTGTACTTTCTCCTCTTAGCCAACGTTCTTTCCCTGCTAGACCCATTCTCTCTTGTTTGGCAGGCAGGCTTTCTCCTCTGAGCCTGTCACATGTTTCTGTCTCTGCTCCTATGGGTCCTTTTCTCTGTGTTTCCTGTCCATCTCTCTGCTTCTGGAGTCCCGAGTTCTGTGTTTCTGAGACAGAGCCTCTATTTTTGCATCCAGAGGCTTGTCTTTCACTCTCTTGTAGGACAATTATTTTTCAGTGTGACTGTTTCTAATACTCAGTCTCTTAGTTTCACTGATGCCGTTTGTTAATGAACCTCTGACTAGTCATAAACTAAACACATCTGCACCACTGGAGACATAACTTAGGCTGTTTGGCCCCCAATCCACAGCTGTCAGTTGAGCTAAAGGAATAGTAGGAGGGGTTAGTAAAGGAGAAGAATCCCCTTATCTGCGCCTCTCTCCCAGCTCCACCTCCCTCTTTCCTTTCTCTTTACATCCCAGATCATACGCCAATGGGTCATCTTCATCTTTCTATTTTATCACCCAAGAACACCTGAATGTTAGTAGGAATGTTTGGAACGTTCAGCTGCGCTGAAATATATTAGCCTGAGAGAGATTATTGGAGGGGCATAATGTAAAAATGTCATGTATTTATAAAAATAGGGACAGTTGGTATGAAGTGGGATGCTCTAGTCTTTGCATGCCTCACTTTCCTCTCTGCTGGAGAGCATAGCCTTTTCACGCTTGTGTCTCTCACTTCTTTGTAGGCCCTCCCCTCCCCCCCGCATCTCCTCCAGGTTGATTGTGTCAGCTCCTCCTCATTCAGTCTCAAGGAACCATTGCTAAATGGAATTTAAACATCCTGGGCCTAATTCTCATTTACAAGATGTGTTTTCACCCAGTGATGTCCCCTTTTATACCACCAGAGTGATATAAAATGTCCTTAGTGTAAATGAGACTCAAGCCCCAAAAGTTTAAGTTGATTCTAACTGGTAATTTTAAAATGTATCTTAAAAAAGATCAAACAGGTCTATTAATTCCTCAGAATTTGCTCCTTCAATTTGTTTTCAACACTTCTTTAGATAGAATAATTTTGTTAAATAAAGGGCCCAGGCCTGAATCCCCAAATTGAAATAAGCAGCTCTTTTCATGGCAATAGGACTATTCAGATGTGTGAGTGAGCAGACCCAGACCCAACGTCTATTTAAAAACCCTAATTTGCCAAGAACTTTTTGCATGCAATTGAATGTTAAAATGCAAATACATTACTATACTGAGTGAGTAAACAGCTTAAGAAATAAAAATGAATACAGAAAAAGTTATTTATTTGCTTAAATTCTTTGTATTGATGTAATCTCAAACCCATATAGAACATCAGCCTCTGCTAGTGTATTCATTTGAAATTGAATCTTTCATACCTTTGAGATACAAACAAGAATGGAGCTTAACTTGACATGGACATAATGGTGGTAGTGTAATACAGTGTGTGAACGTGACACAAGGCTGTTTTTGGAAGATTAGTTTCCATGATATTCCTTATTATATAACAGGAAATTCTTCTAGAAATGGAAGAATCTTTGAAAACAGTATCAATTGTCAAGGCGCCGACTGTGTAATGACAGCTGAAAGTTAGGACATATGATGTTAGCATTAAACTGGTGAATGCATATTGTCACATTAGGTATGTTTTATCTCTCATGTACATTGATTCTAATTGAACCTAGCTTCTTTCAGTGGAGTTATTCCTGATTAATACCAGTCTTGCTGAGAAGAGGGACAAGATGGGTTTTGAGTTGGCCAATTTATTGTCAGCATCATATTCCATGAATTTAAGTGGATAAACATATTACATTGTTACACTTAGCTAGTGGCTGATGTTTATACTTTCACTTTAAAATGTGCACCATTCAAGCATCAGCTATGCATCCATCTAAAATGGCTAACACTGGCTAATGAAGGTGGTGGGACCTGCACCTTTGTAATTAATTCCTGTAAAATGTTTCCATTATAAATGTTTAATCTAAATAGTGTATGAAAAATTCCCTCCTGTCTGAAATTCAGCATACACAATTTCAGAGTAGGATTAGTGGGCCAGATCCCCAGAAGGGGCACTGATGTCTATTTCTACTAGCTGAAGATGGACCCGATTTTATTTTAAGGTCAGTTTTAGGCTTATGATTTTGATCAACAACAATACTGCAGCTCGCAGTCCCTAAGCTGTAACTCCACAAAAATACAGCCATTCCTGGGATGGACTGTGGCAACTGAACAGTGATCCTCATCTCTTTACCTATAGGAAAGGGAATGAAACTGCAGGGAAAGCGTATACACGAAAAATATAACTGATTAGATGGGAATCTGCCAGGACACCGACATCTTTACTCATACAAAAATGCCCTGAAATCTTTTATGATCCCAAGTGGTCCGGAGCATGGTTGTGTATCTCTTCTGAAAGATGGCAGTCCTAATAGCATGATGCGCCATAAAAGCCCTACTGAAAGTCTGGTGAAGTTAGTGGGAGTCTGTCCATTCACTTCAGTGAGCTTTGGATCATCCCTAACAATGATTCAGTGTCTGAGGGAAGGGAGTGCCATCTACTGAATCGTTAACACTGATATGTGCAGCACACTGGGTTTTCAATGGAGGTGTCCCATCCAGATACCCGTTCAGCCCAGTCCAGTTTGGCTCATGGAAGCTGATGAGATCATAGTCTGAGGCGGTACAACTTGCAGACATTAACGTGTTTCCCCCTTCTAAAACTCTCAAATAAATGTCATAGCTGAGACAGTCTTTGCGGCCTTAACTCAGGCCTTTTCTTTCCCCAGAAGTTTGAGTTAAAGTGTCAGCTGTAACTGAATTTTCTGCCCTTTTCCTTTTAAGCTAGGTCTTTCACATTATTTAATCACAGTGTGATATTTTAATGCGGCTATTGACAAGTGGCACTTGCTCAGGCATGTTTTAAAAACACGCAAACATCTGCAATTTAAAAGGTAAATGGTGCAAAACGGAAGGTTCAAGGAGCAAAGTTTGTTTGGTTTGGTTTCCTCTTAACTCTTTAAAATGACCGTGCTTATTGCAATCCAGCCAAGAATTAACTTTTAAAAACCACAATGAACTTTTGTGACTGGAAAGGGATTGTCTAATTGTCAGGCTTGGGGTATCAGGACCTGATACGAATGGTTAAAGAATTGGTTTAAAAGGTTGAGTGGAAAATGGTTAATTTAAGGGATTACATTTTCTATATTTTTAAAAGGATGAATGAAAATCCGAAGTTATTCAGTGTTGTTCATTATGCTTCATAAAAGAATTGCTACCAAAATGTAACACTGGAGTAAGGGTAAAATAGTATTTAAATAGCCACCTTGAAAGCAGTTCCATAAAATATGCTGTTTGATGTCATTCATGGCTATGGTAGATTTCCCCATGGTCATATTGGATTGACCCAAGAAAACATACAGGGATCTAAACATCTAAGAGGGAGGTCTATGACTAGCTAGCTGTTGGAGGTTGCTCAGGAGCGATGCTTGTATTCCGCTCCCTCCCCTTTCCAAGAGGGTCAGAAACACCCCTCCATTTGAACAAACTCAAAATATTAAGGTAGCTTAAATATATTATACTTTCACTGCCTGCTTTGTTCTGATCCAGGAACATCTGCCCCAAACATGCTGCACTGTGATTCACTCTAAGTATTTATTTCCATAGTGTCCAAAAGCTATAATGCTGCGTGTTTTAGAAATGCATAAGGCAGCTCCTTTACTGAAGAGATCGGAAGGTAAACAGACAAAATACAAAGGGGGGAGGAAGATTTTGTTTTATATATTTCCATTTTATCCTTGTCCATGATTTTGTTTGGCCAGCCTTGCTTATTCTGCTCATATTTTCCTTCTTTTTTTTCCTGTTTACTTTAGTCTCTTTACTTGTACATATCTGTCTTCTGGTTGTAGCCCTTGTTGACTTTTGTTCTACCCTCTCATACCATTAATATTACCCTTTTCCCGACTTCTATGTTTTTACTTGCTTTTAACCCTTTCCTATTTTTACATTGGTTTAAAAATGTCTTTTTTCAAACCTTGAAATGTAACTAGTTCCTGTTTTTACTGGTTTTATTTTGAACCGTGACCTGAGTAATTACACCTCATCACTTAAGACCCTTTAGCAAATGCCCATGCTTTTGATAAAAGTGCTAATTAGACTGCTGGGCGATCCTGCACTACCTGAGCCACTGGGTTCCTACACAATCATGAATGGTATGTGTAAAGCAACCATAAAAATTGCACTGTCCTTCACCTCTCCTGGTCTCCTCTGCAGTCAAGAGCCTACAGGGTATTGCAGTGTAGATTCCCCGCCTGCTCCGAAGAGCAGAGCACACCACCGAAGGAGACAGACAGACGGCGTGGCCTGCACATGTGCACCCCCAGCCAAAAACACAGCTGCGGGGTCTACTTGTATGACTTCCAGCCTTAGCAATATCCCCAACTGTGATTTACTTTTACTATATGGTTATTGTGGTGCTGAAGAAGGATAAAGAACATTAGCTTTAGTCACAAATGACATTTTAATCCCAATCCAACGCTTCACAAAACATGATTTTACCATCCCTGCTAATATCTAATCTGATCTAATCTAATCTGGTATTGCATCTAATCTGATTTAAAAAATATGTGGCATATCAAGAAATGTTAATATCTGGACTCAAAATTCACACCACCTCTAGTTTTTTCTTACTATGTTAAAAATAATGCATTACATAATCCCACCAAATGGACTAATTTCGTCATCTCACATAAACTTTATATATTTATATGTCCCAACTTCAGAAAAATCACCCTATTTTTGAAGAATCACTGAACTGTTAATGAAGAGAGTGCGTTAACACACCCAGAACAATTACTAAGTGAACCAAAGAGCTGTACCAGCAAAGATATCGTTCAGATCAAAGTTCAAGATCTGTGAGCTAGCTTAAATCCAGACTCAATTACAGTTTTCTGCTACTGCACTCATGCCACTTTTCTTCTGCTCATTTATTTTCTGTATGAGAAAACAGACCATGCAGCAGAGCAAGCTGAGCAGGGATTGAAGGGAGCAGGGAGATTTTGAAACATGGAGTTTCCGCTCTTCTTTGTGGAACAAATATTTAAGAACACTGGGGAAGATGTACATTTCCAGACCAGTTTGTCAGCTTTGTAGGGTGTGAATGGGCGGCTCACGTTGACAGTGGTTTTGTAGGAGCTGAGAAAAAAGTGCACATTGCTTGTTCTCACATTGCAATGGATGGGTAAATACATTTGGATTATACAAAAACTAACCCGAGATGTCCCCTAAATCATTAATTGAATTTTAAATTTTGAGAACATTCAATAAACTCATTGGAACTATTAGTGATTTGGCCATAACTACCACACACATTATCATTACTGATATGTGTTCCATTTCAGTAGTAATAAAATATTTTATATTTATTAAAAAATCATTCACCCAAGGATCCTAAGTAGAGCTGGTAGGGATCAAAAGCATTTTGTGAGAGAGTCAGTTTTTACACATTGTTTTACTCAAAAAAATTTTTTGAAAAAAGTTTTTGCAATCATCAAAACATTTTGTTTTGACATTTTTCAAAATGACAATTCCAGTTTTCCAGTTTGAAATGATTTTTTATTTTGAAATTTAAGCTAATTGTCGTTAAAATAAAATTATTAAAAAATTCACAATGGTCACAATTGAAACCAAAGGTTTTCATTGATTGAAAAAAAATCAGATTTTTGGTTCAGGAAAATTTTTGAGCTTTTTCATCTCAATTTAGGGCAAAAAATGTTTTCAATGCCTCAAAAATTTTCAAGGTACAATAAAACGTTTTTTTGCACAGCTTTTAATCCTACAGTGCTTTTCAAAGATGGTTTAATGTTTTTTTACAGGTGGACAAAGCGGAGGCACAGGAAGATTAAGTGATTTGCCTATAGTCACACAATAAGACAGTGTCAGAAATAGAATTAAGTCAAGTTTAGCCCTGGTATAAGCAGGCAAGACTTCTCTGACACTGATGTTACAACTACTTACACAAGGATTGAAGCTGGCAATCAAAGCTCGGTGTCCCAAATTCTTAAACATGAGACACTCGCCTCCCCCATTGTGAGTAATGAGATTTCTTTGCAGCTGAAAATCCCCACATATTGCATTACTGACACAATTTTAATGTTTCTCTGAATACTTGACACTGGGAATAAAGGCAGGCTACTGGAGAAAAGTATATTCTGTTTCGTATATGAGAGGAAACCACACATGGAGTGAGCACGAAAGTTGGAGAAACACTAGTACGGTAATTACCATTACCGATTTACATATAGATAATGCCTTCATTCCAAAGGTTCCTAGAGCTCTGCAACTTTTCCCCAACAAAATCCAGCTACCTCATGGAAGGACCATGGGCCTGCTTAACAGTGTATGGTTATACAATGAGTTTGTATAAGAAATGCAGAGGGGTTAAAAGGTCTAGCGCTTATTGCCATCCTTTGGTCACCCAGTGCACTCTTATGTGAATTCATTCTTGTCAGGGTCCATGACTTTGGGCCTCATTCAAGGCTGAGCACACCCTCAGAATTAAAACACTTGCAAAAAGAGCCATGATCTATTTAATGACCACGAGGGACCAGGATCTCTGTTTTACATCTCATCCAGAAGAGAGCAGCTCCTGTGGCAGTCTGTCCCTAACACCATGCTAAGAGATTGGTTCATTACTGACTCAGAAATGAGAGCACATTGCAGTTGCGAACCTGTAATGTCATCTCCATCTGGAAGTGCCATTGATGACGCTGTGTTAATGTTTGCAGTAGTATCATTTCTAGTCCAGCTAAATGCACGTCTCAAACAGCTGAATGAACAGGGAACTGAAGGTGCTTTCCCTTCAAGATCTCTAAAATATGCTTCATGCAATTAACAACATGCTGGCTAATTTTATGTTGCTGCTGACAGTCTGGCACAGTTTTTTGCTTTCAAAGTGTATCTTTCCTATTGTCACCTAACCAAAGCCCATTCCAATATTTAAGGCCCTTAGATGGTATAATTACAACCAGAGACTACACTGAATGGGAAGGCAGTAGATAACATCAGGTCACTGAGCGAGCAGGAGTTCACCAGGAACAGTGGGGTAAATCATAGTTCATTGACGTGTTTTTATTGCCTTAGCCTTGTATTCTATTTGTCTGTTTTAGCAACCATCCTACTGGTGCCTGCTCCTGCAACATAAAACTGCTTGACTTGATCTTGTTGGCACTAGGGGCAGCAGTGCTAAAGAGCCCTCTGCACCATTGTGCAAACAGATGTCCGAAGACAGGACTTCTTCTTTGAAACCAATGTTAACTGACTATTTTGCCCTAAGTTATTTTAAAATGGGCTGGGGACAAAGATAAGCTGTAGTAGGCAAGTCCAGAGTGCACTCCGGATTACCATTCTGCCCTGCTTTGATAAACAAAGATTCGGTAATTGGATTTCTCTGTTTTAACTAAAGGCTGTAACCTTTTGCTTTGAGGAATCTGAACTTTTTATTCATGGTCTTCACACTTGAAATCTAAATTGTGAATCTATTCCATAGATCTCCTCTGCCTGCAGAGAGACTATTTACCCCATCACATGTAAAATAGGATGCAATTTGTAAATGATTGTGCCCTTTATCTGCCTTAACAATCTGCTTTGTATTTTCAGGAGCACACAGCAGTATGTCTGGGATAGTATTCATTAAGGCCAGTCCTACACTACAAACTTTTGCCAGCCCCGGGTGTGAAGTGGTGGGATCCCTGACTGACCAGCTATGCTGGCAAAAGCCCTGGTGTAGACACAGTTATACCAGTAAAACTGGGATTTTGCCAATATAGCTTATTTGTCTTTGGCGCTGGAATAAACTATGTCAGTCATAGCTCCGTTTTGCCTAAGAAAAGGCAAGAGAGCTGAAGAGAAATGAGTATTTGAAGTCCTCTCTCTGCTCCGAAAGACAATCGTAGGACTAGCTTATAACAGCGTTGTCATTTGCCCTGGTTACAACACACTTAAAATTTGTTGTGAACAGGCCCTAGTGGTGCTGTAAGTAATCAGGTCACGTAACTGAGCTGAAACTTTGGAGAAGAGCAAGGAATTTACCCTGATGAATGGAAGATTCCACCTACGTTACAAACTTAACCATGTTGTAGCTTGTTACTCTGACTCAGAGGTTTCTGTAGCGTAGATGGACCCTAACAGCCCTGAATTACTCCCAGTTAGGAAATTTGTTAGTTTCATATCAAAAAAGGGATAGGTGAAATAATGTAGAACTAACTGTAGGGGCAGTTTGGGGTTGGCCACAACTTCTGTGAAAAAGCACATGGCTTTTGATTTTTAAAAACTTGAGGTTGCTGGTTTTGTCATCACCTTTGACAGGTTAACTGGCCGTGGCAGGGGACGGAGTCTGGGTCCTCTTACCACCCTGGACCACAGCAATGTTGTGCCGCTGTTACGTTGCTGAGCATGTACTCTAGGTTCTAGAAGAAGGCAAGGAGTCAGATAATTTAGAAAAGTCTTGGATAAGCATCAGCACTCTTGAATGTTTATCCCAGCCGAATCTCTGTCCCTTCTGGTTTTCACCCAGCCGTAATGCCATGACATGACAAAAGGAGCAGTCTACAAGTTGTCAGAGCTGGCATCCCCTAGGTTCATATAGAAGCTGAAGATTGCTGGAGCACATTGCCTCTCCCCACCTTTGGATTTCCTCTCTGCTTGTGCTGAGTGAGTGGCTCAAAGGAAGCAGATCAGGACAGAGGATTGTTCCCCTTAAGCTCTCAAATTTAAAATGTGAAATTGTTTAGTTAAGGCACTGAAAATAGAGAACCAGTGTTGCCTGGTGGGTAGAGTACTGAACTGGGAAGCTGTTCCCAGCCCTGCCACTGACCTGACTTGCTGGGTGATCGTAGGCAAGTCACATCATCGCTCCATGCCTCAGTTTCCCCATCTATAAAATGGGGATAATGATACTGACCTCCCTTGTAAAGTGCTTTGAGGTCTAGGTGACATTGCTGGCGTTGCTGCTGTTATACATAGCTTCAGCAGTCTAAGACCAGTAGTAAGAATGTGTCACTAGAATATATAACAGCATAGTCTGATGTGGCATTTATCTTTACTCATCAGGAGTGGAGCCACCGGTGAGTTACCAGATCTTTGTTCATGAAAATAAATGTCATATATGGATGGTGTCCATGGCATCTTACTGCCTCCCAAAGCAATAGTGTGTACAAATTAAACTTAAGATAGGATGTAGGCCCATTCCAGTCAATAAATCTTTATAGTAAAGGTATCTGACAATTTTCTGGCAATGGCTGTGGGGAGAAAATCTTTCCCATTCCTTATTTCTCTGATATGCAAAAAAGAGAGATGTTTAGTTTGAATAAATGAATGCAACAAGCAGGACAGAATTGGATTGTACTGTGGGGAGTGCTCAGTTCACAAAAGTTTTTTTTTCCTTCAGCTTTCTGTTGATTTCACTTTCTGCCCAGAGGGCTTAAGACATGTTATCTCATCTACAGGTAGTCATAGGGCAAGTACCGCCAACGAGACCAGGTGTAATATGAAAATATTTATGCATTGTCAGTTCTGAAATTAATCTTTCTTAATTGAATTGACACAAGCTCGTGTCTGCAGGTAATGTAAACTGTCAAACACTCTACCAGTCACAGCATGTTAGTCAGTGTGGTGAACTTAATAAGAAATCTCTAAATTGTGATCCAGCATCTCAAATTCAAGTACTGGGTCGGGAGCCTTACCTGATGTATTAGTGACATCATATTAACTACAGGCTAGAACACTGAGTTTGTAGGAGATAATTATTTACATCAAAGTTAGGCATTTGCAATTTCTGAAAGGAATCATTGAGAACAACATTTTTTAGGCTAATGAATGTCTTCAAAGGTAAGACGATATCCTGGGGCTGAGACCGTGCTGCAGTGAATTAGATTTTATTTGAAAGGTATGCAATGTGATGATTAACTTATTTCATTCAATAATCCAACAATACATTCCCATATGACCTGGAGATTTTACATCAATTTGAGTCACAATATCAAACCATAACTGAAAATCTCATGTCATTAGCCCAGCTCCTTTCCAGTACAGCCTGCTCTCTTGCCAGTCTAGTGGTTCCCATTCATTTCAATAATAATTGAATCCAGGCCATAATCACATGCCAATGGACCCAGTGGCACCGCCTCAGAGCAATCTTCCTCCTGTAAAAGGCTCAGGAAATGAATAATATATATACAGCTTCTGATTTTTGGTTTAACTGATAAACATGGATAAAACACCCCTGCTAAAGAAAGAGACAGAGAGAGAGGAATGGGTTTTATCCCCTAAACACTGGAAAAACACCAGAAATGAGTACTTGTATCTCAGGGCTTGTCCACAATAGATGACAGGGATGTGATTTCTAACGTGCACTAATGTGATGTGCACTAATTGGTCCATGAAGACCCTGCTTGTGAGAGCTAAAGGTTTCCTAGTGCACTTTAATAGAGTGTTGTTTGAACAACATTGCATTAAAGCACACGAGGGAACAATATAAAGAGATTATTCATTACACTATATACTATTGTCTATAACTATATACTACTGTATATAATATACAGTACTCATTATAGTATATACAAAGAGAAAGCCCTAATGTTTGGACATTTACATACAACTAAAAATAGCTAAAAATAAACTCTGAAAAATGCTATTGCTAAACCCTGAAAAATAGAAGCCCCTAAATATATATTTTCAAGAATGCTTTAATAACTCCAAGTAGGAGCCCTGTTCAGCTTTATTCCTGTTTAGGAGTCAATGCTGCTCATCTTACACAGGATAAATTTTCCCTGATTTCAATGGGAATTTTGCCTGAGTAAGTCAAACAGGTTCAGGATTTGTCCTTAAATAGCAAAGGAATTGAACAGGGTTTTTATTTTCTGGGATGTGATTCAAGTCATAACTAGTTAAAATAGTAATGAGGCCAATGAAAGAAAATCACATGGACTACTGGCGCCTACTACTGGCGCCAACTACTGATGCCTGTTGCCCTCACTCTGCTCCCCCCACTTCCCCCTCTTCGTCAGGCACAGGTCATCTGTCCCTTGGCCTATGTAACCTATCAGAGACGAATAATATCTTTTGATTTCCTATTTCTACCCAAGGATACAATCTGCCACATATAAAAATTCAACATCACAGCAGCATTCAGCTACCTTTATAGCAAACAAAACAAACAAGAGGGGAAATTGTACTTTTTAGACTACGATTGTAAACTGCCTAAAACTTGCTCTGTTCTGATCATACTCTTTGGGGAGCCTATGTCATCAGTTGAGTGAACAGTTCATATTGCAACACACCAGGTAGTGTCACTGCTTCACATACAGCAATATTTTGGCACACTATATCATGCTCTAAGCAATTACTATAGTGATATATTCTAAATGTGTTCTTTTCATAGCCGCACGCCTGCGTGCATGGCCTCTATATAGAGGACACAAGGAATAAACTAAAGAAGAGAAGAAAGTATAGGCTCATATATAAATGGACTGTAAGGCCAGAAGGGACCATCAGGATCATCTAGTGATCACCTGCATACCATCCCTTCCATAAATGTGTCAAACTCAGTCTTTAATCCAGTTAGGTTTTTTTGCCCCACTACTCTCTTTGGAAGGCTGTTCCAGAACTTCATTCCTCTGATGGTTAGAAACCTTCGACTAATTTCAAGCCTAAATTTGCTGATGGTCAAGATGCATAGATCACTCTGTCTACTAAAGCTCAACCACACCCTATCTACACATTTAGTGGTTCTCTAATGCCTTCTCCTAGGAATTTATTTTACAAGAGGAACAGTCCTACCCTTTGAGTTTCTCTATATTGTTAAAGTATGTAGCTGCCTAGTGTCCCAGGGAATACCTGACAGCTGTTGAGGACAAGTTTTAATATGAAGGATGTAAATTTATGAAATTAGTGTTAATAATATTGCCAAGCTAGGCATTCAAAAATCATGACTCGAGCCCCCTAAAATTATGAGATTGACTTAAAAACGAGATTTTAAAAATAATACATTTTAGATTCTTTTCATTTGCTTCCTGATTTTTTAAATGTTGGGTTCAAGTTTTCAAGCTTTTCTCCATAAGAGGGCTAGAAACTTTCTGCTATTTTAAAATTAAAGCTGAGATTCTCATGTGATCACCAGGCTCCAGGAGTTGGAGCTTTAAGACAAATATCGCGATACCTGTGATAAAATTTGAGAGTTGGCAAGGCTGTATTAATGTATGGTTTCACATAATTAGTTGCTAATGAGTCGCCAACCTGTAGAGATGAATAAAAGTAGGATAGTTGTGATTTTGTGATTACTTTTTCACACATGTTCATGAAGAGACAAAAGCAGAGTGGTACAGTAATTAGAGTCAATGCTAGGAATGATTAACTCCCACTGGTTTTGCAGACAGTACAGTGTTTCTGCAAGGAGGATTGTGCCATCTAAAATAGCTTCCAAACCTTATCCCCTGATCCCCCCCTTCCCAGTGCCTTGGCTGAGCAGATTTACTTCTAGGAATCTTCTGCTGGTTCCCATAGATCGGGGAACAAGGTGCATGGGCTCAGTTGTTATGGCTGCATTGGGGACTTTCCATTCCATCTTACTTTTATTTGCTCCTCCTTTCCTGTCACATCTGAGTAGTAGTCTTCAGTTTAGCCCTTTACATTTGGAAATAAGCTCCTTCAGGTCTATTTTCTCTCCATTGTAATGTGTTTTATTTAATGTGAATGGTGGATGTTTCCAGAAGGGCGGAGGTTTGTTTGGCTAATCAAATGCACTGACAGGGTTTAGAGAGTCAAGATGGGTGAGGTAATAACTTTTATTGGACCAATTTCTGTTTAAGCAGGGGCTAAGCAGGTAACACTCAGGCATTGGATGGATCAGAGCAGGATGGGTGGAGCCTCTCATGTCTAATTGTAAACACGCATGCGCGCGCACACACACACACACACACACACTTACCCAAGTGATGTAATTGACACAGGCAGTTATCAAAGCTGCTAACTTCTACATGGAAATTACCTTAGAGTTTTTTACACTCACGAGACAATGGGGTTATCACCACCATTTTATCTTATGATTTTTAAGGCAAGAAATTACATCCCAAAACTTTGAGCCAGGTCCTCAGCAGCTGTAAATTGGGATAGCTCAATGGAGCTATGCAGATTTACACTGACTAGTTGAAGATCTGGCCCACTGTTTTAAGTTACTTTCAATGAACTATTTCAAAGGAGTTGTGTTTGATCTTCCTCCTTCCTTTCAGTCTTTTCCCTTGTTAATAAACTGTGAAATTAAAATGTTATAAAAGAGCAAAGATACCAGACAGGCCATTATGTGAGATTAGGAGATTTATGTATGAATTTAAATATTTTTGGCAAAATGAGTCTAATGTGGGTGTGGTTAGTTTTGAAAGTTTTATCAGTTTGCTCCTGGTTCCCGAACAGGAACCTTTAGTTCTGACAAAGAAAGCTTTGAAATTGACCAACCCTTCGGGGTGGATTATCCCAAACAATGGTGGTGTCAGGAACACAGAGTAGGCGCTAATGGCTAAATTTTCCAAAGGTGCAGAGCATCTGCAGTTCCCCCTGGATTTCCATGTGTGCTCAGGAATTCTACAAATCAGGACATAAAATCTTAAATGAAGGAACTAATTAGCCTTGCTATCAGTACCCAGTTATTGGGATCCAGATATCTGAATAATACATATGCTAATTAAATTAATTGAAACAAATACTTTATGTATCCTGGGGTAAAGACAGGGAAAATTCAGGTATAAAAGAATATCTCAATACTCTCCATGGCATCATACAAAATGGCAATGAAACTGCCGCAGCAGCTCAGTTGTGTTACTGAAGAATCACATGACATCCGGGGTCTTGCTGGTAACTTTAGTTATCTTGCCACGACTACATTTGTTTCTCACTTTTTTAGAATAAATTTTGAATCACTTAAAGAAGTCTTTACCTCTGATTCGTTCTCCTCACCGGTTTATCTTTCAAAGTTATACCTCAATAACAGTTGGAAAGAGGCTGTCTTGATAGGTAAAGTTGTTTTTTCTGATAAAAGTCTATCAAGTCCCAGACAGCAACAGAATATTGTAAACCCCAGGCACTAGAATACATTGTTTAAATTACCGCCGGAGGGTGAAATCTGCCCCTGTGTAGGCTGACTGCATCAGGCACAACCACCAAAGGTCTTGATTCTAGCAAACGCTCCCATATTTGTTTATTGTCACATTCATTTGAGTGAAGTTAGACACATGCATCAGTGTTTGCAGGATCAGGACCCAAATAAGCCTCAGTGGACCCCTTGAAGCAGGGTTTTATTGGTAGGATATGTGTGGTAGGTAGGATCTTGCAAGAGCATTCTGTAATAGGGAATTATTTACTGGGATGAAATATGAGAGGTGTAGCAAACATCTGGCCACAGGCAGATCTGGAGCATTTGATGTATTTATTTATATGGCCCAGCTGTAGAATCTAACTTCCCAAAAAAAACCCCTCATGGTTGCAAAAATAAATAAATAAATAAATCTTTTGAATGTGACCTGAGTGGAACTAATGCAGTGCTGTCTTCCTGAGTCTGCATGCAGCATGAAACTGATTTGGGGTAAAACTCCCCTACCTCAATTAATCTTCTTGGGCTGTTGCCTGTGAAGATGAATGATGTCCATTTACAGGACATCGTAACTTATTTGGGGTCGGGAAGGAATTTTCCTCCGGGGCGGATTGGCAGGGGCCACGGAGGTTTTTCGCCTTCCTCTGCAGCGTGGGGCATGGGTCGCTTGCTGGTGGATTCCCTGCAGCTTGAGGTCTTCAAATCTCATTTTTGAGGATTTCAATAACTCAGTCATGGGTTCGGGGTTGTTATAAATGTGTATGGGTAGGGTTTTGTGGCCTGCCTTGTGCGGGAGGTCAGACTAGATGATCATATTGGTCCCTTCTGACCTATGAGTCTATGAGTCTATAACTTATTTCGTCACTGATTATTTTATCGGGTGGCATGAGTTATTGGGTAAGAGTGAAACCCAGGGAGAGGGAAAGTTGGGAGTTGCTTAAGAGAAGGGTATGCAGAGGGAAGAAAGGAGGAGAGGCACAAAGACAGGGCAGGAGAAGAGACAAAGCAAAGAGATAGTGAAGGCATTATTTTAATATTTGAATTACTGTATTGCCTAGGAGTCCTAGTAATGTACCAATATCCCATTATGGTAGGTGTTGTGCAAAAGCAGAACAAGATGATGAGCATGTTTACCCTTATGAACAATGCTGAATGCAACTTAGCAAATAATAATGATCCTGAAAAGTTTAGTTAATACATATAGGCTATATGCTACCATTGAGCTTGTGCTCCCATTGAGGTCTGTGGGAGATCTGCTGTGGTTCCCTAAATGTATGCCCCTTCCCAGAGACCCTCATTAAAAAGAAAATTAGATCCACACAAAAATGAGTTGGATGCCCCCTGATCTGTAAAACAAAGGGGCACACCAATGGTCTACGTAGCCCAACACCTGGTAGAGAAAGTAGTCAGTGCCTCATTCCTCAAAAGAAGATGGAAAATACCAATAGTCATAGTTGTGCAATCCTATGCACTATCAGGGAAATTCCTCTTTACTCATGGAATAGCTTCTTTCCTGGGCTCCCTGTAAAGATAATCATCTTACTTCCTGAAGCATAAGGGTTGATGGGACTTGTAATATTCACCTAACTAATGTCACTGACGGTGCTGGTTTTAAAACTTTACTAAATAATTTGTCTCAATAGTAACCTGTGCCAATGAGTTTAACTAATGACAAACTGAGGTTAACTAAACTTTGCACTCATGCATGTCTCCTTCAAGCTTTTTTCCCTTTTCGTTTCTGTTCCTTGTGGTTTGTTTTTGTTTTGTATAATGGCAAAAGAAAAAGAGGTATGTTTTCTACCAGTCATTAATTTACATACTGCTAGCTTTCTCCTTTCTCTTTTTTCACTGTTGCTTCCCAGGCTAAAAATAGTCATGGTCCCTAAATTTCTCCTTGTATTAAAGCTCTCCAGTGCCCCCATGCCACTAATTGTTGTTGTTGCCCTTCTTTGAACCCTCACTCCTTTTGTAATATGCCGGTTTTGAGATCTTGTGACAAAACTGACTAGAGTATTTGAAGTGAGGATACAGCAATGATTGGTACAATAGTATTCTAATAGCTTCTGGTTTTATCTCTCTCCTTTACTAACTGGAGTCTAAGCCCTTATTAATTTTTTCTTAAGTATGTTAAACTGTGCTCAATGGAACAAAATCCTTTCCTGAGCTATTGCAACAAATTCAGAGCTCTTTAGTGTTTTCAAGTGTTTATTTTTTCCCCAGCACATGCTTCACCTTGCACTTGTCTCCAGCTAATTTAATCTGCTATCATATTGCCCAATCACATGCTTTGGTTAGGTCCTTCTGGATTTGGAAGTAATCTGGCATAGAAGATAGAGCACTGTGCTGGGACTCAGAAGACAGAAGTTCTGCATCAAGCTTTGCTGCTGGCCTGTTGCATGACTTTGAGCACATCACGGCCCCTCTTTGGAGACCATTTCTCCACAGTAATGTTGGGATAATGACATTGACCTCCTTTGGAAAGCGCTTTGAAATTGACAGATAAAAAGTCATATATAGGAGCTAGGCATTATCCTTGTTCCTAGATGTGAAGGAGTCCCAAACTTCCATAAATTGATCAGTGAGTGCTGCCATCTCACTCTTCACCCTGCTTTCAGGTTCTCAATAAATATGTAGGCTTCTAATGACATTGGGGTTGAAATCGTGACTCCATTAATGCCAGTGGCAAACTCCCAGTGTCTTCAATGGCTTTCACCCTGATCTTTTCTCCTCAGGCCTCCATATAAATGCCTCTTTACAACAAAAGATTCACTAAGCTGTCAACTGCTTTGCTTTTTACAGTACCCATAGAAAGAATTGTCCTTAAACCTGGACTGATTTTCTTAAATTTTAAATGCACCTCATTCCACAACTCAGGAATTAGACTACATTGCTAGGCATTTGTTTTGGGTTAGAGTACAAGTAAAAATTTTCCCCCTGAAGATATCTGTGTGGAAATGTGATACTAACAATGACATCTTGTGGATTACTGATGAAATGCAAGCTCATCAGAGTGTGGTGGTGAGCTCATTTTTTCTTTTAGCTTGAACCACTTTCAGTGCAAATTCTCCTCTTTGAACCGTATCATGGTTCTTCTGTGCATATTCTGTCTAATGGATCTAATTGTAATGTACATTCGCATAGTATTGGAGCACAAAGAATAAACAATCAGTCTGGGAGACTATCGTCTCCTTTTTTGTCTCATGTCATGCTGAGACTGTGTGGCAAAGCTGGGGTTTTGTTTAAGTTTTTATTTGACATCTTCAGGGAAGTTATTGTGGAAAAACTAGTGTAGAGAGAGAGGTCTTGCATTTTGCTCTGAAAATGGGAAAAGTAACGGTCATGCCAAGCTCTTGGAGAAGGGTGTTCTATCGTTATCAGCCAGCTGCCAGGAAGCCCCAATCTGGTAATTAATGTGGATCAGGAGTCGCCACAGAGTGCGGAGACCGTGGATGGTGTGTTTGCATCACCCTGTGTTAGATGAAAGACAAGTTGCTGGGTGTTGTACTAGCTGGGGTGTTTTCATGGCATTGACTGTTAACATGGGAATGCACATTACAGTAGTCTGGCTTGGAGCTGACACATGGATCACCCAGGCTAGGTTGGCATTTGACAGGAAATCACACTGCCTCCTGGGCAGCTGAATCAATTAAAAGCATTTCTAGCTGCGACAGCCATTTGTGCCCACAAGATCAGTGAATAACCCAGAAGGGTCCTGAGGCTACATAATACCTTGATGCTTATCAATGGTAAATATTCTCCACCTGCGAGCACCATCTCTGCCTTGCTCTTGCCCAGACTGAGTTTCAGCCAGCATTCTTCTTCCAAATCCTGTTCTTGCCTACACCCTGGGAAAACTGGGTGGTAACACATGGGTTTCAATTCTGAAGATGTAGAGGCCATCTTGCAGATAATTTTATCTGTGAAGTAGGCCTTGCAGTATGATAATGAGGGAAGGGCCATCAGTTTACAGGCCAGAATATTTCTGCAGGCTATAGTGGAGGAGAAGAAAGATCTTTTACCCTTTCTCATGGCTAAAGCCTGTTGGATTCAGTTCTCATTTTGCGTCGCTAGTACTCTAGTTTCTTCTCTTTGTTCTTCTTTTGATGCAGGTGATCTGTGGAACGATGGGATGAAAGTGGCAGTTAGGGGGCTGTTTATTGATTGTTGTGGATAGCAGGTCCAGCAATGGCTGGTGCTCTCAGCTGGGCTGCATGTCTATTATTACATTCTGAAAACTGGTTGGGGAGTGTACAACCGTGTGTGGTTAGGGAGTGTACAACTGCTACAGGCCTTTTGTGGAAGAGAAGTAGAAGAGCTCCGACACTGGTTTAGAAGAGGAAGTGGTCTGACAGAAGTGGGATTCTTGGCTCCTTAGTGTCAGCACCTCCACTAAGATTGAAGGTCAGGTCGAGGGTGTGTTTGGCTGTGTGTTCGGGCCTGTAGACCATCTGGGAGAATCCCATGGTTGATAGAATAGACATGAGGTCGTGGGCCTTTGTGTTTGAGGGAACATCAGCATGGCTAGTGCTGTGAGGTTGCTCTTTCAGTTTTGGGACTGGCCAGGGGTACTCCTTAGCCCGTAAGCAGAACAGCGTTGCTCTATGTTTTGTCCAGCTGCCTGTGGCCCCCACAGGGCGATTCCAGCAGTTGGGAACTGGTGAAAATAGAGAGATCCTAGCCAAACTCCTGTTTTCCAACACACATCCCCACAGCTGTGGCAGAATGAGAGTGGCATAGAAATTGCTACATCATTGGGGGATTCCCCTACATGGGAGGAATCCTCTGCTAGATTTAAGGCTGCTTTGTGCTGCTGGAGAGATACATGGCAGCCTTGCAAGCCTTAAATATTTGTGTATAATTCTATTAAAAATCTTCTCACTGTATTAATAACCGATTCACCCAGTTGCAGGCAACTTTTTGCTCCCTACTCTACATGGTGTTTTAAGTGACATAAGTTGGAAGACAGCAGAGTTTCTGAAACTTTTTAGTTATGTTTTTAATAACATCTGCCTAATAGCAGTGAAACTGCCAAGCCTGTGCATGCTTGGACAAAGAGCTCTCCGGAGAAGGGTGAGCCGAGGAGGGCAATGCCTGCCACTCTTCAAATTCTAGGTGAACAGGATTGTTTAGATCTCTTATCCTATTTCATAATTGTTTCCGAGGAATGCTGTCCTTTAAATAACTCGTTAAAGTTAAATGCTTGTCTAATTACAACACTTATAAGCGACACACTTTCTAGAAACAAGCCTACTGTGATTTTTTTTTATCCTGTCAGATTTCTGGCATTGACTGAGACATATTTTAATAACGAATGATCAAACATTAGCTGATGCAATTGCTGCTTGTTTCTAAAACGTTATTTTGTCAATAATGAAGTGACAATCCATCTGGATGGTGATTAGTTCCAGCTCTGAGCTATCATTTATAGGTCAAGACCCTTAAGTAGTTTCTTAACAACCAAAAATAGAGGAGCTATTATTTTCTGACAGGGTGACTGCTGGTTGTTTCACCCCAGCCAGTAGAACTCCACACTCTGGAAATTATTTCATGCAATAACCCTACTCCAGTTTGTTCAGTGGAATTAAGTCAATATCATTTGACCAGTTTTGCTGAAAACTGACGAACACACACGTCTTTTACTGCAGTTGATGATACACTCAGTGGCAGACTTGCCATGTTAGAATCATGGCAGAGGTTTTCAATACTGCTTCATTAATTCCTACAGCTGTGATACTCATCGTGTCAATGACAGCACGTGTCTTGATTCAGTTAGAAATAGGACTGCCTGACAAAATGTTGAAATAGCTTCAAATGTAGATGTCATCCCCTTCTCTCAGCGTGTTCAGATGAATGGTTTCAGTATGGCTCACTATAAAGACAGGCTCAAATCAAAAACTGGATCTGGGTTCAGGTCTGAATAGCTTTATTTTTTGGTGTAGGTCAAGCTAGTGTGGGATAGTTAGAATATTGTTTTCTAGTTCAACGCATAGATACAATTACAAGATTCACACCTGAGTTTGGGTCTGGATTGTAAACCATTCTGAAGTGCCCGTTCAGGATCATCTCTAGTTCCAAGGAACAATAATGAAAATATTCATCAATAAGTTAATCAAAAAATTAATTGCAAGAGTGGAAATGGACTTCAGTGAATTACACATACATTTTAAGGAGGAGAGTTTACTGTTTTGTTTTTATCAGGGAATATAAAATATCTGTTACAGGAAGGATTACATCAATTAACAAAGCTAACTAGATTGTAAACTCCTTGGGACTTGTATCATGCCGCCTATGAGTTTGTACGGTGCCAAGCACACTGTTGGCATTCAATAAAAAATAGTTTGCCAGTTTTGAGAGTCTTCTCTTTTGTTGGTAAGGTATTTAATCATTTTTATAATGAAAATACTCTGGTCAGCACACTCATAAAGTAAACAGTGATTTAGTATTTTTATTTCATTTCTATGTTACAGTTTGAAGTATATTGTTCTAACAATGATTTTAAGTGTAGCAATATTGTGAAATACAATGGCAGAACATTATTACACTTTTTGTTTGGTGTACAAAAATATAAGTAGTGCTTGTTGGTGACCTTTATTTTTTTTAACACTAAGTCAAGAGGCAGAGTGAAAAATAATTCTCAAAATAAAGTATCCATTTTTTAAAAAAGCACCTGGAGAATTTTTATGAAAAATCTAGTTTAAAAGCAAGGAAGACAGAATGTTATCAAAGTCAAAACACAAATGGAACACAAATTTTTACACTCGTCATGGCCCCATAAACATTAGCTATCCTTGGGTAAATTCTTGTTTCTTATCTATTTCCTAGTTTAACAAGGTTCAAACCATGAAGTAAGCCTTGCTGAATTTGGTCCACAGCCTAAGGTAAAACTACCTTATTGCTATTCAAAATGTAAAAATAAATCCTCTTCTTCCTTAGATCGGCTTCACAATCTTCATTGACAAATAATTCTAGAAAAAGAAGAAAAGAAAGAATAAGCAGAGGCAGAAAAAAAAAGTTGGACATTATTTAAACATGCAGAATATTATACAAAGCAAATATGGTACTAAAATCAGATCAGAGTATGTTATAACTACTCTCAGGAAAAACAGTTGTGGTAAGTTATTGCGTAGTTGTTTGTTCTAGCTTATCATACATTGTATTTTGAATGAAATCCACAGTCTCCAAAATATGTACTTCTATCTGCATTCCTGCAAAAATGCAATCTAAAAATACTTCTAAGGGACTTCTCAACTGCCTGATCTTTTGCTTAGAACCAATCAAAATCCTCTTTCCATCAATGCATACATTATAAGTAACTAACCAGTAGGTTGAAAAGTGTATTACATTTTAAGAAGTTGTAGATGTAACTGTCCAGTCCTGCACTCCCTACTAAACTAGTGGATAGTTATTCTTGCTTGAATAAGGAGTGCAGAACCAGGTCGTGGTTTTGACCTGAATTATGTCACAATTGAAGAATAACACAGTAATATTTAAAAATGCCTACCGGCAATGAATATAAGAGTATTGCTGCAAACAAGAACACAATCAGTAGGATGATCGTGACTATGAAGACCCATTTAAATCTGCGCCACACAATAAATTTCATTGTCTTGCATGGATTTAGAAACCAAAGGAAGGAAGTTTCTGGTCGGCTGCATTTTGAAAGAAAAAGTATCATGTTAACAAACAGGGAGAGATAAATACTTCAGTCTGAGAATATAATACAATTCAATTAATAATTAACTATATGGAGTTGAAGAGAGATGGATAATTGATTAGTATGAGAGTTTCATTAAATTTGTACAACTATGCAGAAAACGTTGCATTTTTATTCTGATGCATAAGGAAAGAACTAAGATAGAAATAAAATAGCCTTCTATATATAAAGTTTGGCAAATTACAGCTGACATCTAACGCATCATTTGTCAAATGTGTCATTCATAAACAATATTTTTTGTTTATATGTTGGTGTCAGAGCATTCTTCAAAGTAGCTAAAGAAAAAAATAGATCTCACTTTGGTAGGTCTAACTTGGGGTTCATGTTGGGTTCATCTCTTCCTTTACCAGCCGGCCTTTCATCAGCCTCTTTTTCATTGAGGACTTCCAGAGTCATCTCAACTTTACCCTTCAGTAAATCAAGACATGTTAAACATGTGACATCACATATAAACATTTGAGTTAAAGAGCATGTAAAGTGTTTGTTTGGCTTTAAACCTCCTTGTACAGTTTTGGATAAGCTCCCTCTTCATATTTTCTTCAATTGCTACCTCAAAATGTGCTTCTGGATTACAACATTGTCACAACATGATACCACTCTGGAGATAAAAATATAGACATATACAACCTATGTTTGGTAATTATTCCCCAGTTTGGATTCCAAGCTATCTGCTTGATTCATATCTGCAAAATGTGTATTTATAATGTGAAAGAAAGAATTCTATTTTTCTTCCAATGACAAGCCAAGATCTGTGTCTTTTCATAATTAATAAAAATCTCAACTTGTATAATGCTGCTGGCAACATTTAAAAAAAATCAGTTCAGTATCGGTGAATACTTACATTTCATCATCTACCCTCATCCCAGTATTAGGGCTTATAGGCAAGTCATTAGGAAGAAACAATCAAATACATTTGAAAAAAAAGCTGATACTCTAACCAGTAGAGGCCATTGGTAAACATAAATTCTTAAGGCCTGAGCCTGCAAACACTTGCTTATATGAGTAGACATGTGAGTTCAGTTTTACTACTACTGTGTAAAGCTGCTCATGTGCATAAACCTTTGTAGGATCACACCTTTATGCAGTTAAAGGATAAAAAACAAGTTCCTCATGAGCCAGGTATAGTTACTGACCTTTACATTTATATTGGTCTGATGGTCAAGCACAGAGTCCAGCTTCATTAACTACAAATTATACGTGCAATGTCATAAAACGCTTTGGTTCAAACCTTCCCCCTTACTGTACTCCACATGTACAAAGAAGCCAACTATTCCTAGTGAGACAAAACGAGCTAAACTCAACCCTAGAATAACTCAAGTGGCTTTAATAGGGATATATAACCAAAATGACTCTGGCTCAATATTTTTCTGAGTTCTACTAGAGATTAAAAAGTACTTCATAGTAAATACTAACACCATTCAAAAGTACTTTAAAAGGAATAACTGCCTCACAGAGCAAGTCTTCCAAAAACTCTGTGTGTATTAATACCCCCAGTGGTCAGTTGGTCTATCTGTCTAGAAGCTTGAAAGCTTACTGATCAATGAAACTATTAACATCTTCAAAGGAGCGCAGCTGCAGGGGAGCTCAAGGATCATTACAAAACCAGAAGGGCAGGCAGTAAGCATAAAAAAGCAAGGTACTTTATACAAGGGAATAATCGTACAGCCAAAACACGTGAGCCATCCTTTTCTGCGTAACATGGCCACCACCCCTTCATGGATTTCTGTTCGAAGAGTGAGGCCGTCTTGGGAGCTTTGAGGGGGTTGGTTGCCTTGTGTTCTGGAATCATATCTATATTGCATTTTTCAGGAACTTTTGCTGGAACAACTGTGTTGTGTAAATCAAGTTCAACAAAACCTACCAGAGAAAGTGAAAGAGAAAAGCATTCTGTATAACATAGTTGGCCAAACAGCATAGCAGTTCAAGTCAAATCTCACTTGGGTCATACATGAAATGGGGTTTCTGGTTTCAATCGAAACCCTTGCGGACATATGTTCTGTCTAGCTAAAACAACATTAAACATCTGATATATATGGTAATTTCTCCTTACAATAGGTGTGTAGTAGAGTAGTGAGGATAGAAGTGTATGCCTGGGAAGTGAGAGCTCTGTGAGGACCCCTAAGCACTGTTAGTCTTAAACTGGTGCTGTCAGTAAAACTTATTGGGCAAAATTAAAGGGAAAAAATGCACCAAATAGAACCACATTATACACACATTTTTTATATTTAATTATATGATGTAGTTACTTTAGCAGAGGGATCAAGCTAATTTTCCGATGTGTTTCAGCTTCTTGTAGCTGTTTGCAGCACAGCATAAATTTAGAGCGCCCTGAGGGCTACCCTCACACACCGCAGGGAGATCAGCCCTGCGCAGTGTAGCAGCAGTTAGGGAGACTGAGCGTTCCAATGCCTTTGCACGACACCTCCTGATCTGTATTCTGTGCAGTTCAGGGTCAGGCCCCCAGACTCCACTTGGCTTCAAGCTGCAAAATGCAGCTCAGCATTCAAATATGTCAACGTGTGGAGGAGCGGTCCTGTGGTGAGGAAGCCTTGTATACTGCGTACCGCACAAAAAGAATCTGATTTTTCCTCAGCATGTTAAATAGTAAAGAAATGCTGACATTACTCGGCAGGAGATACCAACACGGAGATGCATGCTTCTGAAGAAGGCGTATTAATGAAATCATCACTCCTTCTCAATGAACAACTAGAGACATGTAAAGGGCTACATTTTCAAAGAGGGCCTCAATCCTGCCTCTGTTTGTGTGCGTGAAACTTTTCATGCAACAAATTATCGGCCCATGCAGATTTTGCACGCAACCATTTGTATATACAATGCAACTTTAGATGAGTGAAAAACAGCTGAGTTTGATTTGCCTGCAAAATTTTTGTGTATCAAAATTCAGATGTTTGTGTTCACAACTGACAGTACAAAAGCGATATGCACAAGAGGTATTAGAATGCAAAATTATACATGCACAAATGGATGTTTGGTAGAGGTCCATTGGAAAATTTGGTCCTTCTACTGTAACTTGCAAATGTTCATTTGTGATCTCTCACTTTCCAAAAATGATAATTCTTAGTTGTGAAAGTCATACCCAGATAGTCATCCAAGGAGAACTTGTCATTATCCCATATCTGAATAATCACTTTGGGTGGGATTCTGAATTCTGTTTGGTCAAGACTCCAAAAATGCTCCTAGGAGTAAAATAATTTCTGTTAAAAACATCTTTAATGTGTTATGAACTGAAAATGCACAATAGCATTCTGATCTTACCAGCAGATTTCATACATGTGCATTTAAGGACCCAATCCTGCCCTCCTTGCCAACAGAAAACTCCCACTGGGCTGGGAATTGCATCACTGTAACTGAGGGCACTCCTTGGGTAAGGAGCATAGGCTGGGTCCCTTATTGTGCAAAATCAGCAGACAGGGCCCAATTGTGCCCTCAGATACGCACATACATCTCTGTTGACTTTAATGGATGAATGTATCTGAGGGCAGAATTTAACTCAAAATGCTTTATCCCAGACTGAGTACTGGCATTCTTTATACTGAACTCTAGAGAAACCCACCTTTTTAGAAACCACACAGAGCTGCTCAGTTGGAAGGTATTGAAAAGGGAAAACAAATCTCCAGTTAAAATTCCCTTCACCATCCAGTGACCTGTAGTGTACATCTGTTTTTTGCTTATTTTCTTCATTGCCAGGCATCCAGCTGAAAGTAAAATGTAAATGTATTTGGCTGGGCACCGCTAACCTTATTAGCGCTTGCTTATATTGCAGCAACATTTTGCAGTGATTACAAACGTGAGGAAAAGGATTTGTATTGTAAAATACTGGAGACTGATACACAGATTTTGGTATGGTCCCATTCCAGCAGTGTAAACAAGAACATAGGAGTTACCCTACTAAATTAAACCATTGGTCCATCTATCCAATATCTTGTTAGTACTTAATGGTAGCTGTGAAGCAGGAGTCTTTATATCCCTAATATGTTTTTTTCCTGTCTAATGTGGGTGTTAATTTTTGCATCTAAATAAATGCCTAATCCTTTGTGAATCGTACTAAGCCATTAGTCATAGGCTATGTCTACACAGCAGCTGGAAGGTCTGACTCCCAGCTGGGGTAGATGTACTCATGCTATCTCTACTTGAGTTAGTGCAGGGGTTCTCAAACTCTTTTGCTGGGACCCCCTTAAAATATTTCAAGCTGTGATGACCCCCCAAAAAGTGACAACCTCCTCCCATGCCACCCTTACTTCTGCGCTGCTGCTGGCAGTGGTGCTGCTTTCAGAACTGGGTGCCCAGTCAGCATCTGCTAATCTCCAGCCACCCAGCTCAGAAGTGCTCAGGCTGAGAGCCGGAGCCCCGGCATGCACAGAGGTTGGTAGCCCACGAGCCCCTGTTTAGGAACCCCGGAGAGAGCACCTAAAATTAGCAGTGTGGCTGTGTTTACTTAGGCTAGCCACCTACGTATGTCCCCAAGGGGTTGGATGGGATTGTACTCTGTCAGCTAGCCTGAGTTGCTACGCATATAGCCATGGCTACACTGCTAATTTTAGTGCACTAACTCGAGTCCGTGCATGTCCACCTGGCCTGGGAATCAGACATCCCGCTGCTGTGTAGCTCATATGAGATCTTGTGGCAGTGAGTGGCACAGATTAATTACTAGAGCTGATCAGGAATTTTTTGACAACATTTTTTTTGTTGGAAAATGCAGATTTGTCTGAATCAAAACCTATCATGGAAATATATAAACTTCCTCAAGTCCAGGATGGAATTTCGAGAGAGACATGCACCCACCTCAGCGCCCTTCCTCCTTTAGCTGGCAGTCAATGAAACTCAATAACCAGAATCTTCAGGTGTTAAATACAGGTGCCAAGTTAAAGTAGTTACAGTTTTAATCTTTTCCCATCTCTAAACATATTTCCAACCTGGATCAACTTCTGTCTTATCACACTTCTGGTTATTTAGGCTTTATCACAGAACACTGAAGCTATACTTAGAACATGTCAGCGCTGGGCTTTGCATGTGAATTATTTTATTACTGGGTTTTACAGGTACTTGACATAAGACTTGGACATTTTAAAGATCTCATTAGACATTCTCACATGAGTAGGTCAGAGAGAGGGTACCCTTACCCTTTCACATAGATGTCACTCATTTCTTCCCCTGTGATACTTTTTTCATCCAGAATGACATCCTTTGTGTTCCAAACAATCACCCGCAAAATGTACCTGTGAGAGAAAATGATTGGGGAAAGAGAATTAATTGGCCAAGTCTGCGCACCAAGGTCTATACAGTGCACAATCAATGTTACTCACTTCTTGGCTTTGCGGGGATTGATGTTGAAGGGAGGGCCAGGAGGTCCCAAGCTTTTGGGGAAAACATCCACCCACATCTGAAGCTTTCCCTGCATTGGTGAAGATGTCAAATACAGGATTTTTGTGTCTTACACAAAACATCAACATAAAAACACCAAGGTGTGAAAATTCTGATTGAGTGCCAGGGGTTTACATTACGCAGTGCAGACTCTGAGAGGTTGCCCAGAAGTCTGTAAGGATCTCTAGAACTAATTTTAGTAACAGTCTTGGGGCCCAGACTTTTTCCCACTAATGCCAGTGACAAAGTTTCCGCAATCCTTAATCAGAGCATGGCTGGGCCCTCAGTTGGACAAATTTTGAAATCAAAGGAATCACAATTATCGTTTTGTTTTATGATATCATATGGCCCTATAAGTGTGCCTGGTGTTTTGCAGCACATGGCCTATATTGCCTGGATAACCAGTCCCTGTCCATGAAACACTTCTTAGCTAGCTGAGGTCATCCTGATTAGTTTTAAGAGACCAAAGTGTGACCATAGTAGATTTCTGCTCTATTCCCACTACAAGTCTATTTCATTATCAGTAACTCCTCAACCATAACAAGCTATTCATTCTCTCCAATGCCTCTCATGAACGCCTTTCCTGGTGGATGTAGGACACTCTGTATAGAGAACCTGCTTGTAATTAGTGAATGCTGGAGAGTACAGGCTAGATTCATCCCGCTGGCACAAGGAGGTGCAATTCAGACCTTGCTATGCCAACACGGGTCACTGTACCCCAAAGAGGCTCCACCGCCAAGGGAAGTCAGGTGGAATTTACACCAATAATCCCTGTCAGGGTTCATCTGGGGCAGGACAGTTTTAATGTCCTCCAGGGACAGAGGCTGCAGCAGGGAAGGGCTCAACCAGTGTATTCCCCTGGCTGTTCTAATGGACTTTACATCCGAGGACCCTCCAGCACAGTCTACTCTGAATGAAACTGGCATAGACACTTAGGGTAGAATCCTGGCTCCACTGAAGACAGTGGCAAAATTCCCATGGTCTTGAATGGGGCCAGGATTTCACCCTTGGTGAACTGAATGAATGCGTTGTTAGTCCTTATTAATCCACTGTAATTCACATCTCTCTCAAGCTTTCTCTCAGACTAAATAGTTTACTGTGAAAATAGAGGAAATTTTGCAAATGTTACTGGCACAAACTCTTCCTCTCCTTTCACTCCTACCCAATGAAACTCTCATACTAAACCTTGTGAAATACCCTCCTCTGGACGGTGATGTAGGGTGACTAGATGTCCTGATTTTACAGGGACAGTCCTGATATTTGGGGTTTTGTCTTATACAGATGCCTATTACCCCCTGATCCATGTCCCAATTTTTCACACTTGCTAGCTGGTCACCCTACTATGATGAGCTCTACTTGTGAGATAAAAGGTTTTCCAGTTGTGGGAATGCTGTCTGGTACCAGCAGTTCAAACCGAGTGCCTTTATGGTCGCAAGTTTATCAGTCTGGGTGGAGACCAGGAACTTCACAATGGTAACAGGTTTGATCTCAAGGGGGAAGGATGCCAAACCACGGGATTATGCTCATTCCTTTGCTATTGGAGTGACATTCAGAACAGCCCCTGCAAATACATGTTCTAGTTTCACTCCTCTCTCCCACTGCTCTGGTGTCTGAGAAGTCCATCTGGGTTGATCACAACAGAATACAATTCCATTCTGTGAAATCCCTCTCTGATGTGGCCATGATGTAGTACCTGGGCACAATGATATTGTTCTGCTACCCGTTTCCCCTCACCCACCTCCAATTACGATAACAATATGTGCTGTAAATCTAGGTATGCTAAGATTCTGCATCTCAGAAATCAAAGGTGAAATGAGTTTATAGTACCTGTGAGATGTTGGGTTGGAAAGTGCTGTACAAGGTCCTTGTCTCCACATGTTCGGGTACCAAGCCCTGGGTTCTAAGGATATGAAGGGCTAGACGCTCTTCACCTGGCCCAAGGTGCTGGTGCAGTGTTTTGTTAGCCTCTGAAAATAAAAAGAAAGAACTGAAATAGGACTGAACTCATGACCCAAAATTGACTCTATTATACTTTTAAAACAACAACCATTCTTGTATTTACCTGTCCATGCAGAGAGAGAGTGCAAACTTTAGTACAACATGTATGCCTTTATGGCTCTTTATGTATTCTTCGTGTTGTTATAAATTAAAGTGTATATTTCTATAAATCTATGCACTCAAAAGAGACAAACATGCGATAAATAGCAATGAACTCACCAAATTCCTCCAAGGTGTAGTCTTGTCCTCCATAGTTAATCCTGCTTCCATTTTCTGAGAGGATAGGAGGAGAGTAGCCTTTAAACCTGGCAATATTTTGCAACACTTGTGTTGGTTTCAGTTGATCTCGCCAGTTATTTATCCCTGAACTTTTAGGAAATAGAGCAGATTTTGGAATTAGTACCCTAATCTGTTTTTCTCCTAAAAATATAAAAATGCATTTGATATAGTGAAATACTGGGTGGGTGGAGTTACACCACAGCTAAATGTTGCCACTTGACTTTGCTATATTAGAGAGTGTTTTGTAAATATAAAATTTCATTGAAGGTCAGCTAAAGTTACTCAGTACATGTTGCTCACATGCTAAAATAAGTTTAAGCCCAGTCTCTGTGTATTAGGAAAGAAGGAATAATTTACAGCAAATTCATCTTATTGCAACTCATGTTTTTGTATTTAACATCCTGTGCTTGTCAGATAACTTGATAACGTGCTCTCTTTGTATGCAAGTAATACTTATTAACAAAAAGACTATTCCAAACAAATTGCAGTTTTTCTTTACAGTGTAGATGATTCTATAGATACACCAAACAGATAGCAGAGAGGCCATAGCACTTTCTATTACAACCACATGAGACTGAAGAAAGCTTGGCTTTTTCATTGATTAGGGATCTTACTTCATAGGCACAATGTCTGAGGAGACAAAAGTGTGACTTACATGCAATACTGCTGTGGTATGCCACAATGAGCTCCAAAGCGAGATAGGAACCTGTTCTCAAGATCAATAATAGTTTCACCAACTTTTTCATCTCGCGTCATCATATCATAGTCATAGACTGAAATTTTCAGATCTTTCTCTTGAGGCAAGAAGCAGCTGAGTTCATACATTCTAAATGTACAAGTATCGAGTTAACATTAATGGTCATTTCTGAGAAGTAGACATTTTTAAGACATTTAGACTCATAGACTCATAGGTCAGAAGGGACCAATATGATCATCTAGTCTGACCTCCCGCACAAGGCAGGCCACAAAACCCTACCCATACACATTTATAACAACCCCGAACCCATGACTGAGTTATTGAAATCCTCAAAAATGAGATTTGAAGACCTCAAGCTGCAGGGAATCCACCAGCAAGCGACCCATGCCCCACGCTGCAGAGGAAGGCGAAAAACCTCCGTAGAAATACCCTTCCTGCTGATAGACCTAAAATTAGAGTTACCATTGCTGTTTTGCTATGTGCCTGCACACATTAATAAATCTGTATGCATTTATATGGGTACTGTGGCTTCAAGGATCCTACCTCTGCTTCTTGCAGATTCTTTAAAACCAGTGTAATCATGTGCAACCAGAGTTGGGACTGAGACAACAGCTAGCAACACATTAGGGAATGCTTTTCCAAAGACCCTGTCTGGGGCCTGATGGCTACTTTTTAAAATTCATGGTTATTAATCCATGTCTTTTGTAGGTGAAGAAACTTTAAGTGTTTTGCCTTGGATTATCTGTCCAATCTGTAACTGTGATGATTATTCTAAATTTCCTCTCTGCAAAACTTCTTTATTGACTCTGGGGTTCGGTGTGCTATAAATATAACACCTGAGACATGCACTCTCTCATACAAGTCATGCTGTTTCCCCATCACACACACTTCCTAGCAAGTTGCAGAAAGTTGTATACAAGCCAGCTTTCAGATTGTTACAAAGTAAAGAAAATTCACAAGCAATGTAGATGTGTATTTTCAATTCACAATATATATGTAACACCTCTGTATATGTACAGTGAAAACAGTTATAGTATAAAGCTATGGCCAAATTGTTCAGGCTTGGGGGCCTGAAATTAAGCACCTGACTCCATAGAGGTGCTGAGCCACAGGCAGGTTCCACTGACTTCAAAGCGAGCGGAGGGGGATCAGCATATTTCTGGAGATGCTTAGAATTGTATACAATTGGGCCCTAATTAACAGCCACCACACGATGGTGAATAAGATGTCAGGGAGTTTAAAATATACAAAAAAATAAGATGAGTGCAGTGTAGCACTGACGGCATGGTGGCACTGTGATGATTTTATCGTGGACTGAGACTCCAAAAGCCCTCTGGAAAACACCAAATAAAAAAACATCAGAAAATGAGTTACCTGCCAAAATCTGGGTTGAGAGTATTGGGAACATAATGGTCTCTGTCTTCAATTACTTTTTTATTTAAGGTTATTTTTATATAAGGATCACACTGTTTGGAAACAAGATGGGAAATAATACCGTTAGGTGGGTTTTTTAAAGCACAAAATTAGCTCCTAAACATCATAAAAGTCAAGTCTCACCAGCCCATTGTTATCCTGTGGTTGGAGATCTAAGGCTCTAACGATATAAATTCGCACAATGCACTCCTGAGGTCCGCTGTCTGGTAGCTCACGGAATTGACGCGGAGGAGCTTGTACAGAGGGATCATCTGGTAAGGGATAGATTCTAAAGGAGCCCTAAAAAGAATGTGTATCAGAGAATCATATAAGTTAGAGATACAGGAGACCTTTTGTTAGTTTTATCTAATCCATCTCCTGCTTTAGGGAGGGACTGCTTTGCTCAATCACACAAAATTTAGGTCATGATCTTGATTGTTAAAGTCACTTACAGTCTTTCCATTGACTTCAAAGGGTTTCGGATCAAGCCCATAAAGATTTAGATCTGCCGCTGGTTTAAATCTAGTTAGCTCTTTGAATTTCAATGGAGCTATGTTGATTTACTCCAGCTGAGGATCTGGCCCAGTGTGTTTATGTGTATTTCACCATTCCAAAAATCATCCCTGCAGGTTTCTTTCCGTGTATAAATCACATTGAAAATATTTTTACCTGTAAAATTCGTGAACAAAGTCACAAAAATAGTGCAAAATGGAGTGCATAAGCTGTCTTGGATTCCATTCCATAAGTGCACCTTACTGAGAAACATTATGGGTGAAATCCTGGTTCCACTGAAAGTCAATGGGAATTTATTAACTTCAGTGAGGTCAGCCTTTCACTTTATATGCCTTCATTATGTTAAAATAGAGACTGTGTACCGTGTCCTCAGCTGATGAAACTGGCCTTCCTCCACTGCACTTCAATGGAGCCAAACTTATTCACTCTATTTGACAGTCTGGCCTGCTATTTTCTTTAACTATATAATAATTGATAATGTATTTTCAACAGATACAGCAAAATGGTTTGGAGGATAATTAATTGATCTTTTAATTTTAAACAGATTATTTCAAAACCATGTACTAGGGCAGCTTCCTATAGCAGTAACCACTGAAAAATAACATGCTTCTCAACCTGTATGCATGCAGCATTTGTCCTCTGAATTAACATGAAGATATCCCTGTAGGAGGGAGATATTTGCTCTGTTGTTCCCCCTCTGTGTCACTGAAAACAAGAGCCTGGTCCCGACAGGTTCTGAGCACTGAGTTCCCACTCAGGCAAAGATCCTTGTTTAGCAAAGCACTTATGCAAATGGTTAAGTCCCAATGAAGTCAATGGGACTTCAGTACACTCTTCAAGTTAACCACTTGCTTAAGTATTTTGCTGAATAGGACTGGGTTCAAGCCCGTGCTTAAGAGGGTTGCTAAATCACAGCTTAAGTAGGAGTGGTGAGTGCAATGTACCTCTCAGAATCAAACAGAATGTGTCCTGCACAGGAGTAGTCTCCATGTATGTGAAAGTGATACACGCAAAGCGCTGCATCCAGCATTTGGTTACTTTTTCATTTCTGATGCAAAATAGAATATTTTTTTTTACCTTAAATTCTCCTGCCACTGAAGGGTCATCATAGTCTTCTGATTTGCCTCTGTACAGCTTAAATGTATCACAGAAGTCTGTCAAGCCCTTAAATTCAGGTACGTTCTCCAGTTCACAATTGTACACCTTAAAGTAAAATTGAAATGACATTTAAAAATTCAGCACACACACCAGGTCCATTAAAAAGCAAGCATCACTTTGGTGCAGAAAAGCTGTACTCTTTTGAGGAGATGTTAGGGCACAAAACCATTCAGTATTATTTGCACTTTTACCTCTTTAATGGGTGGGGGGGGGAGCAGAATAGATCTGGAAAATGTGAGTTGTTTCTGGTGCTGTCAATCCCCATTTGTGTCTTAATCAAAACCTAAATCAACTGCATTCCACAACCTCAACCTGACTTCTGCCCCCCATGGGTGTGTAGATGAAAAAGTGGGAGTGGTCTTAGAAACGCTATTTCTGGCTCCAACTTACACGGATGCACAAAGAAAAATATTAATTAAACATACAGAACTGCAGACTCCATCTTCTCAAAGTGCTTCTGACCTTTCCTCCCAGAGAAATCAATGGTAAAACTCCCATTGAGATCAATGGTGCAGGTTCAAGCCCTTAATATTGTGTCTAGTCAATAGAGGAAAAAAGTGCAAGACTTTTCCGAAACCCCTTTCACTCCCTTCCCTCTCTCCTCCTCACATGCCCTTTGGCATAAATAGAGCAAATCTGAGGTGAGAAAAGTCATGTTTCTTACACTATTAAAATCAGGAGGATATTATGGGTCTTACCTTTATCTTGGCTTCCCTATTTACACACCCCACATAATGGCAGGTAGTTTTGTACCTGCATTTATTTGCAGTTGCATCTAGTACAGAGATACATAACAATTTATGCATCTACACATCCGGTAGATAGACATCTAAATGATGTGTTGTGCTTTTTGACCAGATGAAAACAGAAAACTAACTCCAATCCATTTAGGGCTGCACAAAAACACCACTTTCACCATTCAAGTTTTGGTATGCACAATATGATACTTTGGAGAGAATTCAGATGAAACTTTTGATGAGCGAATTCCACCCTCACTACAATCCCAAATTTGCCATAGGTTGGACTGCTTACAATTATGGCAATCTGAAAAGACAAGACTTAATCATTTGTTTTGGAGACTAAACAATCACATAAAAATAATTATATGTCAAATAGAGGGAACACTGTGGGCCTACCAAAACATGTCCCTTTAATTTATCTTGCATAGTACCTTTAAAGTGTCATATCCTTTTTGAATATACTGTCCACATTTTACATGCTCTCCTATTGAAGCGTAAAATTTGCTCCACCAGTCAACAATTTCTTCTTCCTTAAAAAAAGGAAAATCCCTTTTAGCTATAAGCAGAAATGAACTTTATAGCATGCACTCCAGCCTCTTTCTGTCATAATATAAAACAGATGCAATGAATAATTAAAATATAACAAAACCTACTATTCAAATAATAATAAAGGGCTGAATAAAAAAGAGCAATGAAATTTAAATTAAGGCTAAACTGTTTTACTTAACTCATAGGAATTTACAATACCAGGTCTGATCAATGGCATGTCTAGTCTAGCATCCTGCTTCCAGCTGCATGTACCACTTTGGCTGGCCGTTCTTCTTGTAAACACACGTGGCCACAGCAGTCTCTGCATTTTGGCTGTTGCGATGAATTTGAGATATTGGGATGTCTGTCTCCTCCAAAATGCATACATTTAATTAATTTGTAATACCCAGAGTAAACCGGTCATCAAATGATTTCATATGGGGCTTAAATCCAGCAGTCCTGACGTAGATGAAACTCCCATTGATTTCAATAGTACTGATACAGTTAGAATAATATTGGTCAGATCCTCAGCTGGTGTAAATTGGTGTCGCTCCACTAAAGTCAATGGAACTATGTTGACTTTACACTCACTGAGGATCTGGCATATTGACTTCAAGAGGAGTTTTGTTTCTTTCCCCTTATACTTCACAACTGCGCGCAAAAGAAACATCTATTGTCCCTAGTACTGCACCATTACTGTGGGCAAGGAAATAATTTTAAGAGTTTCTTTCAATTATTTTGCCAGCAGCTTATCATAGATCTGTTGTGTATCTAAATGTATAAGGATTAGACATTGAAAGTCATCTCTTATTTGTAGAAAGGAATCACTCTAGAGAAAAAATCCATTTAGTAATGTTTTTTATTCATTTTAAACATATGAAAAATACCAAAGGATTCTTGCATATATAGAGGGAAATAGTAGTACTCAGATCAATAAATCTGTTTCTGTTTTACTAACTTTTGGACTATATGAGGGTTCACAATTCCGTTTTGCATAATTTTCCCAAATTGTTCATTCTGGTCAGAAAGTGCAGATATTTTATTTTGATGTTTTTCAAAAGTTAAAAAAATCCCTCTTACAACCCCAAAAAGTACCAAAATCAGAAGACTTACAAGAAAGCACTATGTTATTATAAATGATGAACACTGTATACATGTAATTACCTTTTCTGTAAGCTGCTCATTAGGATCCATTCATAAAAAAGAAGGGAAAAAAGGGTAAATAAAAAACAGGTTTATAATGTTGTACATTTTGGATGGGGGAGGATAAAGAAGGACAGTTTAGTTTTCATATAGAAGTTTATATTTCACAAAATGTTTCACTTAGTACTTAGGAATTATTCAGAGATCATGTGTTGGTTTATTTGTTAAACTACAGTATTTATTACATACCCAGTGAAAAAGTTAAAGTTCTCAGAATTGGGGAATTTATTTTTTGGTTCTTGTAACCAAGTTTTAAAAAGTAAATAGAGAAAATGTCTGTCAGTGTGTTTATACTCCTCTTACACCCACAGTTTTCACTGACTTGTTTTGGGTGTGCAAGGAGTGCAGAATCTGCCCCATACTTTACTTGGTTGGTTCACTTACAAGGGTGTCCAGGCCTAACTATAAACCAAACATAATCATTTTAATTCCACAGAAATTTTGTTCCAAAGATCTTCACATACAGTAATTTGGGTTGTTTTGCTCTTTATGAAGATTCTCATATCTTACTCCTTATGTGCTTATAAAATAGTTCCTAATGCTCACAAGTCTTTTTGTTTGTCTTTTTATTGCTGGCTTTAAAAAATTGTGGACATTCAGGAGTCTGAAAAAATGTTAAGAATTATAAATATATGCAACAACTTTCACAATCTCAAAATTAATTATATAATCACATTATGAATAAGAATCTTCCATTAAGAGCAAATATTGTACCAGACTTACTTGGGAGCAATGATTACCACTAGTGATTTTCTGTGTTTATATCACCCATTATGGTGTTTGGATATTAAAATGTAATGTACTTCAGTCATCATGGCTAACTTAAGATAAAATGAGAAGTATTCCATGATAACAAATTATTTCATACTGTATGAGGATCAGTCACAATTTCTAAAGATGCAGTTTGCCCCCAGAAATTCTAATTACACATTTGTTCACCTACAGGTATGTAATAAATTTAAGTCACTTTGCATATTTTAATCTACATTTTTTTCCAATACTAGTTCACAATGTTGAAGACAGCTGAATGACAGTTTTCCAAGGAAACAACTTTGTTTGCATTAGTGTGCAACAAGTTTCATTCTTAATAACCCCAAATTAAGGGGATTTACCACAAAACATGGTTATTTATGGTCTCTGAATCTTTCATCAAAACATAATGTTCCAGGTGCTGAATGAGTTAAAACTAATTTTTTTCCTGATATACCTTTAAATGTCTTTTCAAACAAAATCTGAATAGCTTTGAAAAATGTTTAAAATCCAAATCCCACAATTCTCCACCGCAAACTGTAAATATAATCTATGTTTTGGAAGCTGTTACAATTAATAAGCAAGTCTCATTCATAAAATGCCAGTGATTTAGGCTTAAATCATTATATGATAAATTGAGATTTTGGAGAGAAAATATTCACTCAACAAAGGCCAGGAAGAACAGATGACCAATTTCTTTAGCTATCCAGTGACCTTATGATGTTTTATTATAAATGCTCTTTCATAACAAGTATTGAACTGTTATTTATTTATCTGCTCCAAGTTATGGAGACCCTGTACTATCAGCTACATTTGAGTCTTAGCAAGGTAACTGAATGATCTTTTATTTAATTATTTACTATTGATTAATTTTATCCAAGTGTGTTTTCCCCCCAGGAAATCTAATTTTAAATAAAATTCAAATATTTGTAATGGGGCTAAACCAATAGCTAATTCTGAAATGTTCAGGAGGTAGATTTCTACTTCAAACTGGAGTATAGATATATGACATGTCAAGGACCTGGAAGGACTTTCAAGTGACTGTAAATACACTACTGTACTTGATATAAACAACTTCCTTCACTCCAAAATCTCTCTACAGAAGAATTGAAAGAAGTGAAAGCCGCACGACCAAAGCACCTAAATCCCCACTGTGGTTATCTTCATGCATTAGCTTCATACATACATACATGCACTGTTGTTGGAGAAGCCATTTTGCTGAGTGCTGTTGACATACTGCTTAAGCACTGGAAATTGGAACGTAATTGATGAAACTTCTACATCTGTGTCATGAGTGTGTTATCTGCATATCACGTATGCTTTCCAAAGATGTACTTTTAATTCTTCTAAAGAGTCCTTATCTCATAAGGATGCAATTACTGTCTGCAATGCAGTATTACATTTGCTAAACTAAGGTACAACTCTAAAAGAAGTTGTCGAGCACACTGTACAGTATTTATAAGTTTTCCCTTTTATGGTGAAATCCTGGCTCCGCTGAAGTCAATGAAAGTTTTGCTCTTGACTTCATTGGGACAGGACTTTAACCCTATGAGTCTATTTTATTTATAGTTATTAACTGACAAAAAATTCCAAATATGGATTGGGAACTTGGAAAGCATTGACACAATTAGAACAGAAGGCCTGTTCAGATAAATTAGTGGAAAAGTTTTGTTTCTATTATTTTACGTTAAACGTCGGGTCCATATGTGGGAGGATATAGAATAAAAGGAAATGCATTATTATGAGGTCTCTAAATGAGTCTACCCTTTCTGACACCAAGACAGTGAATGAGTAGTGTAAAAGGGAGATAGATGTTGTACAGTACATTCAATGAACACATTAGAAATAGGGCCAAGCCACAAAATTTGGATCTGAGTTTGAACTTTTTCAAAGTTCTGGAGTATTTTCATATGTGGCCTCTGTAACCTTAAAATAATCTGCATTTGTATAAAGGAAAAGGTGGAGCCACACAAACCAACAAAAAGAAATAAAGTCAATCCTGAGACTGCTGACCTGTGCTTAACTTTAATACGGAAGTGCATAAAAAAAAAGGCAAAAAAGTTCCTGTGTGTGTGAAACATCTGGCTTCCAAATACAAATTTTATTCTTCTGCTTTTATTTTTTTAAGGAAAAATTGCTATTAACATTATGGAATAAGAGCCTGCACAACTTAAAATTTTTAACGGGTAATTTTGGTTTTTTTGTGTTTTTTTAGAAATTTTGTTAATTAAAAGCTTCTGCAATCAGTAATTTTTTAAAAAGCCCACAAGCTAAGGCACAAATGTTGCAAACTTAAAATTAGTTGGATTTGACACGAGATTTTAACCAAGAGCAAATTTTTTTAGTTGAATTATAAATACCTGTAAAATAAGGTTTTATAATGGGATTGCTGAAAGAATCAGAACAGTACTTTAAAGAGATCCACAAGACAGAACAGGAAGAAAAATACATGATGGCCTGGCAGCAGACAGGTTTCACTTGACATGAGTTTGGGATGGCTACAATACTCAGGGAAAGGCAAAACCATGACTGAGATACACCTGTCATTCCAAAAGAGTGTTAATAAATCCTTTATACCATGGTCTTGATTCTCCACTCCTTCCAGTTGTGGCTCCCTGATTCAGGAGTTTCCAACCCCAGTGGCAACTCTAATTTACACCAGTGGAGGATTGGGCAATTCTTTGCCATACCCTCTCCATCACTATCCCTCCTCCCCCCTCCCACCATGCTGCACTCCTGACCCTTCCTTCCTCTTATTCCCAGGGTGAGGGTGGAGACACGGAGAGACAGTGCAGAAGGAGGCAGAGGGTTCCCTTGTGCAAGCGGAATGTTCCACTGGCTATCTCTGGCTGGTTCAAGGGCCTTAGCTGACCAGAGAAATCCCTCCCCCTGCATTTAGTTTATTCCACTTATTTTTAAAATGTTTGGAAAGCATTATGATCGTTAACTGGTACTATATTTTGCATGCCTCTGCCGACTCCTTGTGTTGCTTTGCTTCCACTAATCTGACATTTCCTGGATGTCTCACCAAAAACTTTAAGCCTAGTGTGGCTACAATTAAAAATGGTCACTTATTTTTTCTCCAAACCCTCTCCTCTTTTTGCTTTCTCTCTTACTGCTGATAACACTGTAATCATCTGTTGCTCAGGAAAATAACCTGCGGACATCATCGACTCCTCTCTGTTTTTCTGTTTCTCACAGCCGTAGTACACCCTTCAAGCCAAATTAGGTAAAATATTTTAAAATGGGATCAACATAGAAAACTCAATATTTTGGGGTGGCAAACTGCAAGTGCTTTCCAGATTTGACTGTGATCTGCTGCTTTCACGGGCTCTGTTACAGAGCAGCTACACTACATGAAAGACAACAGGGATTGCATAAAGAGGGACCCTCGGTAAAGCAAGAAAAGCAGTATTTAAAAAAATACGATGCACATTGTAACTGTAAACCCTAATGACCAAAAAAAAAAAAAAAAGGTAAATACGCACAGAAGCAGTTGTTTAAGATCCAGTGTGCTAAGCATTAAATCTGGGTGAATAGCTCAGAAATGTTCAGCAACTGCTTGCTCTAAAACATGAATTCAGCGTCAGTTGTTGCCACTGTTGAATTCACTTTGGCTTTTGTGATTGCTTTCCAGGAATAGTCTGGACAATGAGTTTACTGGCAGGAGTGGTCACAAAAACATTTTGAATTTTAAATAAATATTCAAGAATATTCACCGAGCACAGGTTTAGAACTTGTAAATGCAAATATTCACAACAGAAACCTGATTTCAAGTGTGACTCATCTAATCAGGAAACAGAAATGTTCCCTATGACCTAAGAGTCCAATCAAGCCAATGAACATTTGCAACAATCTGCTCATGAATGATCTAGAAACCAAAAATTACTCACCAAAAGTATTTACGGAATAATTCAGAATAGGAAATGCATTTGAAAAGTTATAAACTGCTCACAGACAATTCATGAACAGATTGAATAAATTGTTTGAAAATACATTATTATCAATATTCACTCCGTTCAACTTTGCATGCAATACAATACATGGTTTCGATATAAAAAGAGTAAGAATAATTAAGATTCTTCCTTTACTCCCCTGCCACAATACAAATTTATTTGAAATGACACTCCAAAAGGCTCCACCAATTTTGCAGATGCTTCTCCGACTTACAGAAAAATCCAAAGTTGTACGCTAAGCAGTTATTAGTAAATCATGCATCCAAAATATGAAAGTGAAGCATCAAATTGCAAAGATTACCTGAGCTGCTAGTAGTGGCCGTGAGTCTTCCACTTCAATGACCACATCCCGACGAGGCACAGCAGACAGGAGGCTAACTGCAAAGGAAACATTATGTGAAATATGCTAGTCAGTTTTGCTAACTGAAGTTCAAATGTTATAGCAGATGTAAAAGAATTTACTTGGCAATGGTTTCACTTTCAAAGCAAGCAATTATTTGCTAAGTTTTGCTAACTGCCACTCAGGATTAGCTGTTTAAAGAAATTTGCAAGCATTATGTACAGATTTCTCTCTCTGACACACAAACCTACATACCAAATGCAATGGAGATTGAAGAAAAAGCAATAACTGCAAAAAGTAAATACAAGGGACATTTTCAAAGTTGCAAATGGCAGGTAGGTGCCTAACTCCTATTGAATTTGCAATGGAAAAATGGTGGCCTATATGCATAACATGGCAGCACAGTAAAGTCAACTGATGTTATGCATTATGAGCCTGATTTTCAGGCTGATCCGTGTGGATGCTCATGTGGTCAAAATGCATTGAGCAGATTAGGTCCTCTGTTTCCTGACTACTTCCTTCTTTTAAAAGCTCATGTGGTATTTCCATCCATTCTCTGGAATAATGACAATGGCTGTCTAAGGAGAACTGAACCTAAACTGAGCGAAAGGTGGGAGGTTCAAATAAGCAATGGCTTTCAAAATAAATTGACACATAAAATGTAAAGCCATCTTTGTAATAATTCCCTCTTTGCTTTCAGAGCTTTTTATCTTTCTCCTTGAGCAGCAGTTCTCTATCAGTACTAGCAATTACAACAGTCATTTAAAGGCAGTTATATTGCATATACATGCTCCAGAAGCCTTTCGGAGGTACCAGCTGATCTGACACTGTTGTAAGAGTACAGAGATTGACTTGTAGATTGTTGTCTCTCTTCTGAGGCTCTGTAGATTACTGCATTGCTGATTAATACTGTGGGTTTGATTTTTCTAGTCAAACCACACAGTCACAAAAATAATATACAGCACTAGGTGCCTATTGTCGAGGAACCCAAACTCATGGGTCCTTAGTTACACGTCTGTTGCCCAGCGGATGGTCCAAATTAGAAAAGTTTATTCTTTATGTAAAGAAGGTGACCCGATGATCAGGGCGACCCTAAGCATACATTTCTTAAAGCTTATATAGTCTTACACAAACAAGTCTTTTAAGTCACAGTTTTCATGTCAATACGTTACTAAAAACTCCTTATCTAAGGAATTCCTTAGTCTCCCAATTTCAACTCCCCCTATCTAAGTTGCAAGGTCTTTTTCCTCATTCTGTACGTACTGGCGCCTTAGGCCTCAAAACTATCTTATTATTGCTACACATAATAAATTAAACATCTGCGAGAAAGGCACTTTCCATCTCATGCTTTGTCAGCCATTTAGTCAGACTGGTTCATCTGGAAAAGAGAGAATCCATCATCTTTTCCCTCAACACTATAAATCTATGCATTGTGTACAATGAACATTGAAGGTAGATTACTCCTGCCTTCCACAGGAAAAGGGGAGAATTGTTATTTTCTAGCTGCCTACCTTTTAGTTGTGGTGCAATGTCTTCTTTAGTATTATAGGGATCACAGCGGAAGTCTTCCAGTAAATCAATGGTACACTGTCCCACAATTGGTTTCCGTCCAAACTGTCTGTGGTCTATCACTTTAATAACTAGTGATGGAGTGTACAGCTCCTCTTTGGGCAAAAGCTAGAAGAGAAAAGTAGAATTTAGTTGCTTGTGTTTAGAATCATGGTAGATAAAAAGAATAAAGAGTTTTTGCCTGAGTAAAGACTGCAGGATCAGGCCCCAGTTTCAATAATTTAATACTGAACTCCCATTTTCTGTGAATGTATATTTCCATACAACATGTTGCTCCATGCTATGCTAATTAAATAGATGTCAATATGAACAATCTTTTTAAATACATTTATTGCCTCAAAGTAAGATGTCCTGAGTCTCAGATATTCTGGTAATGAGGGCCATATAAATACCTAGGCATATCTAGAGACAGATCCTTGACATAGTCATATTGATTAGCAGCATATGGGGATACATTGTTTGTCAGCGTTTGTGAAGAAACGTTTAATTATCATTATGAGAACTTTTGGACTCAAAGATGAATGTCTTACATTAAGACAAAGAAAACTTGATTTTTATATTAAAAAGGAAACAGAGTATAAAACATTTAATCTACTAAAAATCTTTGCACTGTAAATTTGGCATCATACCACTTTCATGAAGAGAACTGAACATGGAAAATTAGGTGTCTTTTTGAGGTTTTTTATCACTACAGACTCCACCATTTCACCACCGCACTCTACAATGAGACTTGGAGAAGTAACAGAAGCCATTTGGTAGCTTTTCATGTTTCGTAACCCCCAGGCAAGAATCTGTAAATAAAATCCAATATAGGCATTACTAAGGGAAACCACTATGCTAACATTGACACTGCAATAATAACTGGAAGAGGGAAACAATGTCTTTCCAATTATTAAGTATGGCATATACATCAAGGTGTTTTACCAAAAATGTTAATGAAATTATACAGGAAAATAAGCCATCTCTATTTATTTCATTACCACATTATTTATGGAAGTGAATATATAAAGATATTTTCTACCTACAAGATGAGATTCCTATCCTCCTATTCAATAAATCTAAGCAGCATTCACAGTACCTCGATAGCAGTGAGCTGAACCACAGGTCTAATTCCTTGAGGTACCATGTAAAGCTTTGGTGCTCTTTGTGATGGAAGAATTGGAAGGTTGGAGCCATCCTGTTAATACAAGCACAGAAGCACAAGTTTCTCTTCTGTTTTTTAAACAAAGTGCATTGTACATACTAAAACATACACCACTGTAGTTGTTTCAAATATGCCCTTCAGTGTGGAAGAATATGTATATTTTTAAATTACCTTTTCCCTCAGAATAAGCTCAGCAGCTAAAAGGATGTCCCCACAAGCTTTGCCTCCATTCATGACAGGATACCAGAGAAGCTTAGGTGTGATGTCCACTGCTGGGGTTAGCTTTACCATAGGAGAGCAAACACTTCTTCCTAGAAACTCATCTTTACCCTGGACAAATTAGGCAATCAGAAATCACAAATGTAACTATCTGCTATCTCCAAGTAAACAACCCAAGGGGAATCAAGAAAAAAACTTTCACCTACCACTTGGTCATTGTCAAAAAGTTCAATAACCACATTAGGTGGATTTTGTGCCACTGTCTGCGGGTCTCCATAGATTTCAATTTCATTAAATATAAGTGTTTGGTCCCACGTAGGATTCAGAGTTGAATGGATGATCTCAGTGGTTTTGCTTTGATGGAGGAATGAAACGTGAGCATATGGATCTGAAACACCACACAAAGATTTAGAAGATATACTTTTTCAATAAACAGCGCCAGATCCCTAGCTGATGGAAATTGGCCAATGTACACCAGATGAAGATGCTTACCATTTTTCCTTACCATTTTCCCTTCACTTTCATATGCCTGTTCCAGCTTGAATCAGAAGTACAAGTGCATTAACACCATCACACAAAAATAAATAAAATACATAATTGTGGCCTGGCTATACACAAGGAATGTTAAGAAATCTCTGGTGAGATTTTTAACCCAATCTTGCAGACCAAAAGTTGCTTATCTGAGCTAACCCTGAGGGGAAAAGATGCAGGCACAATCTCATCGCCATCAGCACTTGCCCCCCACAGCTGTCAAAATTCAACTATGAATTCCTTATGATGACAGGTGTCACAGATTTTCCTTAAAAAATTTCTTCACTCTGTGGATGCTGCATCACAACATTAAAACCTCTCCTTTCTATCCAAGCCCCTCAAGAGCCATCAAGTCACTGTGGGTCCACACAGGTGAATCCAGTGGCAGAATCTAGGCTGTTACAGGGTTGGTAATATTTTTCACTATCAAGCATGCCTGGATTTGAAACTATAACTTGGAGCTGAAAGGCTCCATATTTCGTTAGCAGTTCCCTGAGCCATCTGGTCCCCTTTTCAAAGCCTTTCATGATATACAAATACATAATCACATGCAATGGAACAATTAACACAGAACTGATGTGAACATTTAACATACCAAATTCAGAGTTCGGTTACTGCAGAGTTTGCTCAGTGCAATCTCGAACACCACAATAATATGTTTAATGATTAAAATGTTCTGTGAATCAGAAAATTAGTCTGAAAACTAAAATGTAATTTTGGTTATACTAGTCTCCTCTTAAGATTACTGATATATGTCCTCTATCTAAGCTTGTCCTGATGCCTCTGTTGATATATAACTCCATAGACTCATAAATAATACAAAGAGATCGTTCTAGTTCTGACTAGCTGCTGAACAATAAATTCTAGCAGGCTATTCTACAGATCAAGCTTTGGCCTCAAACATGCTTATTTATGGCAGTCCCTTCCTCTTGTGAAACAGAACTAAAGGATTAAAGTGTTCTAGGCCTACTATTAGGTAGACCTCTAAATCACTGGGATCTCTGAAGAAGGTATCTGATGATGGATATTAACATTTCCTGTACAAATTGTCATTACCAAGCACCAGAGGCTATTTTAAAGGTTATCTTTAGGTCAGCTTCAACAGCCTCTAGCAAAGTAACTAATCAGAATTTTACATACTTTGTGAAACTCTTCAAACATCAATATTGTAGAAGTACAAGTTTAGGTGTTAGTTTACATGTGTCTGCATCTGAGGTACTTGTCTTGAACTATGCATGGAGGTTTGTTGTAAGTTCCTTGTATTTCTTTTTAATTGCTGCATATTCAAATAAGTCCAAAACAGTGACATATGCTATGTACATAGAAACTGAACTCAAACAACACGTGAGAAAACAGCATCACTGCTACAGTATACATCATCCTCTCTTTCTATAACTAATTAAGGAATGCACTAGACATGTTCAATTAATAATAAAAAGGAAAGAAGAGGAAGAGAGAGGATGGAAACATAGAAAAAACAAAAAAACCTAAAAACCCCAGTCCTCCTTTTACCCAAACAAAGCCATTAACCACATATTGATCCTAATCCTAGCTTAACTGTAAAAGTCATATTTATACAGTATCCCATTTCTGTCCACCCAATGGAATTTTTCATTGCAAACAACAAAAAGTAAATACTTCGGTACCTGATTAACTATTAGTTTACTCTGATTACAAAGATACAGACTGATACACATGGGTAGAAATATCTAAGGCTTCCCCTGTGGATCTATGATAACATCATACAGATGGATACCATGAGTTAAAGTGATTTATCTGTTCGTCATGCTACCCTGGATAAACTACGACAGTTTATAAATCTTTAAAATAGATAATGTGATAATATTACCTATTGAGGGGTAAAACATTTTTAGTTCCTTTTGTACAATTAAACACCAATGAATACCTTTGTACAAATGAACAAGATCCATGTTTAGTAATAAGGTATATATAAGCTGCAATTTCTATACAAGTCAAGATTAGTGCTAAATTAATATAAAACTTTAGCTAAAGCAATAACATGAAGATATAGACTGATTCACCTCTGCTGTTACGTGTGGGGAGGGGGCTGAGTTACAAACTGCATAGCCTTGTGCCAAATAGAGAAGCTAGGGCCCAAGGGATATTTGTCCAGGGGGAAGTACAGGCAATGTTTGCATTGCCACTCTCTCTATAGGATTCTGTTGAGGAGAGGGGTTGGCGGAGCTGCCAAGGGGGTATTTTTGAATCACTACATTCCCCAGATGCACTAGCCACCCCTCCTTATTGGTCAGCACTATGCATTTTGGGGATGTGCAGGTCAGCTCCAGATCTCCCTCAGTAAAGCTGCAATTTCCCTCCGGGCAGAATTACTGCCACAGGGACCTACAGCAGGTGAATCAAGCTATCTTATAGCTGAAAAAAGCCATTCATTGTAGGGAGTGGGTTTGCTATTATAGAAATGTGCTGAGATTTTAATAGTATTTTTCCATACCTGAAAAGCTGTCTTTGTCTAAAGCTATAAGATTTCTTGCCTGATAGATGTAGCAGCGAAGATGATAATTATACACTCCTATACAAATAAACAAAAAGAGAATCCAAATGTAGTGACTAAAATTCAAAGGGTTTGATTCCTTTAATTAGGCTATTTTGTGTTTATAAAATAGGCATTTGATAGCTTCTCAACCAAAGCACAAGCAATACTATGTATACCATGTATTAACTTGATTATTTGTGACCAGTGTAGTAGTACTATCAGGCTAATATATGAGAACTGCTTCTACAGACGAGCACAAAGTAAAGGAAGATCATTAAAATGGGATAAAATGGATGCCATTCAGCTTTTTCACTCCCAACTCTGCAGGAGACTTTAAAAAGTCCTAACAACTTACTCTAGTCAAAAGAGTCTGATAATCAGATGTAACTTCTCATGAATCTCTCTATAATTATATGAGATTAGAGGTCAGAACCAACAGGTCTTTCTTCAAGACTTTGAAGCTAGAAGTAGCACTGAAAACTGCAGGATTCACCCCAAAAGCATGCCAGCTCCTGAATATATTTGTGAACATTTTTTAATTCCCCTCTCTCTTCCCCAAATCCAAAAAGTTGATCCATACAGTTCATTAGTTTATTTTGGGTGAAGACTGATTCTACTGGGAGCAGGAATCTATTTAAGTACATTAGAAATTTTATTTAAAATAATAAAATTCCATAAAATAGTTTTATTCAGCTCAATATCTAAAGATCAGTGAGTAAATGGACAAAAGCCTAAAATTCTTTCTTTCTTTGCTTGCCTTTTTATTTTCACAGTTAAATCCTGTTTGAATCCTGAAAACCAGTTAAACTGCTTACAAACTAGAGCTCTGGTTCCTTCTTCTGACTGGCCCCCTAAGTGTATGTTATGCTCAAGAGAAGAAATTCTTCATATTCTACTGTTGCTTGGTTACAGCAGAATTTAGCAAGCTGTTCCCAGACTTATTTATCTATGATTCATAGGAAAGGAGAGAGGACAACCCAGAAGTACCAGTGGACTAACAAGAGTGTGTGTACAAACAGGAAGAGGTGAGCTGAGAGAGATGACTGTTTGGATCCAGATCTGGATTATGTTTATATTAGAGTCTGAGGCTGGAATGCAGCTCAGTTTTGTATTCAGATTTGGCAAGGGAAAATCTGGTTGGCTGCTCTGATTGGGTAGTCACTGAAACGTGCATTTGGCTCAAAAAGAGTAGCGTGAATGGAGGGTCAATAGCAGAACTGTCTATATTGCACTATTACTAATATGGTACGTCCTAGCTATCCATTGACTTTAGGTATCTGTAAAGCAGCTATCAACTTGGGAACTAAGGCTGTGAAAGTTTTCATATAATTATGAGCTACGAGAGATTTGACCCATATTCTGTAATCCAGTTTACTACTTTTGCTCCTGTTCACTCAAATATTTTTATTTACTTTTCTGCAGACATGATTTATATTTAAATCTTCAAATGATGGAAACAGAAAAGTTAAACATTATTAGTCATATTATACATTGTTTGTCTTCCAGTAGCCACTCTAGGCCCCAGTCAGGGATCAGACCATCATTGTGCTAGGAGCTGTACAAGCATATAGTTAAGATACAGACCCTGTCCCAAACAATTTACCATCTTGATTAATAACAAGATGCAACAAATGGATGAATAAGCGAACTAGTGGAGTTTGAGGGAGAGGAGGATGAGGTAGCAATAATATGAGTACATTTTCATGTAGACTAGCTGGGTTTACAATGTGGTTCCCTATCTGGCTACCAATTATCAGTGACTGGTATGCATAACTACAGAAGCGAGTCATTAAGAAAGGATATGGTAAAAACCTACTGTCAAAGCTGCAAGAAACAATTGGAGTGTTGGCACCAAATACACGTGTGGCAGACTCCTTGGCTTTTTCTGAGCCCTTCACTTCTCCATCTTCAAGGCTAGTGTCTGCTCCCTAAAATCATATACAAAACCAAATTCACTGGCATTTAAATATGCAGAAGAAATCTGATCTTCATGTAAGTGGCTTCTTATGTACACAGTGGGCTTCATTTGCTCCTGTTGGGGCAAGGAGAGGTGCAAATTGTATCCCCCTGAATAAATGAGGCCTACTATACTCCAGAAGGGTATCATGCTTGGGTGCAGGCAAGGGTGTTTGCTCCACCACTCTCCTTTGGGAAGACAACTTTAAGTTGGAGTCAGAGCTCTATTGAAATCAGCCATAGTGGTCATGTCCACTTCCTGGCCAATGCTGCCTGCTTTGGGGAATAAACTGGCCACCTGCAAGCAGAGCTGACAAGAAGGGAGGGCAAGGGGGAACAATTGTTTTGAGTGCCTGAGTTTGAGGGGACCCAAAATGTCTAACATCTGTGTAAATAAAGGGAAATGGGAGGGGGGCCCAGTGAACATCATGTATCAGGGCCGCAAATTTCTCTCGATGGGCCCGCTTGCAAGTGCCCTACTGCAGGAGAGATTGTATGCACTCTACATTGACTACCAATCTCCTGTAGACACCTTTTGATTGCTGGGGGCGTTATCCACTAGGTTACACTGGCAAAAGCTGGCAGTAACTATGAGCTGTGTCTAGCCCAATACGTATAGTCTGAAAAGAAAGAGAGACGCTAAAAGGGATTTTCCAAACTCCCTGGAGTCAGGACCAGGGGGAGGTGAAAGAAAGAAAACAGATATTATAAACTAGATGCTTGTTATTTGCTGCTTATGATGCAAAATGGGGGGGAGAGGAAATGTAGAGCCACTGCCACAAGGTGGATTTTCCCTAGTATGATGCCACCTCACTTTTTAGTGTCCAATATCCTAATAAAATACATTAGTTTCTTTCACAGTGTAGTTTATACTCTCCCCTGCAGATAATGTCTTAGCATATACAATGTATCCTTTAATAAACCTACGTAATCATTAAATTCTGATGACCTATTAGTGAACATATAAATATCTTTCTATCTTCTTTCGGTTTGTACGATCCCTCTATTTGATTGCCTGTAGATGCAAAATATCCAGCAGAGGCAATGCCCGTCCATACCTATTAGTGACACAATTATTCTTTGATTTATACTCTTAAGCAGTTCTACTATGGTTGGACCATCTCCTTCACTTTTCCAGCATTGTGCGTCATCTACTGGTACAGTTTCTGCTGCTATGTTTCATACTACGCTAACACAAATAATTCTAAGATTCAAATAATATACGTATTATGCAGGAGGTCCGACAACATGATCATAATGGTTCCTTCTGGCCTTGAAATCTATGTATGCCTCAGTCACACAGCAATTTAATGGTTATAAAGTGTCGCACACAGTAGATTCCTGTATTTAATATATATGTAAACATTCGACTATTAGTTTAAAACTTATTTTCCTGTTAATTCAATAATTACTGCCGCAATTTTACTACTTACAAGAGCACCTTCAAGTTTAAAGATAGCTGCTGCCCCGTGTGTGTCTGAAGGAGCCATTTTTCTCCTCCAGCGTCTACGGCGGAATGTGTCAGAACTGCGTTGTTTCCAGTGAAACTTCCAGCCTATCAAAGATGCGTATTCCCATCCTTCTTGATCTTCATCAGGTGCCCTTACCTAGGAGACATCAGCAGAAATACAAACCATCCACACTGTACTTACATAAATGCCATAAAAAGTCTGCAACAGTTACAGTAAAAACAATCAACCCCTTTCAAAATAACTAAGTGAAAGACACTGTTCTACAGCAGGAAAGGGTAACTAACTACATGTAAAATAAAGCTGTTTTAAAATATTTTTCTTTTGGATATAAACAGAATGTTGTTCTGCACTCTGCAAACATCATCTGTGATACTCATTTCAAACACATTCACCACTACAAACATGTATTATGAGTAAGAAATAGAAACCCTTAACTACAGTTCTAATCTGCTCCTTTTACCTTTGCGCCTCTTGTTGTGTGGGTTGGATCCTTTTTGCGTTTTCGCATCAATCTTCGCCGTCTGTGCGTATGATACATTTTCTCTGCAGCAACCCAGGACTTTGGCTTAATGTCTGGAGGAATGGTAATTCCATATTCCCACCCTAAAACAGGATTCATTAGTTATCTTTCAGATAAATAGTGTAAGTTATAAACAAGAAGAGTTTGGTGATTTTAGTGTTAGAGCAGTTCTGCAGATGGTCAAGTTTCATTGGAAATAAAATAAAATTCATAAGGGTTTATTTTAGTGTTGCCAAACCTAAACATTTAAAAGTCATGGGTCAGTCCCCACCCCCAAAAAAAGAAACCCAAAAAACCTCCAACATTTTGGCTTTAAAATCATGAGAGTATATTGTTAACAATAGACTTGGAGTTCTTTTTATTTACTTTCTGGGGTTTGAGATGTTCCGGTGCACTGAGGTCATATTGTGATGCTCTACAACCAGGAGGGCTAGAAAAGTACTTTTTATTTTCAATGAAAGCTGGAATTTAACCGATCACATGACCTCAGGTTTTAAGAAACACGCCCATTATTGCGAGACACATGACAGAATCACAAGATTTGGCAACACTGCAGGGAGTTTTTATATTTCCACTCAACAGTACTTGAATTCAACAGCCAGAATTCTGGCACCCAGACTTTCAGTGAGTCTGACTTCCTGTTTTGGAAGGTATTGTGACCTCATGCACTAAGGCTCAGCCTTAGCACAGGTGGCAAAACTGCAGAAGAGGAGTAAGAAAACTTAGATTCCAATGATGCCAAACATCCTGTTGTTTCACTGGATTTTTAAAAAAGAAAATAGCTCTCGGAATGTCTTCAGGATCTTTTGGATTCATCCAGATTCAGGATAGTTCTGCAGACGTCTGGGCTTCACAAATACTTTTTAAAATTTTAAAGATAAGTTTTGAAACTTTCCCTTCTATATTTCCCAAGTCACGTGTTTCTTGAACTATTATAGAAATGTTCCATAGATTCTTTGCTCTTTGACAGGTTTGAAGTCAAATATTTCCTCTAAACACCCTTACAATATCCTAACAATCATCTCATTACATGGTTTATGCCACACCCTCTTGAACCACTTGCTGCTGGATCTCTGGATCCATCTTACATTTGGATTAATTATGAGTAGGTGGAAATAAAAGCAGTTCTAGTAACAAAGAGCGTCTCCTTACTATGCTTACAAATTTTTAAAGTTGATCAGACCAGTGGTCCATCTAATTCAGTATCCTGTCCCTGACAATGGCCAGCACTAAGTTTCATAGAAAGGCACAAGAAACCTCATAACTGACAGCTTTATAACCAGCCATGATGTAAGTTTCTTCATGACCCTTTTCAGTCAGAATTGGGTTATGCCCAGAAACTTGAGGTTTTATATTCCTTTTAATGTAACTGGATATTCTCATTGCCTATGCAAACATCTCATTATCTATATCAACCCTTTTTAAAATCCTACTAAGCTTTTGGTGTCAATACTATCTTGTGACAATAAGTGCTTACAACTTAAACACCCCAAAAGTACACCTTCTTCGATTCTGATTGATAAATGTGATTACCTACACAGCATACTGTGCAAAATGGTGGTGCCTGTGATCTAAAGGAGGCCCGGTACTTTTGTTCTGAGCACTTTGCCTAATATCATGGCAAATTCATGTGCTACTGTGGGATGCTGCATATTTTAGTGGGGTTTTTTTAGACTGATGATAATCTGATGAGCGGGTGAGTAAAAGTTGGATCAATGGGAATAAATGTAGGTAGTGGGCAATTTTAATTGTGGATTTCTTTTATAACTGATATCAGTTTACTTGGTACATGGTCCCCTAAGGGTAAATATTGTCATTAAAATGAAGTAGATAATAATGAACTACTTGAAGCATGTGGCTGTGTCAACACTAGATTTGTCATTAAAATTTCCCATATTGCTACCGCCAATGCATCTTCACTGCTGGGAGTCCTAGACTAGATTGGCCATCGGCATTTTAATCAGTGTCATCTGACCTTGTTAGGATAAATCCCCCAAAGGCCAGTATGGGCTGATGTACGTCCTGCAGTGTAGATCCCTAGACCCACTGTGCACTCTCTGAATTCAGAGGAATGGTAGCTGAGTCCTTTTTCTGCACAGGAAGAGGAGAAGCGTCCATGAAGGGTCTCCTTAGTATGTTGGTATAGAGGGTAGAATCGGACCCTCTGTTATTTCAGCCCATAAAATTCCCAGGTGGAAATATTCAACCACCACTTTGTATTTTAAGGCTGTTGGCAGTTTTGCCTGAGTAGAGAATGCAATTATCATTCCTTTGGAGCGTGAGTTGACACTTTATCTTTTAAGCCTATTGCACTGCATTATCCAACGTAACACACAAATGTAGACCCGCCAGCTTTCAGGCAAACCATCACAACTTAAAAATAACTGCAGTATGATTCGCGCTGGAAAAGGGGAATATGACTGTGGTCCTACTAGCTGAAATAAGTATAACACACTCTCGGTCTCATGCATCAGCAGAGTATTTCATTCAACACCAACCTGCATTATCAGCATAATTATGAAAGTTCCCAGAGATCCCAATCAGGATGGGGACCAACTGAGCTAAGCACTGTGCAAACATCCAGAAAGAGCTGGTTCCTGCCCCCAAACACATTACAGTCTAAGACAATAAGTGAGTGTAACAAACCACTGGAGAATGAGGGTAACAGTTTTATAATTGTGTGTGATAACATAGCTTTTCCAAAACACGATGGTCCTAAATGATCACCACATTTTTAAAAAAATTATGAAACAAGCGCTAGACTCGCCATAAATTAAGGTTGCAGCCAAGTTTCTATTTAAAGCCACCTTTCAAAAAACAGATCAGCCTTGAAATATAAAAACATCCTGGAAATCACTAATATCTCTCTATCTAGTTATTAACATGCTCTTGGTAACTTGTATTTCAAAATATTGTAGTGAGACATAACCTGTTGAAAGTTTTGGAATACATTCTTCTATGTGATTATCTGTGAAGTTTGTCCTAATAAATATAATATAAACAGTTAATCTTACCTTTCTCATCCACCGCTCGATTTATATCATATATCCAAGCATCATCTTCCAAGATCCATCCAGGGGGACAGGTAATTTCCCCAGGTGGCGCAGCTTTTTCTCCATTCTTTCAGGTAGAAAAAAAAACCCCAAAGAGTTACTTTGCCTTGAAATATGTAAATATTGCCCAGGTAGCATAACCATATCATAAGACTGAAGAGGAAGGTGGTGTGGTGGGCTCAACTCAGGATGAAGCAAATATTTTTGTAATAAGTATCTGGCAAAACATAATTGTATTATTCTGTACTAACTTGTTTTAGTACACTTACATTTTGCTAAAGTCAACATAAAATATTAGACATTTCCAAAGCCCAGGCTGCAGTGAAAGATTTGGAAAACGGGGAGCAAAATAGCTCACAGTTATGCAAACCTCTTGTAACTATAGTTTTAAAAAATGAAAAGAATTAATTTCTAAGAATCTCACCACATCTGTGTAGGTCTCCTCAGCTGGTTTCCATTCTCCTCCAGGATAACGACTCTCATTTTGGTACACTTCATCGGTAAACTCACTGTGACCTGCATCAGCTTCAGTAAGCAAGCTGTGAAGTCAAAAACAAATACGTTATCAAAGCAAATTGCTAAAGTACAGTTACTGAATAGACGTACGGTACAGTGTGTGCACATGTGCATGCATCCAAAACACAAATCACCATCCACCTGACAGCTGAGTAGATCTGCTTCTATGTGCCAAAGGCCCTATTGCTATTAGCTAATGGAGATGTTCCTTTAGCCACTAGCAGATGCCTGTGCTTTTGTAGCACAAAGATTTGAGTTTCATTGCACTGTCACCATGAAGTTCCAAATAGCCAGAGTGTTCAGTATAGGTCACACATAAGACTTACTTTCCTAGAATTTCCCACAATTGCTACCTCCAGAGCACTCCATCAGTGGTAGCAACAGTGAGAACTTTAATGTAGAGCCAGGCAACTGAGCACCAATGTCTTAATTACTGTGTTGTCTAAATCTGCGTTGAACTCTCTCAAAAAGTGTATATGTATATATAAAACACTAATGTACATCATATGTGTACACATGTATACATGTATAAAATATAAACAAGTCTCACATCAGAACTTTCACATTTTCTACAGGTCTATAGATCACTTATTCTGTGTAAACTACAGGTATTTTTCTAGCTTATTTTGCCCAATTAAACTGCTCTAAGTACAATAGCTGAATCACTGTTATAGTTGAAAGACTGATAGTCATAAAATAAAAATCAGCGTTTCCCTGAAGACTACATACAAGCTATACATGACTACCCGTCAGCTAACTTAGGATAAAGACGGGAAAGGCAATTAAATAGGCCACTAGTTGATTCTTTTGTCACAGCTAGTTTATTTGTTCATTAAAATGTTGCTGAAGTGCATCCAATATCAAACTTTTTCATCTACAATACTGTACTCAAATGTCTCAATTTTTCAGAAAGTTAGCTGACTGTGAATTTGGACCAACTTGATTCTTCTCCACTTCCAAGGTGTGACTGGGTGTTTAAAAAGCAAATCAAATATATTTTATACTTGATATATATTTTATACTTGATATATATTTTAAACTGTAAACATAATAATTACAAGATTACTAATTATTTCAGAAAAAATAAATTTCTCCGGTTTTAATTGCCTGTCAGATTTGATTTCAGAAAGAGCTGAAATCTGTTCTGTAATGCCATCTACTGGTCAAATCAAGCTGTGCAGGTTATTTCTGTCTAGTGGAATAAATGAGGCATAAATGTATTTATTTCATACTTGTACAGGAGATTTTTCCTTTATCATTTGAACTGTTCCAAAATGTATATTTATTGCTTTTCCACATCATAGACCATCAACTGAAAAAATAATCTTGAAAATCAATCCATCTACATGAAGATTTAATTACTAAATGTTAAGAAGCACCCAACAGAAGGTATCCTCCTGTTGTACAGTAGCAGTCCTTCTGTGCTTGCTCACTTCAGAAGAAAACACCAGAGTGAAATTCTTGGCCCCACTGAAACAAATGGAAATTTTTGGCCAGAATGTCACCACTAGTAACTATTACACTTTATTTCATTCTATCTCTGTGTATGTGACCATGCACTGTTATTAGGCTACATCCCCAGTAAAACCTTTAAGATTCAGTATGAACCTGGAGAAAGTTTCTGGCATGGAATTTACATTAGCAAATGATAAACCAAGGATTATGAACTATGACTGAGAATCAGTCTCAATCGGTTAACCCAACTGTGATAAGCATTTCATAAAGGGCACAGAAGCTCTTAGCATATAAAGAAAAAAGAAGAACAAATAAATACAAATTAAAAAATCCATCAGATGATCTCCCCAACTAGATGGAGATTTGTACACAGTTGATATGATGTGAATTGGAGGTTTATAATGGACTCCAAGTAAACTGAAATCTGAAGAAGCTTTTGTTAAACTGACAGCCACATCACAATAGTAATCTGAGCCCCTCCCAGTCTGCTCTGTATCTTTTGTGTTAACCTCTCAACATCTCAGTTGTACCTCCATGTTACAGATGGAGAACTGAGGCACAGAGAGTCTAAGTAACTTGCCCCCAGTCACACAGTACGTCTATTGCAGAGCAGGGAACTGAAAAATAGCATAGATGTCTTTAGTGTCCCAGACTCGTCCACTAATCACTGGAAATCCTTTCTGCATGTTCACAGCAGAAGGCTCATACTTCCTTCTAATGATGTAAATACTGATTGTACTGTTAATAAATAACTTTGGCTGATAGGCTAACTTACTCTCCTTCTACAAAAGTTCTGTTTAAAACCTGTCCAACCACACAGAAACCCAACAGATGAGTTTATTCTATACATTCAGAAATTAAACAACTAAGAAACATTGCAAACCCCTTATTACTGTTTGACTGTATAGGAATCAGAAATCTGACCTTCTTTCAGGATCAACCAACCATTCTCCTTCCCACTCCCAGCCCTTTGGGGGCAAAAAGAACTCTCTTTTCAGTTTGATTTTTCCTGTGACATCAGAAAATTTGTGGCGACCCACGAGTCCTGAGGTGCCCCACTTTCCAAACATAAGAGCCTGATTTTCATACTGTTTGAGAGAGAAGAATAAAAGAGCACTTTAGGGTCCAAAGAAAAGCTCTTTGGGAAATATAAGCATATATTTATGTAATTATTACAATTAAAACATTCTACCCTGCGTGGCCCATATCTGAAATCAAAGACCCAGCTGACCAGATAACAAGTATGGGTAAGATAGCCTTACAAACACTGTGCCATACCATTTATGGTGCACCATGTAAGCAGAGATGGGTCACACTGATTTACCAAACCTGGCCATGTTCAAACCCAGACAAGGAAGTCAATCAGGCAAAATATTTGTTCCTTCAAACAGCTGGGTACCACTCTATTTCAAGTCATTATTCATGACTCACCTCTCAAAGTGGTCCTTGGAATAATGGTATCAGCACTAGTGACTGGCAGAAGCTAAAGATGGTGCTTCAGAATACGCGTATGATGTTAAGAAGTTTGCCCCATTGACCTAAAATACAACTTTTCATGTAACTAACAGCCTACTTTTCATGGCTGAGGGAAGGCACTTAGTAAATCCTTTGGAGGACCATAGCTCCAGACTGTTTTATACTCCAGACAGAAACAATTGGGGCTGTCTCCTCTATATCTGCCGTCTCCATCTCAGACCTCATTTCCTCGTCACCAGTACTCTGCCACTGACGAGTTCAATGATCCCTTCATTTCTTCCTCCCTCCCTCATCTCAGTGCCTCTTCAGTGCTGCCTTGTATGCAAAGAATCCCCTTCCAAACTACATCCTTTCTTCATTCAAATCTACAAACTGACTGCTTCCATGCTGCCTGCAAGAGACAGCTTTAACTTTTTGGTAAATAAATTCTATGGAATTATTATGATGAGAACATATTGTACTATAAATGAATAACTGCATGATCCTGTTACTGTAAACCTTGTCCTGCTCCATGTCTCCCTCTTCCTCTTGTTGTTATTTCTTGTTGAATCACATGTAAAATCAGATTATAAATTGATTGAGGGCAGACACTAGTTTCACATTGGCATGCTTCCATTGTCTTTAATGGAATTATTCCTGATTTACATTGGTGTATGTTTAATCAAAATTTGTTCCTGATTGGTCTGGGTATTTTTAATCCCTTTGTGTTGTAAAGTTTCTAGAACATTTTTGGATACCATACAACAGCAAAAACGTTGTCCCATAATCGTTCATATTTTTACTTAAGAATTCATGGATTTTCATATTCACCTTCTATTTTAAAGTACTTTTACTACAGGTGCCTGGGTACTACCAACGCATCTAACTGTAGGGCTGATGCCTACACAGGCTGTTTTAGTGATGTCATGTGAGTAGCAGTTCAGCAACTATATAGATGTTGATGTCCATTACTGGTTCAGTGACTGTTAGTAGGTAGGACACATTAAAGCTTCCTATATCTTATTATTAACAGAAGAAAAAGATTAGTCTAGATTCTTTTAATATTATGGTCTGTGCAATTAGAGCATACCAAAGAGGCTATTTTAAATACTATTCACCTAATTTTCACCATCCCATTACACATGGTAACTCTTAACATTGCCATGTTATGGTATATTCTCTTGTCAATTGGAATTTGCTGGGTTTGCTCCAATTTTTCTGTAATGTTTGTTCCAGTGAATCTTTCTGCTCCTGTGGATTAACCATTACTAACCAATATAGCCTATGCACATCCATTCTCTGCTCAGATATGAACAAGCGATTAAAATAAAAATGTTCTTCACACAGTAACATGCTATGGGCTAGATTTTAATCTTAATTATGCTAGTATAAAAATAGAATCACTGTACTTAAGTCAGTGGTGTTGCTTCAGATTTCTACCTATCTAGCCCAGATCAGATCTGATTTTATGAGTTTGTCAAAGACATCATCTACTTTGCACCTAATCTAGTCATTTATACCTGTGCAAAATGAGTATAAAATGACACCTGTACCTCATGTCAGAGTTTCAGTACATTTCCAGAGTAAGTAACAAAGTTTCATGTAAGAATAATATATTTAATATCAGAAGCCATACCATTTCTGCAGAAACACTGTATGTTCCTTCTGCAAAACTATTGAACTTCTTTTCAACTGCAGTCAACCCAAGCCAAATGTTAATTCTCAACTGCACTGGAATTTTGGCACCTTTGTTCTTGTCCTGTGGGTACTGGAATATGTAAAATGAATAGTTATCCTCTATTATCTTAGACAGTAATCGTAGGTTCTGAGTAAATGTACATAATAGAATATATGTACATGTATATAAAAATAATACATGGCTTTTCCAAAAACTCCTGCACTGCAGTTTCCTGTTTCAGTGGTTATTTCGAAATGTCTCTATCAACAAAACCCCTGGTGCTTGACAGCAGTAAAAGAGTTCACTACCACCGGAAAATATCCTAAAAGTAGAACCCCACCCTTGATTTACTGGCATGTAAGAGCCAAACATCATCAAGTTGTTGCTTAACTCATTTCCTGTGTTTCCTTTCCAAAGTCTCACTCACTAATTAGTTTCCCTCTGCACAGCACTGAGAATTATTATAACTTCACAATTCAGCATTGGTATTAGTATTTCTTTGTCTTGAGAAGCTTGAAAAGCAGAGTTCGGAAAGAATGTTTCACTCAAATAGGAGGGAAGGGCTATACACAGTACACAGATGGATACACATTGGAAGTTTTAAGGTAAGGGCCTGTCTACGCTGGGAAATGTCCCAGCATAACTACACTGATATACCAGTGTAACTACAACAGTATAACAATAACTCTCTGGGTATCTATTTTTATTCTGGAATAAGAGTGCCCTTTTCTGGTTTAATTTATAAAAATGTATACTTTCAAAAAGACAAACTTAACCAGAAAAGTCTGGAATAAGGGTGTGCACCCAGAGAGTTATACCAGTATAATGATAACAATCTAATTATACTACTATACCTCTGCTGGGAAATTTCTTCATATAGACAAGACCTAAGTATTAGGGTCAGATTAACATCCAAAAGTTTGAATATTTATCTTCAACTTCTCTGAATTTTCCAAATCCCAGCCAGTAAGTTTCTACCCATGACATCTCTCCACATGCCTGCTAGCAGCACCAGTCCACATGTTGTCAGAACAACTGGCTCACACTTCGGAGCTCTGGGATGAGGTTCAGAGCCACAGACCAGAAGCTGATTCTGATTCTCGGTTATAATGGGCTTTCCCCTCAGGAGCAGGGAGCTGTTCTGGGGAAAGCACATGCCGTTTGGCTCTTGTGGCTGACACCTCTCACCTTGAGTCTTATCACACCACCACTTCAGAATTCTCACACCTCTCCTGTGCTGCCTCAGACTGTGCCATACTGTAAATCCTGCCAGCAGCAAGCTACTTAGGCTGCTGTCATCCACTCACAAGCTTTTCTGCCTCGTTTTGTAGAAAGTTGTACTAAAAATGCCTTTTCTCCATGCTGTGGATCGAAGGAAACAGTATGGCCCTATGTATCTTAATGGAAGTACATACACCTTTCATGGAGTTAACGTTACATAAAATTAGCTAAAGGAAAAATTCTGATGTTAACAAAATTTCACATTGTTTCTAAATTCAAGCTTTGTTGTTTAAAGTTCCACAATGCTATATCACAGTACCTTTAGAAAGACAGTCTGGGTCTTTCCACAGTATTTACCAGATGCTTCACGACTTGCAGTAGAATACAAAACCTGGTGTGCAGGAATGCGGGCATAAGCTAGTCTCTTCTCCCCCCGGATCATCCAGATGATCACATCAGGCATACTGTTTTGTGGCTGTTTTTTTTAAAGGGAAAAAAGAATCAAAACGATATTCTGCAGTTAGCAGAATTGCAAACTAATCCAGTGTTTGGAGAGCAAAAACAAAAAGCAGATATCTTTCAGGGACTTATTTAAGACAAAACAGAAATATGGATTCATGATACTAATATATGGGAGGAATTATTCATTTGCAAATAAATGCCATACTGTTCCGAAATGATAATTACAAAAAAAAATCAGGTATCTGGAAAGCCAAATAATTCATGTAAAAAGATTTGATAAAAAGGTGGAGGTTTTCTAAGAACATTTTCAGTCACAAATGGTTTATGATTAATATGTTAGGTTAGATTAATTGGCCCATAATGTCCCTTTTGTGCTTCTCCACCAATGAGAAATTCTTGGCCTGCATAGAGCCTAAAGTCAGTAGGATTTAAGTACACACTTAAAGGCTTTCCTGAATAAGGATGGACTTAGAATCATAGAATATTAAGGTTGGAAAGGACCTCAGAAGGACCATCTAGTCCAGTGGTTCTCAACCTGTGGGTCGGGACCCCAAAGTGGGTCGCAATCCCGCTTTAATGGGGTCACCAGGGCTGCCGTTAGACTTGCTGGGGCCGGGCGCTGAACCCAAAGCCTGAGCTCCACCGCTCTGAGCCCTGGGTGGCAGGTCTCAGGTCTCCCCCACCCCTGTCCAGGGCTGAAGCCCTCAGATTTCAGCTTTGGCCTCCCCCACCTGGGGCGGCGAGACTCTGGCTTCACCCCCATCCCCTTCCTGGGGGTCATGTAGTAATTTTTGTTGTCTGAAGGGGGTCGCTGTGCAATGAAGTTTGAGAACTGCTGATCTAGTCCAACCCCCTGCTCAAAGGACTTAAGCATATACTTAGGTGCTTTCCTAAATCAAGTCCTTAAAGATGAAATCATTATAACATGAACTTTAGCAGATGCTATGTATACAGCCTGCCAACTCCATGCTGCCCCTTATACACAGCCATTGAATGTGTGTTTATTGCAAGTCTCAGATTGATTATCATGGTTTTTATCAGTGATTTTTAAAATTAGCAATGCAAAGAGAAGATGACTATCACTGTAGATGATATGCAAACAAATTAAAAGAGACTAGCTCATGTGAAAACAAGGATTTATTCTGGTCTAAAGTTAATCAAGAGATTAAAAAAAATTAGAATAACTGGGTCTAAACCCAATTTAAATTGGCTTCTATAGTTGCTGGCCCACGGAAATTCTGGATGAATTCTGGAGCCCACAAACCACTAAAGAAATTTTCAGTTCTGGGATGAAAGTAACATATTCTCCCCCTTTAAGAGGACTCCAGATAGGCTCAGTAGGCAGACAGTGCTGGCCCTTTAAATTAGAACTAAGTCTTTGGGCTTTACCTAAGAAAAATTCTCAGTGAAGTCAATAGCAATTAAAAACTTTACAATAAAATACATTTAAACACTGGAAAGAAGCGTTTTTCACTTTCTGAATTTTAAAATTAGAGAAGAATGGATGAAGGTTTCTTTTAAGTACTGTGCAATACATCAGCTTGAAATCACTGTATATGCAGGCATCTTAATGATTTTGCTGAAACCGTCTTTTTAAACCAACTGAATCATATGTATTTTGAAGTACTGACCTCTTCAGTCAATTGCACTAATTTATCTAACCAGTCTTCAATTTCTGCCAAAGTGACCTTCACGTCAGTAGCATCATTTCTCATCCTTGTTGCTGCCTCTAGAATGTGTTTTAGAGACTTGATGCGCAGCTTTTGGATCTGTGTGTCAAGGACTGTGACGTTGGATTTGCCTTCTAAAAGGGGAAATGGTTTTCTGAAAAGAGAAATAAAAACTTTTAATAATATAAATCTTCCCTCTTAGCATCTAATTTCATTAAACAGATATTTGAGAAGCATTACTATTCATATTTGAAAGAAAAAAATTAAACTGAGCCCTATAATATTATGTAACATCACATGTAACATGTATTTCTTCATGGCGACAAAAACAACAGAAACCCATCAGAATAGTGCTATAGGATCCAGTCCTGCAGACACTCCCTACTGGGATTTATGCTTACTACAGAGTTTAATCCCACTGAGTGCAGCCCTAGGCTAATAACAAGCACTACCATAGTACTGCCTTATATAGATGTAATTTCTTTTGCTACGCTTTTCAGTTTTTTTACATATCAAATTATTTTAGAAGATGCATGTCTAGGAATGGATTTCAAAGGTGAAATCAACAGTTTCAAACTACATTTAGATTCCTTTCATTGACTGGAAGTTAAGAGTGCTTGGCAATTCTGAAAAGTAAACTGCTTATTTAAGTGTCTAGCTATGAAGTTAGATATCTAAATTTTGCATAAAAAATCCACTGCATAGAAACTGGCGTGTCATCAAAGTAGCTCTAAGCAATTAATGTAACTGGGAAATTCATTAGCACAGCATCATACCCCGGGGAGAAAGTGATTGGACGGATTTCTTAAAGCAATAGATAACTTTTTCAGAGGTTTTTAAATGTATTCCTTTTACAGGAGCTCCTTGCCACCCAGTTCATTAAGGTGCATTTAATATGGCATTAGAAGAAGCTCTTTTTCACAGCATTTTCCTGAGCTGTTGCTGAGCGTGAAAAGACTTACTACTTTCTGAACCATGTAATCAGAAACCAGGTGCTCACAAAATCTCTGACCCTGCAAAATCTCAATACCAGCTGTATTGCATGCCACCATAAGTAGTCCTGTTGCCTTGAATGTTAGTACTACGCCTGGTAACGAGTATTTGTGGGATTGGGCCTAAATATAATAGAATTCAGGCTACACCAGCTACCTTCTGAAAGCTGCTGCAGATTTAAGGTTCATAAAGGGCCTTAAAGCCCGTCGCAGCTTTCTATTAATCTAAAATATAATATGCCAAGGAAAATTCTTTTACAAATACAATATCTGGAATTACGTTTTCTTAATGCAATTCAAAAGTTTTTTGTAAACTCTCTAGTGACTGTCATTGACTGTGTGTTTGTACAGTGCCTAGCACAATGGGACACTAACCTACATAAGGCCCCTGGGTGTTACCGCAATAAAGGTTTTAATAATACATTTAATAAAGCTATAGGAATTGTTTGAAAGCAAATGTATGTGCATGCGAGTGAGAGAGAGAGATTTTATATATATCAGAAGTGGATGTACCTACACGTTTCATGTGGCTTTTATGATATGAGACTAGGGTTGATCCTAGCCAGGGTGCTGTCCTAAATGAATTTCAATGACATTCCCTTTCTGCCCATCCATTCTGTCTTGTCCCTTATTAAACATTTTACTGGGTCATTAAATTTCATTTAGGAATTAAACTTCCTATTAAGTGATTTCTTACTAAAATGTAACATATATCTATTGTGTTAGTACTTTATTCTCTCTCCTTTCCTTTCCTTATTTTTTTCTCTCCATTTGATGAATCTTTTCCTCCCTCTTTTTATGTCTTCTCTCCAATTGTTCCCTCTTTCCCATTTTTTCCCTGTGTTTTATGTTTTCTCAACCACTTCACCCATGATTTTTCAATCTCTCTCCTCCAGCTCAGTCTCTCTTCTCTCTCATACTGCCAATTAATATCCTTCTCCTTTCTTCTACAATCCCCCCAGTTTAGAACTTATTCTCCTCCAACATGCTCACTTATGCTCCGTCTACACATACACAACATATTGACTCACATTCATTCCCTCCCATCACAGAAACTTTTGAACAGATTTTTTTGTGTCCTGGTCTTCAAGGAGAGACTGAGTTCTCTCTCCCCTCCCCTTGAGTAGGCCGTCTAGAGAAGACTCTTCTCCCTCCTGGAGCAGCGTCTGCCCAGGTTAAACAAGCTCAATTCCAACCACCTACTCAACAGCAGCTTTGCTGGACCACTTCTCAGTAAATACTGATTTGCTGTAATGTCACCTGTAAAAACTCAGCCCTTTAGAGAGAAGACCAGGCTAGAATTTTCAAAGGAGTCTAATGGAGTTAGGCATCCAAATTCCATTGTCTTCCAATGGGATTTAAACACTTAATTTCTTCAGGCACTTTGGAAAAGCTCAGTCTCTGAAGTTATGTCAAAACATGGGTAGCCACATAGATAACGGATGAATTTCAGCAACCAGGCACTAGACAGTATTTGCTTTCAGCATTTTCTCCTAATAATGGGTGCAAAAAAAATATCCTTCAACTACATTGTTACAAACAAAACAAATCAACAAAACATCCCTAGTAGGCAACAGCAGAATGTATAACGTCACAGAAGCCAAATTACACTTTCAAAATGGGCGATTGTGAGTGTGATTGTGAATGTGTGCAGAGGACAAAGGGCACTAAGCACCCACAATTTCAAGAATGGCCCTGCTCAACTGATTCTTTTTTAAAAAGATGCTGTTTCATTATTGTCAATTATTACTATAAAATAGAGTGATAAGGCAAGAGAAATGGGTTCTGAGGTGATTTTCATGCTGTCTTGTTATCTTCCTGGGCTTTTGGAATTTCAGTTTTCAGGCCATCTTACAAGTGTAACCAGTTCTGCAAGCACTGGAACTTGCCTGATGCCACAGCAAAAGCAACAGTGAATTTTTTGGGTAACTCTAGAATGATGAGTTAACCAATAACTTTTACCTGGTATCTTCTATAAGTTCATCAATCAGCTTCAGCCATATCTCTGCCAACCGGTTTTCAGAAACTTTAGCCTGTATTCCTGACTTTAGGGCAGCTATGTTGGATTGCTGGAGGGTGTAAAGAAAAGGAACAGCACATATACACTTACATTCTGTTATTCATTTTAATGTGAGTTTCAGCAAAAAACGTATTTATTTTGTTTTAAAAAACCCCACAAAGACCATAAAGACTGCTGATCAGATATAATTCATATTTAACAGGCCTGATCCTGCACTCCTGGAACAACTGCTGAGAAAGGAATGCCGGATTAGGCCCGATATGCTTAACAGGACATTATATTGCACCTACCTACCAATTAAAATGCACTCCTACGGCCCTATGCATCCCCTGCTGTATAATTTATACCTCCTTCTGGAAGGAACACACTGCAGGGAGGGGGGTTGTCGCTTCAGTTCCCAGAATGCAGACACAACTAACTCTGCTTTGGCAGCATTAATATGTCTATTCAGGAGAGCAAAATGTGTCTCCCAGACTCTGGTCCCATAATTTGCTCTTAAAGCCCTCCTTCCCACCCCCATTCCTAAATTTTAAATCCACAGAAATAATTTAGATGGAAAACATGAAAAGAAAAAATGTCCTGAGTCACTTACCAGCCTTTCAACCATGGTTAGGATTAGGTTCACGGGATCCAGTCTATGACTTATATCCTCCCAAAAGGAAGTCAGTGTCACTACAGGCTTTGTGTTCACCCATGGCAGGTAATAGTAGTAGTTACCTGATAGGAAATGGTCACATGTTAGAGTCATGTTTATGGGTCTGAAGGCATTCTTACTAAGCACTTGAGACTGTCATCCTTAGTTATGTTGAGCAGTCTCTTATTCTGTGAGTAGCTCCGTTGATTTCAGTTGGCTTATTCAAGCAGACAGGATTCAGTGAGAAGGTGGCAGAATCTTGCCCTAATTTATCTAAAGGATTTATATATTTCAGGTAGAGTAGTGCCTCTTGGAGAATAAGCATTTGAATGGAATCATTTAGAAAGCCAATCAGTATTTTAATCATCTGAGAACATTTTTACAATATTCTTTCTAGTAATTCACTTGTGAAAGTAGTTTTTTATATATTTTTTTTCTTTAAAATAAAAATGTTTTAGAATCATTTTATGAGGGCAAACTTATGTGCTTTTAAGATGCCAGTCACCTTGTTATCTAAGCACTGGATGCACAGGAAGCTCAAAGGGGGATTTTCCTCTTTCATATCCCTAGTTTTTGTGTGCATGTGTTTATAATTTTTTTATTGATGCCCAGGGCCTATTGACTTTAATGGGATTTGTATCAACCCCAAATTGAACAAATTTCATGTATAACTAACTACAATATATCGGAAGATATTAAAAGCAAATACAAATTACATATTACTTTCAGTTATATCTTCAGTACTGTTTCAACAAATCAAGGTGGTTGTGATCTCAAAATTTTAACAATAAACAGATTTGTTTTCCAGAAGAGAATTCTGTATCTTTATAGGCACACTTCTGTAGCATGCTTACCATCAAATACAGCCCGGCTGTATTGAGTTGTTGAAGCTAAAGGCTTACAGGTGGTGTCAAACTTGTTTCCATAATTGCCAATGCTAACCTCAAACTGGATAGCCTCACCAATATCTTGCAACATAGTAGCAGAATGAAACACAGCAGACAGGCTGAACTTTCGTCTGCGCTGATATTTCTGTAGAGTATTATAAGGTTTTTTTGTTTTAATTAGTTAGCTGTATATAATGGTAAAGAGTTAGAAAAAAAAAGCAGTATACACATGGAAACAACATTTATCTTACTATTTTTACACTCTCTCTCTCTCTCTCTCTCTCTCTCTCTCTCTCTCTCTCTAAGAAAGCAAAGGAAAAAATAGAAATGTGTAATAAAATAATACATTTGAAATAGTAAAGATTTCTTAAATCACAATTCCAATACTGGAAGGAACAGAAAAAGTAATTTTGATAGCCATATATTCAGTAATTTTTGTGGGGAGGTTTCTGATTGTATTATTAATGCTCTAAATAAACAAAGGATTTAATTATTGCAATTTTAGTACGTCATGTAATTCTCCAAAAGGAGTAAAACTAAGCATTTCACATCTATTCATATTGACAAGTGCACCAGGAATTACCTCAACAACCAGTATATCATCACTGGAGATCGCCTCTATCTTTTTATTAACAGATTTGCCGTCAAGTTCTGTAGATAGTTCAACTAGGATTCTGCCTCTATAAGAAACTCCTTCCTCCTGTAAGACAATCACACAATTCTATATCTAATTGCTAAAGAAGCATACACTTTTCTGGCCAGCGAAATTGGAGTTGGAAGCCTGGCTCCATTGAAGTTAATGGCAAATCTCCGATTCACTTTAATGAGGTCAGGATTTCACCTAGTATGGTAAATAAACTTACATATTTGAACAAATGTAAAATAATAATGGGTTTTAACTTCTATTATCGATGAAAAGCAAATATATTTAAGAAATAAAAACTGTAAATTACAGCTGCAATATATTTATGTATGTTATTCTGGACAGCATCAAAACCACTGGCATTAAACAAATATTATATATATATATATATATATATATATATATATATATTGTGTGTGTACATACACATATATATAATTTGTGGAGTAATTGAAAACTACTGCCCCTTAGGTTGAAAAAGGTGCTGACAAAGGGACACATATGCTACAAGCATCAATCAGGTAATTAGTGCCCGCTGGAGATCACATTGTCAGATTGTCAGCCCAAGGTAGATAGGTTTTCTTATAAATTATATCCTTCAGCCTACATACAGTCATTAATCCTTCCAAAATTGCATTTTAATCTTAAATGACCTGCAGAATCAGCTGCCTTCTGCTGAGGCTTTTCTAAATTAGCTCTTGGGATGATGCATCCATCGTGTTTTAGACAACTGCAGAGCTTCAGCAGTAATACTGTGCAGAGAAAGCAGTGGCCGTGGTCCTCCCCACCTGCAGATATCTTGAGATCCATAAGGAAATCCCACAGCTCTTGGAGCATACAAGATGTCTGGAGAATCTGCAAGGGATCCCATGCCAGGACCTCTAAGCCAGCACCGCTTCCTGAGGAACAATCCTATCAGAACCTCCCATTGCACCTGGCCCTAAATCATTCTCGATGGTTGGCTGTAGTGTCAGTATTTTTACTTACATGAGAAGATCGCATTGGTTTGCCAAGAGATAATGTCACACAGAAAGGCTATCCCCAGCCATGCCTAGTCATAATCCCCTTTCCAAAAACCCAGATGTCCAATTGGACATAGCTTGTGTGCATAGGCTCTGTGGATAGGAAGCAATATATAGGATGAAACCATGTTGGCTCATACCTATCTCTGTGGCAGATTTTGGAGATATTTTCTTTTCCTTTCATTCCATGGGTGGAGAAAATCTAGTGGATGATATATGGCATTTGAAGCATTCTTTCTTGGGGGTGGGCAGGGGACTCTGCCATCCAAATTTGCAGATGTATCAATATCTATAGGAAAATCTCATTGATCTTGGGGCATTTGGGTAGAGCAGGGCTCAGTGTCCCCCTCCCTTTAATCCCCATCTCTCTTTCTCTTTAAAAGTGTATATAAAATTGAAACTTCCACAAATGGAAAAAATATTCCTATTCTATTTATTAAGTAGTGACATCATCCTAAACATATATTGTTTTGCAAAAACAAAAATAAAAAGTTATTTCTTTACATTTATCTTAAACTTAATAATTAAAGCAAATCTAGTTTACATTTACTGATAACAGTTGTTTTGAGCTGTTTGTATTATAAAAGGAAAACTAACCTTTCCAGAGTTTAGTTCATCATATGGGTCCGGGAATCCAGTGTATTCTCGTGGGCTTCCATAAAGGTTTAGGTAACAGGGCCCAAATGTTGGTAAAAAGCCCACCTCTGTTTCCCCGGTGTTTACTAATAGGCAAATATCATCGTTAGAAATTAACTAACCATCTTTTAGAGACACGGAGCATTGAACTTTAAATCCAGATGCAGTAAATTAAATGTTAGATATTAATTGTTAGTAAAGTAAGAACACTTTATTGTATGGGTGTATCCCAGTAATATGAATCTAAAATAACTATGCAAATGTACTTGGCTGTAAGATTTTTAATCCAGATAATACTTTATGCAGTAAAAACCCCACAGAATGAATTGACCTTATGCTACATTCCCACCATCAAAATTTCATTTCTGTGAAAGACCATACAATTTTAAAACAATGTAAAACTTTTAATGTCAAAACATTTTTTCACAAACAGATTAAACTGAATACCAGATACCACTGTCTTTCACTTAAATGTACCCAGGATTATAGTCTAGCTAACCAGATACAATAAAGATGTACATAGTAGCTGGAAGGTTAGTGGTCAACATCACAGAATATGCTAAATTAATCCTACTGTTTTTAGTGTGCTACTGAAGTGGCTCATGTCTGTTAGTAAAAGAACTAGTAGAAAGTGAACTTTTAAAGTATAATGATAGTATATAACACTATTATGTAGACTATTCACCATAACTGGAGGAAGAACAGAATGTATTTTTTGTGCAGAATAGGGGGGGAAAGGAGGTTTGGGGGCACTAATCTAAAAAAGGTTTTCCATTATGCCAAAATAATTAAAAGGATGGCTGTATTCTTAGGTCCCAGTCCTGCTCCCATTGAAGTCAATGATGAAATTCCCATTGACTGAAATTGGAGCATAACAAGGCTTGGAAGGATTATATTTTTATTAGTAAATGTCAATCATGTTTATTTCATCGCACCCTGAAAACTGACAAAAAATATTTCCATCTATAATAGAAACGTACAGATAGGCCAAGTCAGAAAACTGCTGCTCGAGAACTTAGTTGTCAAAATCCAATGATTTAGACGTTTGACTTAGGCTTGTTACAAATGGACTAGTAAATGAACAGTAAAAACAACTATCATCTGTTGACTTAAGGATATTTACTTTGTATATTTTGACATGTAGTGGTGGCAATTTGTGTTTTAACAGTTTCTAAAGCATTAACTTTTTGAATCTCAACATCTACTGTCGTTAAAAAAAATCTGATCTCCTTCACATAATTTCTCATGATGGTGAAAATTTAAATAGATAAATTTAAATAGATAAAAATAGAAAAAAATGATTAAAACCCATAATTTTGCACAACTGTGAAAATTTAAATGTATGTCAATAGAAAAAATGTTTTAAAATAAATATCAATTTTATCCGTCAAAATTATAAAAAAAATAAAAATTGAATTCTTCCATGACAGAATGCCTAGATTTCAATAATTTTTCCTGAGAAAGGAATGCAGATAAGACTCAAAATTTGCTACTTAGTTGTTCCCATTACTACCTCTTTAGTGAAGGGATGCTCAGCCTGTATATTATGAACTCTTTTTTAGTGGCCTAAAATTTTACTCATGAGTGAAAGTCCACTGTGTTCACTTATTTGTCATAGATGAATGTTGTTTGTTATGATTATTTTTTATCATTCTGAATACAGTACAATACAATTTCCATACCAACTTTACTGTACAGCTAAAAACCAAAAATGAATCCATAAGCATTTGTTATTTTCTTAATCAAAATGGCCAAAATAATTTAAATCCTTTTGTTTTAATGTCTGGATTTAGAATATGTGTGCCAAACCCCAGTGCTATGTCAAAGCACCAAGCTACAAAGACAAGAAAAGCTGTTTCTAATTTACATTTATAGTTCCTTGCCTATATCAGTACTACCTCTCTAAGTTGAGTACTGCTCTAATTTTTTAAATTTTATGTTTCATATAAAAAGCATAGAAGAATTACTCTTCCTATTACCATTTGGTTTTGTACATATGTACTGCAACATGAATTATAGTCAGGCTTGAATTTATTTAACTAAACAGGACACAGATTAAACTGAAACGGATGTAAAGGGAAGCAGGCTTTTGTTCTCTAATTAGCTCTGGATATAAGGGAGTTAATTGTGCCTTTATGCAGCATTTGAATATATCCCTTAAAAGTGCTCTTAAGAGTATTGGTAGATGAACATATAAATATTACAAAGAAAATTAGAAATAAATCAACCACATACATGCAGGGAAATACTCCACTTTTGGAGCGGTGCTCGAGTTCAGAGGCAAGATACTGAACTCCCTTCAGCTTTACCCTGGAGTACCTCCATTGTCTTTAATGGAGGTATTCCTCATCTGTACTGGAGTAAATGAGATCAGAATTAGGCTCCAGATCTTTCATCAACACCTGTCAGTTTTCTCAGAAACTACTTTGGGCAATCTGCAGCACAAAATGATGGATTTACCATTAGATTAAAGACAGAGGAATGTGAAGATAAAGAGGTAAATCATGCAAGTCTATCACTGACACTCACTGACTTCTGAGCAATATGTAAAGTTAGATGGATAAGAAGAGGAAATATAAATGTCCTGATGTTTCTTACTGGCAAAACAAATACAGTTGTGTCAATGCTGCAGAATGTAAAATAAAGGATGGTGGTTCTGTGCCTTGTGATTTGTCAGCTTCCAGGATAGTAAACTGTGTCCATTTTGTCAATGTTTTGAGTGGTTCAGATACTTTTATGTCTACACTATATAGAGACTGGATGGGGCCACATGACTTCTAAATGCTTTTTTTAGTTTAATATTCATCTGAACAGCTCATGTTACATTCAGATTATGTAGCTGTTTTCTCTTTAGTTGGGTTTGGACCACAGAGAGATTCAGTAATAGGTCTTTATATTAAATTAAATGACATTATGATTGGGAAAAAAAATCTGGAACTGGCCTGATGGCCTTTTTATGCAGAAATAATTGAGCATAAGAAAAGGTAATTACTAAGTGCCCCAGCTCTTCTTACATATAAAGTCCTTTGAGTTCATTGAGGTTGCACAGATATAACTGAAGACAAAATCTAGTCCATATTTACATCTTTCCTGACAGTGGAATACTACTATACTCTAATTTGAGCATTGACTTTTGCCCTGATTGTTGCAGATGTACAGGGATAATGTTGTTGGGAAAGATTAATGGCAACTGCATGGTCCTGTAAAAATGTTTATACTGCCGATATATAAGGTCCAACTTAGCTTGCGATATTGCGGAAATTGCAGATTCAGCAATATTAGGCTTCCATCACAGTTTTGACAGTGGGAGCTCTGGCCACCCTGGGACAGAGAGCAGGAGCCTCCACTGTTAACCCTGCGTAGCCAATGTCAGCTCTCGGCAGCTGACAGTGGAAAAATCACAGAATAGTAATAATGGACTTTATTTTTTCATTATTACTTCTCCGCAATTTTCCATGACTGGTCCGCAATTCAGCCACAATTTTTTGACAATCATCCCGCAGTTCAAGTAGGGCCTTATTTATATATATTCTATATACTGCTAAAATGAGTTTGCTTTAGCAAACTAATCACCTAGATTTGGGGAAATGAAGCACCTTGGTTTTCTAAATGAATGTCTCTACAATCATAATTTTGGTTAAAATTGTGGATGCTGTGTATTTAAAAATTGAATGTAAGCAACGTAAATCTTTAGTGTAGATAAAATTCAGCTCTGTGCAAAGGGCTACGAATTGTCCAGACTTAAGGTGAGAAATTTTAGCTGGAGTGAAAACTTTTCGTTCAATCCTAAATGGTTTAATTTTCTTTTGTTTCTTCTGCCTTACATCTTAATACCACTGTAATCATCTTCCACTGATTGCTAAATGATCTAGACCAATTGCCTCTGATATTAGAAGCAAACATAGGGATAATAATAAAAAACACCCCTTCTTTCTAAAAATAGATTTCTATATTGAATTAATATGTCTGCTGCATGCTGTTGCTAAGTTCAAACAGAAGCGCATTTCTAAAAAAATCAATGTCGTTTCTTTTAAAGAAGGTATGCTTAAAGAGCTGATTATCACAGATTCTTGAAAGTACTTCAGAAAAATGATTTCAGCTTTTATTCACTATTAATCTATTTTTCATTAAGCCATGCTTGGTAAGCTATGCTGCACTTCTGGATCTCAGATAAGAAAACAAAGCTTTTGGGTGGATAAACTTATTAACATTCAGCTACATTTCAACTGTATTTAAACTTAATCTGCACTTATTTAATAAAAATAAATGCAATTTTTTACTTAATGATTTTCAAAAACAACTCTAGCAAAGACCAATTTGTCCATAGTTAGAGAAAGTCTGATTTCATTTTTTGGACCTATTTATCCACCCAATTAAGCACAAGCAAAACAGTTGTGAAATCTTTTAGGCAGTTATTTATTTATAGGGAGTTATGCAGCAGCATACCTGATTGAGCCTTTCATTACTAACTGAAGAATTGCAAGCCATTTGTCAAAGTGGTTAATAACTGAAACAGCTACATGCTCAGCTCTAAACTGCATCTCCACACGTTAGCCAAACAGCAATATTTTCAAACCAATTCCAGTGCCAAAACTGATTTAAATGGTAAAGTCATATTTAATAGTCTCCAAATGTAGCATTGTATCCTTTAAAATATTTTTTAAATAACTAGTTTTAATTTTTTAAAAATTTTTTAAAAAATAGCTTAGTTTGGTTTTGAGACAACTTTAGTCAGCTTGGGCATTGGACAGCAAAATCAAATTATAGACCAAGATATAAACCTTCATATGTTGAAGCCCCAGTTCCCGAAGATGAAAATTCTACATTATGAAAAGACAACAGGTTACATGACAAGAAATTATAGAACTTAAAAATTAAACATATCAAAGTGCAATCTGCTTTAAAACTAAATCAAAGCTGAAGTGACTCTGTACTGGCCTGGGGTTTTGCTGCTTGAATAAAATGGGGTGTGGTATTTCCCTAGTTTTATACATTCTAAACAGAGAAAGACATGCCTAGGGCTGACATCAAAACACAATTTTGCAGTATATTAGTTTCAGTATCTCTGTATGGGCCCAACATATAAGATTTTTATTTCAATACTTTTAACTACCATCTTAAAAACTAAAATAATACAGATGTTTTTTGTTTAAAGCTACCGTGCTTTCCATTTAAGAAAACAACCATGCTATAGACTGCATATTAGGATACTTTCATTTATTGGAATAATTAGACTAGTTCTAATCGGTTGACCTCTTGGAACCCAATCCTGCACCCTTGAAATCAGTGGAAGTTTTGCCATTGACCTCAAGGAGAGAAGAGTTGGGATCTTATTTTGAAGATCTGACACTGGAATAGCAATTTTCAGAAGAGTTGGTAATCTGAGCAAGACTTTTCAGTAACTAAGCACCCAGATTTCAAATCAGAAACACAGAAGAAATGAAATAACTTTGTAACAGAGGAGAAGGCAGAACAATCATAAGCCTGGATCATGCAAAGATTTGTGCAAAGGTTGAACTTTATGCACGTGAATAGTTCTCAAACCAGCAGCAGTACTTCACATGTATGTAGTTAAATACATGCTCAAGTCTTGGGGCCAGTATAGTTTTGTTTCTTAAAACTACTTATCTGGCAGCTTATTGCTGGACAAGTAGGGCTGTTCTTAGACAACAACTATATGGATGTTTCATTACACACATCAGAGAAAAATACTAATTTAAATTATGGAAATTATTTGGGGCCAGCTTCCTTCAGGCTAACTCATCTTACTTGTTATAGTAGGCAGCTATATAAATATCAAGCATGATTTACTGTGAACTAATCTATGGGGACAGTTAATATGCTGTAAAACTTTTATGACAAAGATTAAACATGTATTTCTGACAAAGCCATACAAAACGCTTGGCAGAGAGTTGGCCCACCTATAAAAGGGATCCTGCTATCAGAAGAATATGAAATTAATTATATATCAATCATTAGGTTAGACTATATTGAAATACTTATAAACATAGCATAACAAAAACAGGAAGGAAATCTCAGTTTTGTCTTTCCTTAACTATCAATGGGAAGAATAGTTCTGTTGGAGTATATATTTCTTGCAATACTTCAATAAGTTCACAGATCACACAAGCCCTAATACAGAAAATATCTCAGGAGGATGGAAACCTTGCCTACCTAGATTGGTTTTCTTGCAGCCATCATCAATTCAGCTTTTTCGTTTTCCGAGTAAGTGGCAGAGCCAGTCAACTGAATTGAATGAAAAGCTTTGACCTAAGCTTTAGGCCCATTTAAACAAATAATTTAACTGAAAACTATCAAATGAATCCAGTGATTTGGGGTTTAGATGGGCTGAGGTAATGAAACACAGAGCCCCTTTCTTTTAGATCACTGGTCTGCGTAGTAACCAAGAGAGTCGTTGCCATTTGACCACAAGTTTAATGGCATATGTGAAATGAGTTGATAGTCTCAGACCACTTCTTACCAGATTGGTATTCACATCACAACTGGCATCTTATAGGCAGTCTCACCAGGAAGACTGGCTACTCCTTTCTTGACTTTAGGCTGTTTCTCCAAAATCAGGGTTTGGGCACAGTGACAAAGACGTGAAGGGCAAGGTCACATTTGCTACCTCCCCATCCCATAGCAGTTCTGAAATAGTGAACTTCAGATTGGCCCCTTTCATAAACACTGCATGCACTAAAAACATCCTGAAGCACTCTGGACTATAGATCAACTGAAATATCATCAGTTATGTGGAGTTTGAAATATTCATTAAAATTTTCTGTGTGTACCAGAAAACTGAGCTTTGAATTACCTAGTATATACAAAATACTTTCTCAATTTTGTGAACTAAATACTAATACTTCAGCACCATAAGATTTATAAAAAAGTAAAGTTACTGTTCCGGAAAGTGGCCAATTTGAAAGCACTGAAAACAGAAGATCTTTTAGCCACAGAACTGGTATAAAACAGGGAACTCCAGCAAAGCAAACTTCTCTACGCTCTCTTGCTGTTTCTCATACATACACAGGAAGTACTTGCTGAACTGTGTGATGCTGATAACTCACCTTCTACTTCTCCACCATTTGCAGCAATTTTGGAGAGACTTAAATATGTTGTTCCAACTACATCATTTTTTGTAAGACGATCCCTGTATGAAATGTAAGATTGTAATTAAATGCAACACGGATCATCCTACAAATGGCTAAATGTATTTATTGTGTGTATATGATTAGACCACTGGCATGTTTTGTTAAGAAAACACCAGATGATGTCTGGCGCTTACATAGTTGTGTGTATATGAGGGGAGAGCATAAGAAGCTTCTTCCAGTGTTGCAGAGTTCATGTAAGGGTCAGGCAGAATTTGTCTCAGAACTGGCAGCCCAGCTGGAGGAAATGAGTTGGTGTGTAGTAGCCAGAGGTGTGCAATCTCTGCACACTTGGGAACTCCAAGGGGTAGTCTGCTCTGCTCCCGGGGGTTGGCTGGCTTCACCCCCAGTCTAGGACTATGCCTAACGGACACAATCACACTCACAATAAGAATAATAAAACTTATAACTTAAGCATATTAATATTTGCCCCACTTTTCCAAAAATTGTACCTATGCTTGATACACTGAATATCATCCAATTTCCTATTAATCAATATAACACACATTGCTGATTAGAGTCAAGCAAATAATTACAAAAATAGTCACGCACATTTTGGAAATAAACATATTATGGAATTTGTGTATGTTTGCAAGTATTGGTGAATTATTTGCCTACCTCTATAAGGTGGCCAGATAATGGGGAAGAATTGTAAAATCATTGATTAGAAAATTATTCTACAAGTATTATTGAACCCACTCTGACACTGATTGTACAGTGCACAGAAACTAATGATGCTCCAATGCCATGCTATTTATGGTCTCAATTAAGGAAAACATCTCTATTTGGGAAGAGTGCTTTACACAATCAGGGCTTAAGGTTCGAAAACACCTGTGAATTATAAAGAAGCAGGATTTTTTCCACTCAACACAATTTTATTTTGTCCGACACTTTATACAAAAATGTCAAAACTCACCAGTCTAAAACTGTTAGTCTTATTTTTTCACACATTGAGGGAAACTGGAAAAAAGTAGAGAAAATAAAATTATTCAGTATTTATCTTTCACATTAAAAAATAATGTTCTGAATAAAAAAAATAGGCTATGATGGATTTTTAAAGAAGCAACAGGAAGCCTAACCTTGATTTGAAGATTCACAACTTGATTCCATTCGGGATTAGCATTTTTCTCAATTATACTTGTGCAAACCTGCAAAAAACAAAACAAAAAGCACCCAAAATGAAACAGATTTTATAGCAGCTCAAGCTCAAAAAACAGACAAAAAACATGGAACCAGACACAATTTAGGATAAATTGTATTCAGGTTGGTCAAATGGTATGCCATCATGGGCTCCTCTAGTAGTTAATGGTTAATATCAGGGCCAGATTAACCCATAGGCTAATAAGGCTATAGTCTTAGACCCTCCTCCAGGCCAAATAAAGTGATACCACAGTCACACCCAGATATGACTGAACAACAGCAATAAAACAAACAAAAAGGGATGATCAGACCTGGTAAATTCATGCTCAGTATGTCTACGTGTTAGAATGGGTGAAAGATGTATTGTACAGGCAACCAGTTTCTCTTTGTTGTTGATGCCTACTACAGGATCCATTGCTGTGGCATCGTATGCAGCTGTCTATACCGCTTATGCCTAAACCCAGCAATAATCTAACTGCTAACCATAACATGGAATTGATGTGTGGGTGGTGGGTTTTTTTTTAATGAAAGCAAGTCATTATGGCCAACTAAGGTACATGGGATGTGCAACTGTGCCCTTCCTCACAGACGTGTGAACATCTGTATATTTGCCCATCCCAGTAAATCCATGCAACCAGGTATATAAAGCAACAAAGGAACACCTAATAGACGGGTAATCTGAAGTGGGCAAGCCCCTAGATCTTAGATTCTTTTAATTAGAGTCATTAGCACAGCTTTAAACACTCTTTCTACAGTTATGGTATGTCCTCAGTCTATTGAATGTGCTTTATTCAAGTCCTGTAAACCCTTACACAGATGAATAACTTCAGTTTCTACCAACTAGTTTCCCATGACTTAATTTTTTAATATTCCACGTGTGATCCTAGATTTTTAGTTCCACCAATTCCTACCCATTTTTGAACTAGATATGCTGAAAGTCCTTGTTGACAGTGCACTGTGAACCCAGTGTCAAACATCTTAAAATATACTTAGACATGTGAATACAGTTGTCAAACATACGACTAGAATGCAAGATTTTAACTATTAACTCAGACCAATACCTTTTTCCCAGCAAAGCAAACTTCCACAAATGGATCTACTAAGTTTTTCTTGTCTGCATCACCTCCAAATATTTCCTTGACAGTCTGTGCAAAAGCATCATCCACTGAGGAGAAATTATAAAGCAAAAATTAACTTCTACCCTTTTCTTAAAGATTGTCTCAGTAAGTTCTTACCAATCTTACTTAAGTCAATGCAGTTGCATAAATATAACTAAGGTCAGGATCTAGTCCTATGTATTCAGTTTTCAAAAATGGATGAAAAAATAATTGAGTTTAGAAGCAACTTCTAAAATCTTGGTCCTGAGAAGATCACAGTGAGTTTTGATGCTAGCCTAGAGCTGGGGAAACAGGAGTTTATACAATCCTTTCACACACTCCAGCAAGTAGCAATAACACAGCAGTCTTGAAGGTGGCCTGCTTGTCATCCCAGCCATAGGAAGGGTGCAGGGAAGGAGAGAGAACTAATATATAAAACCCAGACATATGCTGTTACCACAAATGGCAAAGGTATAATAAATTGTCAAGTTTGTGTGTACTGCACACAGGTACTGCTCCATTCTCCCATTATGAAGCCAGTATCTATAGACTAAAATTAGTATTCATTTTGTGTCATTTGCAGTTAGAATAAGTTTGAAAAAATTATGGGCTTTAATAACGTTGTTTAGGAACAATTTGTTTGACCTGTTGGGTACTGGACTCTCCTCAACAACTTCTGACTTGGGGTTGGGAAAAAGCGTAGAAAAATTAAACAGAGACACGATTTAGAATAAAAGGATGGATTAAAAATACAGACTCCCTACTCAATTGAATTATCATCTCAAATCTCTGTTTGAGAAACAAAGGGACACTAGTTGGTCAAATAATACATCATAGCCATTTATAATAAAATTTCAGATAATCTGAGATAACATTGCATTACCCATTACAAAGTTACATAGATTTCACTGAGGATTGAAAAAAAGAAATGGGCTGCTTAAACCATCACTGAATTATGGGCTCAGACTATGCAGCAATCCACATTATTGCTTGTTTTATGAATGGGAATTATTTTTTATCAGTTAGCACAGATATTTCTACAGGTTATCAATTGTAGGAATGTCCAATCCAGTAATAGGAAGCTATATACTCTGGGGAATGTCCTCGGCTCTGTAGATTTTAAGAAGGAAAGTGATCCACCGAAGTGAAGTTCCAGCCGGCAGTAAAAGATTACTCTCCACATCATCATTTTCATTATCTCGCTCTCTTTTTTCTATCTGTTGGAGATATATTGGTATATATTACCAACCTACATATAACAAAGGCATCATATGCTAGACAATCATGTATAATAACACATAATTGGTTACAGTAGCATCCTTTAGTCCCACTACAGGTTAAAATCTATCTACACTTGCACAAATTAGGGTCTTTTTTTAGGATTTATAAAACCATAAGAAAAATTTCTACTTAAAATGTGTTGTTTTCAGTTTCAGCCTCATCAATATTAAATGGGAGTATTAAATCTTTTTTTCTTAGCCCTTCTATATAGTTCTATATAGTTATTTTTAAATAATGAACATAAACTATGAAGATATGATGTTTATAGGTTTCTGATGCTTTTTTGCACTCGTGCAGTGGTGACTGTACAGAATTTACACACCCATCACAAGGTCTGCTGACAAAGCATGTTACTGTGGCTAGAAACTGTGTACAACAGTGAAGTAATTTGGGAGAATTTACAACTTTCCCTTTGAAAACAAATAGAAAATTGTCAAATTCCCACAAACATCCTTGTGATTGCAAGAATCACCAGGACAGAGTAGGGGAAGGTAGTAGTGGGAACCAGAAGGAGATACACTGGGATATTGGGAGGGAAGGCAGCAATGGGAACAAGGAAGCATCAGGGAGAGGTTTAACAGAGGCTTGCGTATAAGCAATGTGAAAGGTAGTATGGCAGTATTTGGACTGAAGACAGTAGTGGAGTGAGAAGAAGTTAGGAAAGGAAACAGTGTAAGGAAGCGCTATAGTTTTAGTTGTTTCTGGCTAGTAACACGTAGTTAAGGTTAAGATTTTCAAAAAGTAACTAATGATTCTGGATGCCTCGAGTTTTTGCTGTCAAACCTGAGACACCTCAAAAGGATCTGATTTTCAGGCAATCAGGCTCCTTTAAGGTGCCTTGAGTTAGGCACCCAAAATCACTAGTTATTTTGAAAATCTTGGCCTTAGGTCCTGGGATTGCTCCCAAAGTGAATTAACCAGCATGAAGCAAGTAGTGTCTAAGAAAGGAATTTGGATACATGACTAGAAGACAAACAAATCTGCAACTTAAACATACTGGTGGCTCATCTCCTGCCCCCAGGATGAACATGCTGACTTTCAGATAGCCTTTAGCGCCTGAATTTGTGTCTTCAGGGTCACTCAAAAGAAGCCATTTTCTCATGACTGCATGGCCTGAAATAAAGCATAATCAATCCATTAATCAGCCTTCTCCTTTACACAAGAAGTAAAAGTGAAAGCCATACAATCAAGACCAACTGTCTGAAAGTAGAATCTACCCTAAAAAAAAGTATGAAAAAAATTCCTTCTGATCTTAAACCCAGCAGCACTGCCCACAACAAGCTGTGCAATAAAGTTAAAATGCAGAGTGGCACACTAACTCAGGCACACCATTCCCTCACAGTGTTTTTGCATGACTTTTCAGACTTAATAATTCTTGTTTTTAAATTAACTATATCAAAATTAAAATCCCTTGGGAGAAAAAGTTATAAGATACTTATATTGCATTTGGGGACCACTGAAGAGCTAAATGTCTGTGGCCTTTTTCAATTAAGATGCTGCAGGTCTGAAGCTTCTGTCTCAATAATTTTGTATCCACATGTGTTTAGACTTGTTTTTCTACTTTAGAAACACAGCTGAAAGTCACAGTCATTTTAATTTGGAATCTCAAGACAAAGGAAAAGTGGAACCTCAGGCTTTGAGGAGATTGTTACTTACCAGCTTCATCATAAACATAGCCAATGTCAACCTGAAATAAAGATTAAAATATCATATCATAAGAAATAGCAAAATACAGTCACAAATATATGTGTTTGGCTTTTATCATAGAATCTGAGAAACCTAGGGCTGGAAGAGACCTCAAGAGGCCATCTAGTTCATCCTCCCTTAAGCAGGGCCAAGTGTAGACCATCCATGACAGGTGTTTGTCTGACCTGTTCTTAAAAACCTCCAATGATGGGGATTCCACAACCTCCCTTAGTAATCTATTTTAGTGTTTACCTACCCTTATAATCAGAAATCATGTATAGGGTTAGGCCTTAATTCCCTTCAGTTTTTCATACTGTTGTTACATTGTTTCTATGTTATGAAAAATAAAATCCTGGCTCCTGTGAGGGCTAGAAAGAGAACAGAGGAAAGAGAAGGGGACCGATCTGTGCAATATGCTGCTACGTGATTCTCTAGAAAGATGGTGGTGAGTGTGTCGCTGAGTGGGGGGATGGGACGCAACCTCAGCAGGACTGGCTGAAGGAGATTTATTGATTCATTTAGAAAAGCATTCTCGTCTATCTAAATAAAATAATCCAAGAAGTTACCTACCTGCATACACATAAATACACAAATTAAATTGTTCCGCAGACTGATTTAATTTACCCCACCAGCATTTACTGCATTCAACTGGCAAAGGTGAAATACATACCAGCGTTGACCTTGAGGAAGTTATAGGAGTGACTTTTTACCAACAGGAATTACAACTGTTTGACATTTTTTCTACATTGTTTTGGGTACAAACACCTGTGGTATGCATCTCTATTTCCTGGGGCAGATCCTCAGCAGGTGTAAATTCGCATAGCTTCATTGACTTGAAGGTAGCTAAGACAATTTACACCAACTAAGGGGCTTCCCACCCCACCTCTCTTTTACTACACAAGCCTATTTAATCAAAGGGACACCTTTCTCTGTACTTTTGAGATTCTGTGTGTCATGATATGATATATGATATGATATGAACATATGATAATATTCTGAACCAATGGCAGTTTGAATTCCTCCTTCAAGACCCAGGTGATACAGAACAACTGATAGACTTTCCACAGCTATTGTTTTACCCTTTGGAAACTGAAAATACTTTTTTTCTTTTCTTGGACTAGTAGCTTTGGGACAGACCATCCTATTGTTTTAGGTAGAAAACAATTTTATAATTATTAGTTGTTCATGAAAGGCACGTATGTTATATAGAATAGTAAGTTTACTTGCATTTTGCATTTAGTTACTCCAGTGTAAATATGGAGTAACTCCCCTTGACTTTATTGAGTTAGTTCTCTTAACTGTGCTGGCTCTGCAGTGCTAGCAGGCACAGACAATGGTAAAAATTGGGGCAAAAACCCTAACTGGCTTTAAGACTGAGTTTGATAAGCTTATGGAGGGGATGGTATGATGAGACTGCCTCCAATGGCATGTAACTGATCTGCGACTGCTAGCAGCAAATATTCCAATGTCTGGTGATGGGACACTAGATGGGGAGGGCTCTGAGTTACTACAGACAATTCTTTCCCAGATGTCTGGCTGATGGGTCTTGGTCACATACTCAAGGTCTAACTACTGCCATTTTTGGGGTCGGGTAGGAATTTTCCCATGGGCCAGAGTGGCAGAAACCATGGGGGTTTTTCACCTTCCTCTGCAGCATGAGGCATGGGTCACTTGCAGATTTAAACTAAGTTAAAAGGTAGATTCTCTAACTTGAAGTCTTTAAATCATGATTTGAGGATGTCAGTAACTCAGCCAGAGGTTAGGGGTCTATTACAGAAGTGTGTGGGTGAGGTTCTGTGGTCAGTAATTGCAGGTCAGACTAGCTGATCATGATGGTCCCTTCTGGCCTTAAAATCTCCGAGTCTATGAGATTCACAGAGTGTGAGCTGGCCACCCAAGAATCTGCATAAAAGATTGTGAAGGCACTTGATGCAAGGCAATAAAAACACATTATTCTGAAAAGTGATTATGTGAGAATGGCACCATCTTACTTGATAGATCTGTTCCCTCTTTAATCAGTCATAGCTCCTGACTTCAGTAACATGGAGGTTTTTGCCAGTCTGTGCCTGCTAGCATAGCAGAGCCAGCACAGCTAAGAGAACTAACTCAAAGTTGAGGAGAGTTACTCCATATTTGCATTGGTATAAATAAATGCAAAATGCGAGTTAAGTTATCTGGTCTGAATAACAGACATACCTCTCATGAACAACTAATAATTATAACATTGTTTTCTACCTAAAACAATAGGACTGACTGTTCTAAAGCTACTGGTAGGAGCAAATGCTCTCTAGCATTAAAAGCAAAACGTTATAAGGGTAAGTTTTTGTCCCTTTTCAAACACAGTATGTATTAATATGTTTAAAACAGATACTTTAACTATTCCTCTAATCTTCCTTTGAACCCCTAAGTGTAGGCAGAATAGGGAAGTCTGCTCATACGCACCTTAAATTCTCCCAACACAGAGTCTGCTCGTAAAGAAAAAGAATTATACACCTAAAAGGAAAAAAAAAAAAAAGCCATGAAATCCCTTCCAATCTTTATACCACAATGGTTAGACAGCATCATGTGCATCCAGTGAGCTTTTCTAACATACACCTTTTTTCCTTACCCGAATACTTATTGTTTCATCAAGCAGCTCTAACGGGGTCATGTGGACATTGTAGAAGAATATCTGTGAAGATGAAACAAACTGATTTAGAATGTTAACGTCATGATTTGTAGCTATAGACAGCATGAAATGATTATTTAAGTAGCTTGCCAGGCATATATCTGTTGATAGACATTTAGTCTGCTTCCTGTTTGGATGTGAATTTAGCACTCATTAAAGCACTGCCCTGAAAAGTGAAATCTGCTGTATATCCATAGAACAGGTATCATACCAGCAGTTACATGGCAAGTTTCCCAGCATTGCCCTGCTAATATGCCTTAACCCTGCTCTGGCGGAACCTCTTCTAGAGCTGATGGGGGTGGTTCTGTCTGCATGTCCAATCAATCTTTAGCCTCTCTGCTGCAGTTATCAGCTAGGATGCTAATTAGTGCCAACTAGAATGAATCATACACTAAAAATTTCATAGTTATTTCCACAGAAATAAAACAGATTGATTTTGGTAGCACAGATTTGCACAACTATGCTTAACCAAAAAACACCAGGCTTTACCTGCGGGCATAACCAAGCTCTGCTCAACACATCACACAAGTGGCAGGGGAGGATGCAAAGAAGTGACTGTACTCTGCCTTTAGCTTGCTTATGGCTGGCCAATGGGTGATTCTAACCACCGTGCCATGTGCACTTGCTGGTAATGGCTCTCACAGGGCCAGTACATCAGGCAGGGATGGATGGAATTCATCAGTGCTCCAGATGTACCATCTTTTCTTTCTGCGCACTGACATCACCTGTGCTGGGGGCGGCAATGTGATAGATGTGGTGTAGGACAAGAAGCTGGGGATTCTAGCCTGCTGGGAGGATCTTTAGCTGGTTAGTTAATCCATCTCTTTGGTCCCTTTGCTGCATCAGAGTACTGCAAGAAGCCAGAGTTTAGTCCCATTCTCTTAAAATGTAGTAACAAAAAGGAATGCCACTCATGTCATTAATATTAATCATGTGGATTCCCTATGCTAAATACTTCCATATATTCATCCCTACATTCAACCTTTCCCTCTCAATATGAAGTCTGTGGAAAAGATTGTCTCCTGCATCCAGGACTGGAATCACTTTCCAGATATTCTGAGCTACACCTCTCCCAACTCACTCTCATCCAACCCAGGCTTTGCCAGCCACTGGGGAAGCAAAGACACCACATCACCTGGGTTTGACAAAAAGGAGACAGAGAACCTGCATCTTATCCCCATATGGTGGTATTACAGTCCAAACTGTCTCACAATCCCTGCAAAACCTCACATACATGTTGAGCAGGAAGGATGACAGAATAGAACCTGATTGAGCTCAAGAGCTGAACAATTGCTAAACACCACACTCTCTTTTTTATCTCACAGACCAGCTGTGTCAAAGGACAGACCATTCATGTGATTGGGTCTATCCAAAGCGTCATTATCTCACATGACCAGCTGTGTCAAAGGATGGCTCCTCGCCACTTTAATGGGAGGTTGCTTGCGCCCCTGATTCTTATCCTACTGGGACTGCCAGAAATGGTATTAATTATGGTGTGGGTTTTATGGTGTGAACAAATGGGCTTTTTTTTAAATAGGAAATTAACTTTACACATTAACCAGAATAACCTTTAAAATGTTAGCAAATGCTTATTTGTTAAGCAGATCAGGGGGTGCTTCATTATGAACCTGATCCCTCTATCCCTTCTGAAATAACAAATTTGTGTTGATTTGATAGTGTCAGCTAACTGATTTTCAGATATAATTAAATGTGTATTTTCTAACTACTCACCTCATCAAAATATGGATTGTTTCCTCTTTTGATTCTTGTTCGATGTGTCTGTCCACAAATATGAACTTTGACTACTGGTTTTATGTTATTTCCAGACAACTGACGACCTTCGATGACCCTAACACGAATCTGAAAAAATTAAATATAGATAGCATGCAGTAGCTGATACTTTACATTGCATTTCTATCTGCCTGTCTGATCATGGTAACACCAACAGTATCTCTCCTTTCCATTATCCCACCAAAATAAGTTAACACCAAAGCAGCTAGCAGATTTAGAATGACTAGCCATTTCAGACCTTCCAACTACAATCATTACAACTCTAGTTTTAATTCCTCACTTGTCCTGTACCTTAATTTTACAAATATTCTTCAGAGAACTCTGGGACACAACTTTCTCAGAATAGCATCTTGCGGTTTGGACTTGATTTTACCACAATTATGTTTGAAATCTTTATTGTTCTGGTTTGAACTCAATAGTTAGACAACAGATAAGTTTCTCCCTACATTTCAGCAAGAATTGTGCAAAATTCCCAAATTTCACTTTGTGAATATTTACACAATAACAGAGGTGCTTGAAAAAACACACTTGAAAGATGGGTTTGAAGTCAATTCTATAATACTAATCTGTATTCCTTTATAATGCATTAGCTTGTCTTGTTTTTGACATTCAGATTAACTTGAAAATATACATAAAGATAACTATGTCAGATTGCACAGGAAAAGAAAAAAATACAGTATTTAAAACTCAGCTACCTGGAAGTCTTGGGGTTTATTAGAAAGGATTCTCCGTGTTTTCTTTCCTTTAGTGATACGCCGAGCAAGCTGGGCTTCTTTTGTTTCACTTGAAACTGCTGGGGCAATGCCACCAACTGTACCATCAGTCCCATCCTCATAACCTCCATCTTCTTCTCCATCTAAAACAGGGAAAAGCAGCATTAAATAAATAGCTTAATGTTAAAATTACAATAATAAAAGCATGACATCAAAGACTTGCACGGAAAGCGTATTAATGCTACTTCATTATAACAATTAATTCTTCAAGTCAACATGCCTCCTTCCTTCTTGAAAGCTAGCAAAGTTGGACCACCTGCAGCTAATTCTATATTTTAAATGCAATGACTATATATACGTCTCCTCTGGGATGTAGACTATCTAAGGGAGTCCCCTTGCAATCTATCAAATCCACTGCCAAAAGCTGTTGGCAAAGCAGAATCCAGGCAGTACAATCATCACACCATTTCATGACTAGTAGCTGTATACTAGGGGACTGGTTCTGCTCCAATAGAAGTTAGTTTTCATGGGAGTAAATCAGGCCCTAACATAGCGCAGCTTTTTACTTCAGGTTCCTGTTCCAAATAGATGTGAAAGTGGGCTTTCCCACTTCCCCATGGAAATTAGTGCATTCTTCTTTGTGCATTCAGTGCACAAAGTGCATCTTAGTGCATTCATCTTTGTATCTAATGAAATTCTGATGGTGTCCCTGTAATATTTAACTTAAGAATCTGGGAAGGTTTCTGTATAGATCAGTTAAATATCAACCTTTTAAATTAATTAAATTTGGCACTATGACAGTGGCCCATCCACTAATATCCCACTCTGACAAAACTTCCACAAGAACCCGAGCCACAAAAGCACGTTTCCTGCGGCATTTTTAACTTCTTTTGTTGATTAAGGAATAGTGGATACTATAAGCTTTACAGGATTGATGGAACTGTCTAGATGGTATTGAACAGTTACAAAATTGCAGACTGAGGTTAAAGGTGTTGAGCGCAATTAAGGTTTTTAATTGTCCTGAATAACAACACTATTTGAGAACTTGGGAAAAATTTAGGCCAGTACCAGTATATTGTGCAGCCAAGAAATTGCTCTGTAATCCCTAGGTATGTATCATAACTCTCCCTCCATTTTCCCACTGGACATGAGGCGATATAGTATTACCTTGATATCCTGTCCCTACAGAGAGTAATATTTGAATATGGAGTCATAAGGGCACTACATAAAGATAGCTAAGCTGCTGAGCCTTGTACATTTGTTAGCTAAAGGAAGGGTCCTTGAGGAGAACCTGGGATTCATTTTGTTGAAATGATGGAAGTTTGGTAAGTAGAGCCATCGGTTGCTAAGAACCTGGAGTAACAGATGTTGAAAAGTACTGTTCTTGGTCAACAGCTGAAATTTAGTGAAAGAGAGACAAGCTTTATGAAAGCTAAAGTTATATATGCTGGCATTCACAATTATCCTCTACTGAACTTCTGTGTATAGTTTGTCAGCCTAGGGTGTCAATTAAAAAAATTAATCATGTCTTGGGGATGTGCCTCATGGTGAAGTACCATATACTAAACTGAGCTAAACATTTCAACAATATGTAGTTCCGTCTGGCTGACATCATTGTAATAATCTGTCTCCCACACTGGCTATGCAACTGACTGCTTACGTAGCTGTACTTACGGCTACACTCGCATTTCTGAGACTGGACCTGGCAGTCAACTTGGCTTCACAGAGCTATGGGAAATAAACTGAATATCTGAAAAAGTTAATTAACAAAGTTGTGTTTGGTAAGTTGTTTTTGCTGAATGAGGTTTTATGTAGAGTTGCTGAACACTGTTAGAATGTCTATGTTTCACACCAGAAATGACTGCATTTAAGTGTATTTATCTATCTAAAACAGTCAGACATACCAGATATTAACTGATGTTGATTCATATTTTTGTGGTTCAAGTCAAAGTTTGCACAGTGCTATTTTGAATTTTAGAAATTTTCACTAATATCTTTGTTAACTTATGGTATCTACTTTCCACCCCTCAAGGCAAAACTCCCATTGACTTCAATGAGGCCAGGACCTCACCTAAGAAATCTATCATTTTAATTTCTGTATTTGTTATGCTCTGTCATCAAATAAAGTCCTAACTTTGATTCATTTTTTACAATGCAATCCAAAGATTACAGATGACACATCCCTAGAGGCAAACTAGAGGGACAGGTTTTGGTAACTGTGGGGAAAGGTTACACCTTGGCCTCTAAGTACATGTTTTATATAGAGCACTCTCCCTTCTCTCCTGAACACTAAATCCCTCTCAGCTTACTGCAGGTTATGCAACAGGCTTTCGGGGAAATAACAACTGAATTTCAGTAAGGTTTAAGAGATTTCAGAACCACAACATTAAGCACCATCAGGAGTATCTGCTGAACACCACAGTGAAGTAGTTCGTTTCAGGCATAAACAGGTTTCAGAATGGGCTGCAGCATGAGGTGAAAGACATCCAGCAGGGCTGGTTAAGGACAGATGAGCAACCAAACTGAAAGACAACCACTCAGTACTAAGACTAGTGAAAAAAGGACATAACTGATGCCTCGGGGGATTAATATCTAGGATCCAGAGGTCCAAAACCACTCTAACAATAGCTTCATATACTTTCATCTTTACTTAATTTGAAAACAGGACCAATCCGGGAAAAAACTGTGGAGATTATCAAAATGATATTACATCAGTCAATTTTAACAGCAAAATATGCAATATTTTAAAATTGTGCATGTTTATTTGAGAAACTACCAGTTCATTAAAAGTAATATTTTGAGGCCACAAAAAGGTCCAGAGTTGGTATGTGGGCACAGTACATGCCTCTCCCAAATCCTGCTCTCTCACTGAACATCAGAACCACACAGATTCTGCTTTGAAGGGCCCTCTGCTTCTACACAGGTAAGGGGAGGATATGATCCACAGAGAACAGGTTCAGTTAACTTGTTGAATGTTGTTAACTTGCTGACCTCTGATTTTGTGGTTTGGGGGAATTTCTAATAAGTCTGGATCTTAGGGGCAACTCAACTTGTGGAAATATTTAATACTGCAAATGCAGCATCAGTGCCCTGTTGCTCTGCTCCGTACGGATTAGTCTCTTTGGACACTGGCTATAGTGGATATCCCTTATTATTTACTATTTAGATATGGTATCTGGTAAAACTAAACAAAATAATTGCTTTGTCCACTTACCCCACCCCTTCAGTTTTAGCTACATAATTTATACTAAAATCAGTGGGAGACACACAGATGAACTCCCACATAATGCTGTGAAATTTAGAGGTCATTCTCTTCCTCAGTAATTGTGACCATACACAAATAACATAGATATTGCTTTCTTCATTTACTAAGTATATTATATATTTTTCAATGAATCTCTGCCACACCCTGCTTGTACTGCTTTTATATAAATAAAATCTGACAACGACACACAATGGAAATTAACAAGGGGATGGAAAAAGCTAAAACATAAACATAATACATGATTTTGAATAAAACTGCCTGAGATAAGCAAAGAAAAAATATCCACACAAGGTGTAAATGGTAGGTCTGAATGATTTAACAAAAAAAAACCCAAAAAACTGTCCTGTCATCAGATCTGTATTAGCACACATATAATGCTTTGTTGCCAAACAAAACACAGCTGAGAGCATGTCAGATTAATGATTTAAGATTAATAAAGATCATTAAAGCACCACCTTCTCTCATAATTTAGTCCTTTATTAAATAAAAGAGAGCCTCAATTGCTTTTAGAAGTGCCACATTACTAAATTTGTCTTATTGAAAAAACTTGGCAGTGACTTTATTTCATCTAACTGATACTGTGTGATACAGAAAATAGAAAGGCCTTTTTTCTGATAGACAGACTACAAGTGAACATAAACCTTCAAATAGAATGGAACTCTTTCCATAACTTTTAGTGGATTATATCATACCTGCTAACAATATCCTTCTACTATTTAACTTTTTTTTAAAATTTCCTTCTTTTCGTGTGCACTAACATCACTTATGTGCACACTGTTAGTATGGACCTGGGTACTGGGGTTGTTAGTTAATAGGCTGTTGTAAAAACGGCAGCAACAAATTTCACATTTTTCTTTTGCTGTCTGCAACACTGGAGGCTTTTTAAAAAACATTCTCAGGAGGAGATCGATTAAAATATATTTAATAAGTATTTAGAGTTCAAAGAATTTTCCCCACTAGTTTATAAAATATTATAGCTAGTCAAATCTGGAGCCTAACATGATACAATAGTATCCTCCAATAAACTAGTCTACTGTGGATGAGGCTTTGATGTTTTTTTTCCAGTGTGACTTGGTAGTGAAGGATATAGAGTATATTCTCCCCAGCTATGCATTTCCTTGTTTTTGCTGGCCTTCACTACAGCATTACATATCTTTATTGCAGTTTTTCTGTGTGTTGGAATAAAGTTTCTTTCTTAAAAGAAATATTGCACATTGGCCTTTAAAATGCTTTTGATCTAAATTATCCTAAGTTATACTGTTCCCATTGAAGACAATGGTGTCAGATAAGGCCCTCAGATAGAACATATTTTAACAGGATATAAAGTTTCAGTTCTGAAGCATCTACATGCTGAACATATTACCATAAACCTGTTTAGACACGCTTGCTTATCAGTTACTTTCCATTCTTTCTGATGAACAATGCTATCTTTCCCTTGCATGACCTTTTGGATATAATATTCTGAAGAAATATGACCTACCTTCAGTGCCTTGTGCAGTGGTCCCCCCTGGATCATTTGGATTTGCTGGCCCAGCTGGTGGCTCATATCCTATCACCAAATCAATCGTTGCCTGTATAGAAATGTCCAGTTAAATATGCAATAATTGACTTAAAGCAGGGTAAACAAGTGGTCCTACAAGTCAATATTAACAGCAAACAAGTAGTTCTCCTACACTTTACAATGACAACTTCAGCCTGTTGAAAAATATAAAGAAATAAATTCACATTATCCCCTGCTACATTGGCATATGCATACAAAGACTACAGGCCACACACTTTGCAACTAATCTGAAAGTGTATTGACGTCTATCAATTATTTAACAGTACCCATAAACTTTAAATAATTAGTTAAAGCCTCATGATACCCATGCAGTATTATCCCAATTTTACAGATGGAAAAATTCAGGCAGAGAGAGTGACCTGCTCAATGTGATACCAGCTCTTAGCTGGAGGTAGAATACAGTTCTCCTAACTTGTAGGCAATGCTTCAACTCTATACATGAGCACTGCGCCTTTTTCCATTTTCATTACAATACTGATTATATAGTGATCTGCAGCACTTCATTGCACTTTTCAACACTGAAGTATTAACAAGGTATAACAAAGAGTCAACAAAACTGTACATGACAACATACAGATGACTCTGAATTGCTTCAGAGAAGGTACCTGAAATTGTCACTAACGCAGGGATGGGCAAACCTTTTGGCCTTAGGGCCACATCCATGTATAGAAACTGTATGGCGGGCCATTCAGAGGGGTGGAAGAGAAGGAGCGGGGCTTTGCAGGGGAGCGGCCGCCACACTGTGCTGCTTGGGGTCAGGAGTGGCTCCAGTCAGGGCACTGCTAGGCCCACATGGTGGGAGAAGGATGGTGGGGAAGGGGCGAGGCTGGGAGGGGGGAGCGGCCACCATGCTCCAGCCAGGGCACCACTGGGTGCATATGGTGGGAGAGGGTGGGGGGAAGATGTGGGATTGGGAGGGGGAGCGGCTGCTCCACGCCACAAAGCTTGTTCTGCAACCTTTCCGCGGACCACTGGTTGAGCTGGAGGGCCTGATGAAAAGCTCAGAAAGGCCATATGCAGCCTGTGGGCCATAGTTTGCGCACCCGTGCACCAAAGTCTTGCTCTTGCCCTTGTGCACATAAGCATGTATTGCCAGGTATCTTAACTCAGCTACTCTGCATTCACATACTGTGGTCCTTATGCAGGAAAGCGTCCCTGTTCAGGACAGCAATTGACCACATGCCTAACTTTAAGCACATGCTTAAGTCAAAATATTAGTACGGTTCTGAACAGGCATGGACTTAAACATGTCTATTGAGTGTTTTCCAGAAGCCAGGCCTGTCATAGTAACTGATGTTCACAAAATATACAGCAAAAACTGCATGTGGGAACTCAAACTGGCAATTAAGCAAGTAGGTTGATTCTCATTAACAATATGCTCTATGTCTTAGTACATGTTATTGAAAATTAACACATTTAATTAAAATGTTCTTGTTTGTACTGAACAACATTTAAATGGTGTTAATGTAGTTATACATTATGGTTGTCTCTCCACTCAGTACTTTTGCCTATAAAATCACTAATAATTTAATCTACAAAGCAAACATATGATTCTGAAATGTTTTTGTTTCATATTAAACCCTCTTGTTTGAGCATTTAATTCAATAAAACAGTAAAACAAAGTGAAGGAAATCACTCACTCCAATGTTCTGTCCCCTTTCATCTAGCAAGGGAGTAAGCTTGAAGGGAAGAGATCTACTCTGGTTGCCTACAAGTTCCTTAAGTGCTACTGATGCTGTGCCAATTAATCTGAAAGAAAAGTGGAAAAGATATTACATTACCATATATTCTGTGAATTATGCAGACAGAAGTATCCTGTTATCTGTAGCCAGGTCAGGTCTGCTGTCCCTTACATAACCAAATGGGTCCAAAAGAGTAGAGCATGTAAAGACTTCAAAGCAAACAAAAGCAACTAAAATATTGCAAATATTCTCCAATTATAGACTATTAACTATTCATTTTTTATTTTGCACATAATGTGCTTTTTGTTTCACTGAAGACAACTCCTACCTGAAAGAGTTTATAGTCTCAATTTAAGACTTAACACAATAAGTGAGGCTGGCAAACAGTGGGGAGGAAATAGGATATGAGAGGATGAGGTTTACAGCTATATGAAAATATATTTCACAGTGTAGGCATTGGCACTTATTAGTTCTGTAAATATTATTAATTAATGTTTTAATGTACAGCACAGACTATAGTGTGTGTGTAACTTGTGTGTGTATCTATATATCTGGGGTAAATCAGTTCACCTGTCTGAGGGCTGGTCTACATTGGCGGCGGCAGTCGACAGGAGATATGCAAGCTACAGAATGGAACTTGAGTATCTCCTGGCGATGTATTTACATTGACGTACCGTGGCGTCTTCACAGCACTGCACTGACTAGAGATGCCCTCCTGCAAACGCAGCCTTACTCCTTTCAGGGAAGTGGACTAAATGAATCGACCGGAGAGTGCTCTCCGGTCAACTGCGCAGGTCTACACAGACCTGCTTGATTGATGCCACTGCATCAATCCCTGCCACTGCAGCAACATGGACATACCCCAAGCCACAGAGTTCCCATTATTTAACTGGAGATAATACTTACCTTCCTTTTGAAAGCATTTTGAGATTTACAGATGAAAAGCACTACATCAGAGCTAGGTTCAAAGCTTTGCACTTATGAAGAAGAAAGAAAGATAAAAAACAGATGACTATAGCTGATTCACTTGTAAACATCACAGAATTAATCTACCTACTTAATAACTACATAGATTATGCCCTTGATTAGGGCCCTCTGCCCTCCTCTGTGTTCTGAGGGCAGATTTAGACTGTGGCTCAACACATGCCCTGCCAGGAGAAGCTGCCCAGGAAATGTGCTAGCTCATGAAACAGCACTATGAAAAATACACCTCAGAAGGCAATGACTGTGGAGCAGATGTGAACATGTCTGAACAGTCTGGATCAACTGGTTAGTAAATTTATTTTTGCATCATTCTTATGATTACCTGCCATGTCTTATACTGGTAAATGCTAAACTTAGATTATTGCCATAAACTTGTGTTTTTGAGTGGATTAATTATGAATGTCAAAATGTTTGTGTTCAAAATGTAATTGGAATGTTAATTTGTGAGAGTATTGGTTGTGTTTTACCTGTTAATACTTTAATTAATTTAATTCTAATAATTGACTTCTGAAATTATTTTTTATTGCTCACCATAATTAAACATCCTAGGTGAATAGTTCCTGTTTAAAGTAAAGTTTTATTCAGCATTTATGAATGTTAACATTTAATGTCTTAGAATTAACCAGCTGAGGTTAGTCCTGCTTTGAGCAGGTGGTTGGACTAGATGACCTCCTGAGGTCCCTTCCAACTCTAATATTCTATGCCCTCTCCAAAGCCAGCTTTGCCCACTGACCAGCTCCAGCTCCCTCAGAAGAACACAGCTGTGAACACTTTGTGCCAGTGCAAACATCCCTTCAGGTAGAATTCTACCACTGGGGCACACAGGCCTGTGATATGCTGGAAGAAGTTGCTATGTCCTATTGCTAAATCAAGTCATATTTATAGATTTAGTATATTTGATCCTAAGAACATAATAAGGTGTTTACAGATGAATAATACAATATACAAGCCTTGGTAGTGCAATTTATCTGTAAATGTAAAAAACAAGGCATTTCCTAACTGAAATTATACTCTGCATATGTCATGATGGTTTGCTCAAATTGTGAAGTAGATTACTAGAATAACTGAGATTTCTACAGATGAGATAACCCTGGCTAAGTTTACTGTACAAACATTAAACATGACACACTTTTAAAAGAACACTCCAGTATTATTGCCAAATTGTAAGAAAAATCCTTTATTTGAGAGCTTAAATTGCAGTCCCTATGGCCACTGGCAGCTTTCCAGGCAGAAGCTAAGGATTCCATAGGACTTTTCAAATTCAAGGGGCAAATCTAATATCTGAGCAATTATTCTGTGCTTTAGTGCTTGAGGATTCATTATGTACTAAACATTAAATGTAAATATACATTATAGATTGCTCCCATCCACTCATTATTTATATTTTTCTGTACAGAAAGACTAACTGTATACTTTCAGCCTGAATGACATGTTAGATGAAGGGAAGCAGTACGTGCGGTACACTCACTCTTCCCATGGGCTGATCATGCAGCCTCTACAACTAGCTCAGTCACATCATACCTGGGGTGCAGGAGAGCACGCTCAAGAATCAAATCTTGATTTCTCTCATGGCAGTGCAAGCAGCCAATCCGCATTCTCAGGAGAGCACTGATGTCATAGATTTGGGAATGGCCTTTAGGAGTACTATACCGAGGTCTGTCTCATGGACAATGAGCACTGTAATGTATAAAACCATGCATCTCAGTACTGTACGCTATGATTAAAACAGAACATGCAACATCCTGCAAGGTTCTGAGCACCTCCTGAAGAGTGCTGAGGACCCCTTTGAAATCAACAGGAGCTGCGCTCTGCACTTTTCAGGGACAATCCCTCAGAGCTTAAAAGTGCATACTTCCTAGAGTGCTTCCAGGCTGGGACTTTCAGAGGGGCTTGAACATCCAGTCATGTCATATTGCATTTTAAAACTGTGGCAGAGAGTCTCAAAGCCTGGGTCTGCAGACTTGGACTCATGCTATGGCACTAAAAACAGCTGTGTAGACGTTGGGGTTTAGGCTGGGGCTTGAACTCACAAGCCTGGAAAGGGGGGAGGAGGAGTGAAATTCAGAGGCAGCTAGGTGCCTTAACTCCCTTAGGTTCTTCTGAAAATCCCAGTCCTAGCTTATTACATCTTTTACAATCCAAGTTTAACATTACTAAAACCTGATTCATTTGTTTTGTAGTAAGTAACTTACTAATTTTACTAAAAGCTGCAGAATTGGGAGTATTTGCAATTGTCCTGTGCATAAGAGCTGATTTACAGTACAGTTTATTAGTTGCAAAAGTATCGCCAAGCTCTTTCCATCAACCGTAGATTTCACCAACACATTTCAAACAGAACTCATGCGAAATGTGTTGTGTCCTAACTGATTAGGAGGTTCTGGAATGAATCACACAGAAGCAGCAAATTAAGATTCCACAGAACACTGGTTGAATCCTGTAGCTCACTGAACACAACATGCAGCTTCCCTGTTTGTAAGTAACTCAACTCTCTCATCCAAATCAAAACCTGGAATGGACTAATGCAGGGGTCTCAAACTCGCGGCCCGCGGGCCAACTGCAGCCCACTGGCTTGTGTCATGTGGCCCGCAGTCCGAATCCAGCCGCAGGCTTGTGCTGTGAGTATTTTCAGAGCGGAGCTCAGGCAAGTTGTGGCCGTCTTAAAAAGGAAATGGCCGCCGAATGTGGCCCCACAGGGAGATTTAACGGCGGAGAGTGGAGTCTGCAAGTCCCTGTGAGAGCCTCTCTCTCTGTTCTACTGTGCTGCCTTAAAAAGGAAATGGCCGCCGAATGTGGCCCCATGGGGAGATTTAACGGCGGAGAGTGGAGTCTGCAAGTCCCTGTGAGAGCCTCTCTCTCTTCTACTGTGCCGCCGAATTGTACCCTGAGGGGAGATTTTTTCGGAGGAGAGTAGAGCATGAAAGGTAGAGCAGAGAAGTGTGTGTTATGCGTGGCCCCCCTGAACTCAACTCAATGTAAATGTGGCCCGCCATAGCAATTGAGTTTGAGATCCCTGGACTAATGTGACCCAGCTGCTATACTTGATACTCTAAAGGACTGGTTCAGATCATGAAATAGATTCTCCATAAACACAAAGTATAAACATAAATAGGCTTCAGCTACTCTAACTGTATGGACTTGGCTATTACCTACCCCCACATTGTTGTTCCTTCCCCTTGGCTGTATATATATACCCACTATCTGATTTCCATTCCCTGCATCTGACAAAGTGGGTTACAGCCCACAAAAACTTATGCCTGCAGAAATTAAATTTGTTAGTCTTTAAAGTGCTATCGGACTCTCCTTGTTTTTACTGTATATAGACTAACAGGGCTACCCCTCTGGAACTTTTCTCCATAAACACAACATCCTTTCTTTTTTCCCCACAAACTAATTAAGTAATTAACAACAATTATTAAATTTACCACTTTGAAATACATATAGCTAATGAATAAAATATAACAAGCATAGAATAAATGAAGCAATGATTGATCAACATGTTGTGATAAAGTGTGGCCGAGTGGCTATGAGAGAGTCTCTGAAGGCAGATACATTAGCCTCAGATTGGTCAGAGCCCTGTTCCCAGCCAGCTGGGAAGAGGTAGCCTTAGGTTAATGAGACCACATGGGGCTAATTAAGGCACCCCACCCCCAGCCTAAGACCTATTAAAAGCTCTTGCTCCAGCTAGAGGGCTGAGAGAGTTTGGAGTCTTGAGAATGAGAGGCTGAAGGAACTGGAACCAAAGTGGACTAGGGGGCAGAACCATGATAGGGGAAAGTTGCCACTACCAGGAGGGTGGCTACTAAAGCCCAGAAAGGGCAGCGTGATGAAGTAGCCCAGGGAAAAGACTGCAGCAGTTTAGGTGAGCCAGCAGTGGGAGATTGCTGCTATCAGGGCCCCTGAAATGGTGTCTGAAGTAGAGGGTGGGCTTGAACACCCCCCACTGGCTGCAGCTGGGATGGCCAAAGCTCCCCTCAGAGAAGGGGTGAAGACCCCATGGGCCCCAGCCTAGGCTATGGCGAGGGCTGACCACTGAGAGAAGCATTGGACCCAGGGGTGCCGGGTGAATGTCCCATCAAGTGCCACACCACAATTGGTGTCAGAAGAGGAATCTCATTGGCACAGTGGCCAGCCTGCTTGTGTTTCCACATGGAGGACATGGTCAAGGCCTTGATACAGGCCACGGTGGCCCAGGAAGAAGGTACCAGGGTCTAGGTGGCTGCCCAGCAGGAAGTGCGGGTACAGCAGGAGATGAACCAACTGCTAATGAGTCAGGTCACTCAGGACCGAGCTATACTACAGGAGGTAGTGGTCCAGCTGAAGGCCCTGACCACAGGGGCCCAGACCCATGACAAGCTGCATGCCCTGAAGGCCACAAGCTACTTCCGGAAGATGACTAAGGGAGATGACGTGGAGGCATATTTCCTGGCACTTGAGCAGATGGCCGTACGGGAGGTCTGGCCCCAAGATCAGTGGGCCAGTATCCTCGCACTTTTCTTGAGCAGAGTAGCCCAGAAGGTGTATTATGACATGGCTGCCAAAGCAGCCGCTGACTACACTCAGCTGAAGGCTGAGATTTTGGCCAGATCCAGAATAACGACAGCCATGAGGGCCCAGAAATTCCATGACTGGCGGTACCAGGAAGCCAGACCCTCATGATCCCTTGCTGTTTGACCTGATCCACCTTGTGCAGAAATGGCTGCAGCCGGAGACCCATAACACGGAGCAGATACTAGAACTCCTGGTAATGGACCAATACATGAGGGGGCTGTCCCCGGACCTGTGAGACTGGGTAGGCCAGAACAGCCCTCCCTCCTATGATGAATTGGTTGTGCTGGTGGAAAGACGACTCATGGCCAGAGAATTCTCACAACCTCTCCAGGATGAACTCCATTGCTTCCTGAGACCCATCCCAACCCAAAGGGCTTGGCCACCTGAGAACAGCAGCTGACCCTGGCTGGGTAACAAAGATGCTGAGGAGCAGCCAGTCACCACGTGGGGACTGGGAGACCTGGGCAGGGAAGGCTGGAGGAGCTGGCCAAGCATCCCAAAAGTTTGGGACCCACCTAAAGCAAGGTATAGGTGCTATATGTGTGGGGAGCTAGGAAACCTCGCTGCCCAATATCCTAATATGGAAGAGCCCATGCAGTGTAGTCTGGGAGAGTATACAGTCCCATGCACCCTGATCCACTTGGTGGGAGTTGCACTGACTCCCCACAGGTACACCCAACCAGGCAGTTCTGAACAGGGTGGAGACAGTCACCCTGGTTGTCTGGGGGAATGCGGTCATGCTGGTCTCCGGGAAACTGGTAAAACAACACCAGCTAGCTCAGGCCAAGTGAAGCGGGATCACGTGTATACCTGGGTCCGTGAGCTGCTACCCAACCATCTAGGTCCAGATTGAAGTCCTGGGGAACACCACCAAGGTGGCAGCTGTGGTGATCCAATGGCTCCCCTACCCTGTCTTGATAGGCCAAGACTTCCCCAGGTTCAGAAGCCTCCTCCCACCAGAGGCAGGGGGGACCCCGGAACCACCATAACCACTGCCACTGGTAACTACATTCCTGTTTTTGCAGAATTTGCCCCAGAGTTGTTTTCTACTTCTGGGAAATCCCAGAAAACCAGGTGACAGGAGGGCAGACAAGGCCTTAGGGACCAAGATCTTGGCCCAGCACCAGTGAGCCACCCTCATGGAAAGAGGCTAGGGCTGAGAAGGGGGAACCCACTCAAGGTCAGGGTGAGCCAGAGGCAAGTACTGGCCCCAGCAACACTGAGCTCAGGAGTGGAGCCAAAGTGGGCCCCCGAGAGCTTGGCCAGGTTGGCCCCACCTGTGGGACATTTGGCAGACCAGTCGAATGATCCCTGATATGACAAGACAGTCATTCAAGTGAATGGGGTAGCGGTAGAAGGAAGAACCAAGAGCCCAGGGCCCTACTTCGTAATTAGGGGGGATCTACTCTACAGAATAGAGTAGATACAAGGGCAAGAGGTAAGACAGCTGTTGGTGCCTCAGAAGCACCAGAGGGCAGTATTAGAGCTGACACATAGCCACCTCTTCGGGGGGCACCTAGGGGTGAAGAAAACCCTAGCTCGGGTCCTACGATATTTCTTTTGGCTGGGAATACATGCTGATGTCTGGCGCTACTGCACCTCTTGCCTAGAGTGTCAACTACACAGCCCCCCAACCCCACCTGAGGGCTCCCCTTGTGCTGCTGCCTATCATAGAGGTCCCATTTGAGTGGATATCTATGGACCTCGTGGGCCTCTAGAGAAGTCAGCCAGGGGCCATTGACACATACTCGTCATCTTGGACTATGCCACTAGAAACCTGGAGGCTGTGCCCTTCCAGAGCGCGACATCCAAGGTGTTAGCAAAAGAGTTGCTCCCGAGCTTCACATGGGAGGTTCATCTGACCAAACCCATACTTAATCTTTCCTGGTTAGATCTCTCAGACTCTGTGTGATAGTGGCTAACCTCAGAATGAATCCGCCACAATACTTTGCAAGCCCTAGCAGCTACAAACTTCAGATGGGTCCATGGGCACAGTAGCAGTGTGACTAACATTCATTTTCTTAGAATCTGCTGAGACGCCATCTTTGGAGAATGTGTATCCAAAAAATTCTAATGTGGGTTTATTGTACTCACATTTGTCTGGGTTTAACATGAGATTCTGCTCCTGCACTCATTCAAAAACAGCTGCTAGTTGAGTGTCATGTTTTTCAGGTGTAGAGCCAAATAGTAATGCATCACTCACATTACGAACTCTAGGGATTCCAACTAGGACCTCATGTATGGTGGTTTGAAATATTTCTGCAGCTTAAGAAATGCCAAAACAGAGTCATTTACAGCAGCATAGACCCACATGTTGTGACTGTTCCTGTGTACCTTGACTCAGGGTGGAGCTCATGTTGATGGTTTCCTGCTCTGTTTGTAGCTAACTAAACTCTCAGTAGTGCAAACCAAAACCTGGAATGGATTTATGTGACCTAGTGCTCTAAAAGACCAGTACAGATCATGGAATGGATTCTCCATAAATAAATGCATTATTGTAGTGATCTAAATTGCTAGACCATCAATCAGGACAATACTCTCTGTCAGAGACCTTAAAGGTACAATAATTTGTTGTAGCAAAACATACTACATTCATCTGTAATTAAAATGTAACATCATCACTTTAAATAACTTTCTTGTGTTATATACAGTGTTTAAAGGGAAGGAGATGATATATTATGATATTGCTTGATGGATATTAAAGGCAATTCTTGTTAAATAACAAGATGGATAGGGTGCATGACATGGGCAGGGTGTATACATCTCAGTTACATTAAGAAATATCATTTATGGGCAAGATTCTCTCCCCAGTCTGACTCCTAAGCAGCACTCAAGCTGCACAAAGGAATCAGATACTGTTCAGCTGAATATTTCCCAAACAGAGCTCTCAGCTGGCATAAAGCTAGCCTAGATGGTCTCTGTGCCATCTCCCCCCTCCCAGCCTAAGTGTATTACTTCAATGTTCTTATTTAATTTCTCATATTGCAGTATTATTTAATATTGCTATTGATAACAACAAATGATGGGCAAAGCCTCAAAGAATTAGAGTCAGTTCATACAAACACCTTGAAAGTTCAGATGGTAATTCAGATTTTATCTGAACGACATTATTTAAACTTCAGACAGAGGGCTGCAAAACCGGACAGGAAATCTCACTGGAATAGGTTTATTTTCATCTTTTTAAAAACATAGATGTCTTCATCAGGCTGTTAGGGAGTGTGCTGGAGGATAGGACTAGGAAGTGATATCTATATTATATGTTTAGGAGTAAGCATGCTGTATTCTTAGCTGTACCTTTTAGAGAACAGCACATATATTCAACAATAGCTGAGGGGGCAAAGTGAAGCATGTAGGAGGGCAATATTTGTCATGATAGTTAATGGAAATTGACACTGGACATTGAAAGGGACATTCACTACTCAGCAAGCAGTTGTGGAATCCCTTCTGGTTCACTATTACTGTAAATCAGAAATCTCACTTACTTTTTCACTTGTCTTTCTTTTAAACCAAGGAAGGTAGACACACACAGCAAAGGAAGAAGTTTAAGGCATCTGTCTTCTGGTAAACTATGTTAACTTTCACTTCTGGATAAAGCAAGATTAAGGCCCGGTCTACACTAACCTTGGCGATTCAGCGGCAGTTGACAGGAGATACGCAAGTGACAAAAATCACTTGCGTATCTCCCGTCGACTTTGCAGCGTCTCCTCCGCACGGCGTCCATACTGCGCTGCGTCGAAGGGAACAGCGCTCCCTTCGACACAGCACTACTCCACTTACGGGGGTGGTTTTCCTGCGTCGCTTCCTGGATCGACTGAGCGCGTCTATACAGACCACTCAGTCGATCCAGAGCAATCGATGTGACAGCGGCGAATTTGCCGCCATCAGTGTAGACCCAGCCTAGGAAAAGGCACAAAGATATTTAATGAATGCACAGAATATTTTGTACTAGGAGATCTGTTGTATTTCTGGTTGCCACCAGTCCCTTCAACCGTGTTTTGGCTACTAAGAAGAGAGGGCCAAATTATGCTAGAATTTGTGTTACCAAAATTTGGTAATGGTTGTTGAGCATAAGTGCTGTCAATCATAGCTTCAAATATTAGCATAGGCCCAGCCTAAGAGACAATAGATGGTTTTCCACAGAAAAAGACAAAATTTGTTGCTTCTGTGGCTTCAGCGTCTCACAAGTTGGTGCAACAAGTTGGGACCATATTTGCTTGACATTTCACACTGAGAACAAAAATTGGTTACTGAAGTGTGTTCAAACCACCCCATCAGTGTAACTGGCCAAAATGTGTTTCTCATGGGGATGGCTAGATTAGGTTTGCTTTCACTAGAACCCTAAAGGGATCCAAGCCACCTTGTCTATATGAAGATCAGCTGTCCTGAAGATAATCAGTGAAACTCTTGGACAAAGTTGGAAAGAAAAATAGAAGAGGAGGATTTGCCCATTGCCAGTGATTCCCAAAGCTGCGGAGCCCTCTAATTTGAGAGACCTAGAAATCTATAGAAGAATTTCATCTATTTTCTTTTTTTCTTATATAGGTTTCTAGCTCTTGCCTCATTAATATAGTCCTGAAAACTTAAAGATCAATATTAACAGATGTAAATGACTCACTGGGGTTGAACAGAACACGTAACCAAGTTTCACTTCTGCAGCATTTTTTTCAATGTAAAAATCAATCAGTTAAATGTGGTATGTATTCCAAACCATCATCTTGTTAACCCCAAATCTTGATGCCAGCCCTGTGCATAGTAGAATTGGTATGTTTGGGGACTCCCACATGGGGGGAATAATTTAAAAAGACCTGCCCACAAATGATAAAGTGAACTCAAATTCTGGGGTGAGACAGCAGCTTTTTGTCTACTTATTGAAAAGGGTCATAATTTTGCTGGTTTGATTTAATGAGGCTGGGAGTAATTTTTTGAAATGCTAAGCTACCTGAATGTAAGTAAGTATGTACATTCCTCAGAGAATTTACAAAACCAAATAACAAGATTGGACTCACATATTATGTGGATTGGTCTCATCAACCACACCCTTGCATCCCATGACACTAGTTCAACAATAGCTATATAATCACAATGGTTTTGAAATTTTCTAATTTAAGCTTGCATTTCCTCATACTTACCTACCTTGACTAAACAAAATTGCAGTGCTGCACTCATTTGAATATGCTGTAAATTTCAAACAGCACAATAGGAAACCTCCAGGAGTACAATCTGAGCAGTATAAACACTTTCTTGTATAATCAGATTTAGCTTTTAATGTTTAAATTTAATCTCATGATGATTTCAAAAGATAAATCCACAATTTCAAGTGTGTTTGATATCAGTGTTAGGCCTGTAATATTTCCCCTGTATTTTCCCCTGAAAAACGTAGAATTATTTTATTTCTCAACATTAAATTCCTAAACTACAGGTAAGCAACTGTTAAACACAGCCTTGTACTTTCGGCACAGCTAATTAATCCATTGGTGCTGTGCTTAACACTTGCTGATAGAAGCCCAAATACCAGTAGAATTGAAACTTCACATCCACGGTTGGTACCAGGAAATCCTAATTCACAGCACTAACTAACAAGCTTACATTTCTCTTTATTGTACTATGAAGTTAGTCCTCTATATAGTATTCCTGAGATTGCCAGATCCTCACCTAGTGTAAATGGGAGTATCTCAAAGGTGTGGCTGTTTCATAGCATCACCTGATGGCCAAACATAGCTCTGCCAGCACTCTCTTCCTCAGTTTCCCTCCACAAGGTAAGTCTACTCAGCTCTCCACACACAAATCTGTGCTGGAGATATGGCTTAGCCCTCTAGCGAAGTCACAAGAAATATAATCCCTTCCACAGTAGCAAGAGTCCAAACTAAGACATCCCAACCACACATAAAGGTCCCTCTGCCCTTGGAGGCTTCTCTTCAGCTCTCCCTCTGGGCCCTGCTCATAACCCTTTCTCAGTTCTGTCTGTGCCTCATTCTCTCTCCCAGCTCTGGTGTAGAGCCCTGGGTCCCCATGTTGTTTCCGTCTGGAATACACTTTTCCTTACATGCTCTGGCTCAGAGCATACTACTCACTGCACACATGAGGGGGCTCACACTTAGTCCTTTTGTAAGGCCCATGTGTCCATTAATCTATCACCTGACCCTCCTTAGTCCTGCCTTGTCAGGCTAAGAAGCAAATAATTAATTATGGCACAGATGTGGCTGACCCCGTATCCCCTTAAAGGAGCCAGGGTAGCACCACTGATTTCAATAGAGGCACACTGATTTTTACCAGTTGAGGATCTCCATCCTTCTTCTTTTGCCTTCTTGTTTTGAGCTTTTGTTGGAAGTTCGTAGTGTCCATTTGCCACCATCATCTTTCCTCTTCCTGCATAAATTATAATGGCTACATCCAAACATTCTTGCAGGCTGTATCTGTTCCATGATAAAGTCAATCCTAGACCCTCAACCTCCATTTTCTAATATTCCCTCTTGCTGCTAAACATATTTGTTCAAAGAGAAATAGTACTATTTTAATCTTCATTCATTATTTGATACTGCTTTTGCTGGCGCATAAATTTGAAAAGAAAAATGTCATGCACATCATTATCTACAACGGTGAAATCTTCAGGAGAAAATAGAAGATATTTTAATAATTAAGGCTCCAAACCTGCATTCAGTTCTATGCAGGTGGACTCCTACAGCCATGTACTGCCCCAGTGTCAGGCACAGAGGTCCCCTCCTCACCCCCATAGACCCAACTGTAGGAGGAGGGTCTAAATATTTTTGATGCCAGGTTAAGAAATTGATTCAGCAGTTATAATTACAAATCTAACAGTGTCTCAAAAGTGAGCTGCAGTTAACCTTTCCTGCTGTAGATTTGGTTCTCCATTCTTCACCAAACAGAAGGGTGTGCCCAGCCTGTTTTCCTCTGTGTTGCCAGGTTACTAACTACTCATCCTAGAAAAATGTGTACAACTAGTGACTTGCCTTCCTACACATGGAACAAAATCACTTCACTCAGACCACAGTGTAACTTCCTGTAGAGACTGTGGTATTTGTGACTTTGTAATCTGCCCTTTGTACCTCAATTGCTGACACCATTGTAAATGTTACATTTTCTTTAAACTGTGTTAAGATTCATTTTCCGAGTGGAATGAGAGATTTTAAACTCTAAGCTAACAACGTAAAGGAAAACAGATGTGTTCTCTTCTGAGACATTTTTATATGGGAAAAGCCAGCTCTGCACTTTGTCACGTGAAAGCTCTTTTTGTCTATCCCTGTAGTGATCTTGTTTGAGGCTTTTTTATGTAACTACTTTTCCAGAGGGTCAAGCTTTGTGTCATGATGATATTTAATGTTAGTCTTCATTTAAAATGTCTGCAGATAGTAGTAAATTCTGGAAAAATATGCATAATGTTCACATTAGCCTAAATTGCAGAAACATACCACAGCAATGAGTAGTGTTTTGGCAGAGTGTAAAAGCAATGGAACTTGTACTGCACTCATTCTCCTGTGCTGTGTAATACTGGCCTATGTGAATTACTGTATAAGATTTTAGGGGACTGTGCCCTTGTTCTGTAGCATCTGCCCAGGTCTTTGCTCCAGAGATGGAGGAGCAGAGCTAGGGCTGTGTGCCTGATCACACTCCTTGTAAGTGCGTGGATTCTGGGGGATGGTGATTGCACTTCTATATTGTGTGCCAGCCAGCAGAACTGGCTGAATGCCAGATGGGGAGTAATTTGCCCCCTGAAAACAGGTGATATAAACCACCTCACTCCAGCACAAGAGAAATGAGACTTTCAGAAGGAAACTCCCCCATTCTTAAAGTTGAGCCTAAAAACTGCCCCTCAGACAGCAAAATAAATAGTGAATAATAATGTGAACCCTTGGGCCTGGGGGAATATTGGCACAGAGACAAATCCTGTTTGCCTTACTTGTTTGGACTAGTCCCATTCATTTCAAAGTTGTCCTGAGGCTAATGCAACTACTCGTGAGTAAGGTGAACAGGATATGGCCCACAGTGGGTATGTGCAATATGAGGCTTTCAGGCTTTCACCTTTGCAGGCTTCAGTCCAAATCATGACAAGTTTCCTGGGTCAAAGTGAATGTGATGATCTCCTATTCTCCATTGTGGTTACTTGTTTGTATTACAGACGTGCCTAGAGGCCAGTGCTAGGCACTGTGCTGCATTTGCACGTATCCCAAAACTGCCATATGTGTTAGCCTAATGCAGCCTGTTCTGCCCTCTCTTCTACTATTGAGTATCGCTTGGGAATTCTGCAATGTTGCAGTTCAGGACTGAGGTCCATTAGAAGAAACATGCCAGGAGGATTCTGTACATTATTTTGGCTGCTCACCTTGTGGAGAAACAAAATCATTCACAATTAAACAAAACTATTCTTTGGCCTGATTCGCAAAGACATTTAAAAAAGAAACAGGCATTAGGGCAGAATGATCAGAATTGTGTAATCTGCAGCGTTCATTCAGCACTTCTGCAAACCCCTAGAGAATTTCTAAAAAATTCCGACTATTTATGCATCATTCCAGTGATGTCAATGGGAGCTTTGCCAATGGGAGCTTTTTGTGGGGGGAAAAAGTCTCAATCATTTTAGAAATATACCACTAACACCTTACAAAGGAAAAAACTTACACCCCACCTGTTCCTTACTGTGAGTGAGCATGCATAACTGCCTGCAAAAAGACAGGTCTAGTTACATAGTAGTGGAGCATTTCAAGAAGCAAAAACCTGCTTTTCACTACCCCTGTTCTGTTGCTGCTGAATGTGAGGCACTGGTTTTCTTTAAAACACAGAAGAACTACACCTATGTAGCTATGTTTGGAAAGACCTCTTAACTGTGCTTTTTATTCACTATAGAGCCAGCACAGCCATCGGAGAGTGAACTCTGTCATCTACCTATTAACTCTTTGGGGCAGGAACCATCTTTTTATCTGTGTTTGTGCAGCACCTTCCACAATGAGATCTTGGTCCATGAATGGGGATCTTAGGTGCTACAGTAATACAAACACATAATACTATTATTGTTTCGCGTATCAGCAGAATGCTTATGTTCCAACTGAAGATTTTTTACCTCAAGTTGTCCACTTTAACTACACCGTAATACATTTCAGTTAGGTCAATAATGAATGAGACAGAAAGAACACAGAGTGACTTTCAAATTCTAGCTTGAGTTTGTAGGCCTGGCAATTAAAAAATAATCTCATTATCTGTAAATTAAATGGATTTCATCTGGAATCACTGAGATACAATAAATATGGAAACTAACAATGCAATTTATATCAACATTTAACATCTCCTGAATGTCTGGAATGCATTTTTTCCATATTATTGATCGTGTGTGGAAATTTTTACAAAAAAGGTTACTGATTTACATAAAATATGGACTGTTTAATATGAAAGGGTGCTAAAAATAGATGTTGTGAAAGACAAGTGAAACTCTAGTGACTTTTGTTCTAAATCTGTTTTATACTTATTTCCTTGGGAAATGATGGTGGCTATTTTTAAATGAATGGGTAACGTGCACATGTCAAATGAGCATTAGTTCATGATCCTTAAGCAGTTAGTGACTGTGAAATAATTATTTCACCTTCTCCTATTTACTTTGCATACATATGCTTTTTGTAGCTCCATATAGGGCATGTCACTTTCCCACGGGGTCTTTGTTCAATTTTTATGTGTACAGAGAACACATAACTGTGAGCCAACTCACATCCATAAACAAAAATGTCAATATTTGTAATGATCAGCCCTTGATCATTCTTTTGAGAAATGTTAACACACAGCTGATGTTTGCAAATATGTTAGATTAGGGATGGATTACCTGGTTTGGAAAAAATAAAAATCAATTGGAACCTTAGCCCAGATATTGAGCTGATCCTGTTCAAAGGTTCAGATAAGAATTCTCCCATCTTTTGGTGATATTATGCAAAATCCAACTCAAGAATTCAGCAGGGCTGGCAGACTTTCCTGGGTCAATTTCTTTCTTCAGGTATCATGCTTTCTGGGGCTTCCTTGAGATCAGAGGCATGCAGTGTATTCTGGGCCCCTCTGACTTTGGTGAACCTCCAGAAGATGTGAGATTTGATTACAACAACTGGCCTACCAGGGACTCCATGATGGGAGTGTCATTTGGATATCAGAGGAAGAAAAAAGCGAACAAAGGTTCACTGTGAAAATGGAATCCTTCCACTAAATGCAGAATTTACACAATATTCAGTATCATAAGAGCCCTGGACCTGAACTGAAAATAACAAGATAAAAATAGGCTCTGTGTAATCACAGACATCTTTTGATAGCAACACTCAGCACAGCTATTAAAGAAGGGGAAGAGGTGTGTCACCTGCATGTGATACCATTGCTTGTCATTAGCACTATGGGGATGTTTCACACATGTTCACTTTATGCCTCCTCCCACAGAATACAAGCAATCAATAGAGCTATGACACAGCTTGGTACAGCTCCAAAATGTCAGCCATGCTGGAGAGGAAAGAGCAACAATAGGGGCTTGGATCTTAACTAACATTCAATCACTTTACAGAAAAAGGTGGCGAGATGGCTCCCCATTTTGGACTAGTTGTTCTGGTGTTTTGTGGGTTTGGTTTGGTTTGTTTTTTAAAGATTTCGAAGGATGTTATGGTTTTCAATAGGGAGATTAAAAGTAAACTCGGCCCCCTTTTTTCCTTTGACAGTTCACTCAAACGTTTACAGACAAATCCTTTGGCCCAAGTAGGAGCCAGCAGAAGACCCCGAACACTATGGGAACTGAATGGTTCCTCTATGCAATGCAGAGGTGAAGGCACTGGACAGCCTGCACAGGTGATACATTTATGCTCTGCAGGGATCCCATCTCCCCTGGCATAGGGAGCATTGGGTGGATCAAGGAAAGTGCCCAGACACACTCAGTGGATCTATGGTGTATGGATCCACTGGCTAAACCTGCCATGTAACACAGAATGCAGCAGCTGTAGAGGCAACTGCAGGGGAAACACTGAAGTGAAGATTTTGGATTCTCCACTAGCTCCCATGCACAACAACCACAGAACACCTCTGCAAAAAGTCCATTTATTTCGAGTTTATGCAAGGAACAGGATTTACCTCACAGACTCAGAAAATGTGTGTCAAGAGTCTTAAAATAAAAACGTACAAAATACATTTTCTTCCCCTAATGAATCTATCGTGTGTGCTGTATTTGGCATATATGAACAGGGTACTGGTGAATGAAGAAGACTAGAAATATCATATAGACATGAAGATTCCTCTTTTTATGATGATAAAGGGTGAAATGCTGGCCCCAGTGAGATCAATGGAAGTTTTGCCACTGAGTTCAGTGGGAGCAGGACTGGCCACCAAATGTACACACATCCTTACTCTCTATATAAAACGAGAAAAAAATATGATGCACAAATTATATCTTTCCAGCTCATACTCCAAAGAAACTTTCCTTCTTATTAGCTGCAGGGAGTGGGATTCTTTCTAAATGATGAATCACAAATTAATTAGCACACTATGAAAGGTTACTAAACAGTCATGAATACTTTCACTTTCTGTGAGTTAAATAACCTCTTATGGCATGTGTTTATAGACAATGCTTTCAGGTATCATACACACCTTCAGTTCTGATATTAAGGACGAATTAAAGCTTCAATCATACAAAAACAACACACCTGTATTTTGCCTCTAGCACTGATTATAATAATTGTCCTATCATGCCATTCAGAACCATGAAAAACCTGTTGGAACACATGTTCTGTATTTGTACAGTGCCTAGCCTAATGAGATCCTGGTTCATGACTAGAGCTCATACGCGCTATGGCAATATAAATAATAATTTTGACAAAATAATGAATATCCATACTGCAGAGTTCTCTATATTCTGTAACTAAATAGGTTATGATTTAATTGCAGTGAAACCTTTCCATGCATAATGTATAGTTGTATGCAAAATACATTTTGCAACATAGTAAATCTTTGTTACCTGTCTAGGAAGCTACTTATAACCATAGATCCTAAACATGAAAGTTTTGTATTCTAGGAACTATATTATCCCCCTGGAAACAATGATTCTCTAGATTTTTTAGTAAGTGTTCCGGGCAGTGGCATTTTACTTATCTTAATTGTACTGACCAACTTCATTTACAGGGACTGAGATATTCTATTTAATTTTAGCTTTCAAACATTTGTTTTTAAAAAATACATTGGTTACCTTTTTAAACAATGCAGGGAACTAAATACTTCTGATGAGTTTATGCTTGATGGTTATTCTATTAGTTGTTTGCAGTGTTGTCTCTCTCATTCTATTGCTTGACATTTTATAAAAATGTAAGGATAAAAACAAAAACCCTTGGATACAGAACATTGCATTACCACCTGACCTTTTAGTTATGTCTTTTCCCTTTCATCTAAAGATAGCTTGCCTTTATACAACTTGACTATTTTTTCAATACCATTCACAGTAAGGAAAACACACAGACACACTCATTCTGAAAGATCTTCCACTGAGGGAGAGATCAGATATACTCTCTGTAAGACCATCTTTCAGTAGCCTATAATTTTAGTTTAATTAGTCAGTCTATTAATGCTTCTTGAAATATTCATCCAGGCATGAATGAGTTTAACTATCCTTCATTCATTTTCTAATTCTGTACAATTACCAATGAACACTGATTTTGTTGAAACTATCTGGAAGAGTTTTTGTCTAATGTATTAGGTCCACCTTGATCCAAATCCCATGAAAATCAATTGTGTGGATGAAGCGCAATCTCTGGTCTCTCAAGGAGGGTAGCAAAAGGAGGAGACACGAGCACAAGGTCAAGTGCATGGAAAAGGCTAAAGTCTCCCTCCAGAGCAACAACAAACAAACATTAGTAAGGGGCCACAGTGAGCAAAGAGAAAATCGCGGATCTAAAACGTATAGAGAATCATTAGAGCACAATAAAATAATAAAATGTCAGCCAATGCAATCAACCAACCAATCTAATAACAGCAATTATTTTTTTTTAGTGAAATATCAGATTCACAGTTTTTGTTTGGCCTTTTAAATTGCATTGAAAATTAGGTGAGTTTAACAAAGAAAAAAGTACATACTTGTTTTGTCCAATTGTTTCAAAATCTTTCACAATAATCATCAGGGATGATGATATATCTAGTGCGATCCCTTTCAAATCAAATTCAAGAATCTGTACAAAGAGAAATGGAGCAAAAACAACTGATCAATACAGCTAAAATATAAAGTACCTTAACAATACGAAGGCAAACAATAAAACTTTTCATGAATGAACACTACATTTAGTAACACAGTCAAACCTGACTGATCTTACTATCTGCATATATGGAAAATGAGGTGAAAATTTTCAGAACATGTCTGTAGTACATTTTGACTTGTTACTGGTACATTGCAATTAAAAAAGAGAGTTTCTTAGTAGTGCCATATTACAGTACTTCTTGTTCTCCTCCCTTGTACTAATATCAATAACTTATTTTCCTTCATAAGCCCTGGTCCTATTCCCATTGCAGTCATGGGGGGAAATGGGTTGCCGAAGATTTCAGGCCTTTGTGTTTCTCCAGCCTTCTCTTATTCGTAAGTAGTGATGACCCTTGACTTTCATGACTATGCAGTTTAATCTCTTCTAGCTTATTAAAGAGAATGCTAAATATGGCTAGACCTAAAACTGACCTTCATAGCACACCCTCACACTAACTTGCACTACCATTTTTTCATTAATCTTGGTGTACAGTTAATTATCATAGTGGCAGTGCTCATATGAGAGACCCAATCATGCCACTATTAATATCAATGCCAAAACTTCCTTTGCCTTCAATGGCAACAGAAGCAGGCCCCAAACAAACCAGAAATTTACTTAAATTGAGACAAGACTCCATTGGCACAGCTCATAAGAACGTAAGAATGGCCATATTGGGTCAGACCAATGATCTGTCTAGCCCAATATCCTGTCTTCTGACAGTGGCTGGTGCCAGATGCTTCAGAGGAAAAGAACAGTGCATGAGCTTATTTAACCCAATTTTTAAGCCAGTTACACTTTTCTCCTTCACAACATCTGTTGGCAACAAGTTCACCAGGTTGACTGTGCGTTGTGTGATGAATTCCTTCCTCATGTTTGTATTAAACCTGCCACTTATTAATTTCATCGAGTGAGCCCCTGGTTCTTGTGTTAGTGAAGGGGTAAATGACACTTTGTTATTCACTTTTTCCACACCATTCATAATTTTATAGACATCTGTCATATACCTCCTTAGTCATCTCTTTTCTAAGATCACCAGTCCCATTATTTTTAATCTCTGATATGGAAGTTGTTCCATACCCTTAATCATTTATGTTGCCCTTATCTGTACTTTTTCCACTTCAAATATATCTTTTTTGAAATAGGGCCATCAGAACAGCACATGGTATTCAAAGTTTGGGTGTCGCATGCCTTTAAATAGTGGCACAATGATATTTTCTGTCTTCTTATCCCTTTCCCAATCGTTCCTAACATTCTGTTACCTTTTTTTGAGTGTGCTGCACACTGAGCAGTCTTTTCACAGAGCTATCTACGTTGCCTCCAAAATCTTTCTTGAGTGGTAACAGCTAATTTAGACCATGCCATTTTGTATGCGTACTTGGGATTATGTTTTCCAATGTGCATTACTTTGCAATGATCAATACTGAATTTCATCTGTCATTTTGTTACCCAGTCACTGAGTTTGTGAGATATATTTATAATACTATGCAGTCTGCTTTGGACTTAACTAACTTGAGTAATTTTGTTTTGTCTGGGAACTTTGCCACCTTACTGTTTACCCCTTTTCCCAGACCATTTATGACTATGCTAAACAACACAGGTTCTGGCACAGATCTTTGGGGGACACTGCTATTTACCTCTCTCCTCAGTTTTCACAGTGCATTTATTCCTACCCTTTGTTTAATATCTTTTAACCAGTTAAAAGATCCATGATCCATGAAAGGGCCTAACCAGATCCATGAAAGGACCTTCCCACTTATCCCATGACTCCTTACTTTGCTTATAAGTCTTTGGTGAGGGACCTTGTCAAAAGCTTTCTGAAAATGCAAGTACACTATATCCACTGGATCATCCATCCCACTTTGTTTATTCAGTAAACCACGTTTACTGTCACCTTATAGGAAAGTATTTTACTTTAACTTCTATTTGTATCTCAGATTCATAGCTGCAGTGACTAATATACTGATATACCAGTTTTGCAGACATAATGCACTGTACTGTATACTAAAAACAAAAATGTTATGAGAATAGGTCACCTCGTTCCAGATAGGGTTGAGTTCATTATCAATTTTCTTTGTTTTCTTTTTTTCATCTGCAAATAAAAATAAAATGTGATTGTTTGCTACTATTAAAACATTAAAACATTAAGTAAAATAATACTAGAATCTTTCCATTTTCTTTCATGCAAGGAGTTTTTAAAAAAAGCTTAACATGATCGAACTCTTTTTGGCCCATCCAGGCCCACCAAAGGGAGGGTTGGGGCCCCCGCCGCTCACGGTCTCCACCCCTCCCGAGTGGAGCTTATTTATTATACGCCTTGCAGGTGCCTGAGCAGCTGAGGAGGTGGTATCTGCTACTCCGCTTCCCGGGTTCATCAGTAATCTCCCTGGGGAGTCCAAGGGACCTGGGAAGCTGAGTAGCAGATACCTCCTCCTCTGCCACCTAGGAATCTGCATGGCACATAATAAATAAGAAAAAATATCTGGGGGAAACCCACTTGCACCTCAGCCCTCCCTTTCTAGGGGGCCATTGACTGTTCTTCCCTGGGACCCAAAATTGTAGTCAGTGGGCCTGGGCCTATCCAGTATCCGTAGTTTTTGTTGCTGAAAATTCCTTTAGAGGGTTTTTTGTTGGTTTAATTGCACAATAATTTGTTTGCATTTATTTAGTTTACACATAAATGTTTCCTGTGGACTGGATCAGTTCCTTTCCCCTAAAAATCTTTATGCGTCTTAGTCCTTTTTCTTTTGGTGTGAGTTGAGTGTTGATGAAAGGGGCCAGACTAACAGCCTTGGATAGCGGCCCCAATCTGACAGATCCTGTTCATAAGAACATATAATTCATTTTGTTTCTTCTATCAATTAAAAAAAAAGACTAGGCAGAGGAATGTAGAGTTCAAATGTAAAAAGTTCTCTGTTTCATGTGCAGATATTGATAATAATGGGAATTACACATGCATATAAGGGGAAATTCACTCCTTTGAGTAAATAAGCTCCTTGCAGAGGTTTCTAGGGAGTCAGGTGGATGGAATTCTTACCCTCAACTTGCAGATAGTTTGCAGTGCTCCAATGCATCACTGCGCTGGTGGCCATTTCAGCATATCAACTGCAATAGTTACATCAATGTAAACCAGCCTATTTCACCTGGGGTAAATCCCCGGTACACAAGGAGGGTAGATTATGTCTGGCATGGCCATTCTACCCAAGCTCCTCCCCTTCAGAGGCACAATGAGGCTTAAGTGGAGTGGAGACCCTTACAAACCCTTTCAGACCTGTGTGAATTTCATCCATACAGAGGAGAGCAGAATCTGGTAGGATTCCCCTGTTATAACAAGTCTACATCAGCTAACATTTTGATCCTTGGTGTCATGACTTTTTCTTTTATTTTTTATTTTTTATTTTAAGACTATATATATAAATATGTATGGGGGAAGGAAAACATTGTCTCTTGCTTGGCACTTGGCAGCATAAAATACAGTACACTCACTGAACACATGCAAATTTATAAGGGGAAGTGTGCCACACAAGTATAACCACATCTAAAATATATTAGCCTACTCATTACCGTGTCCATTCTCACTAAATGAACTAATTGTTCAGTTATTGAATACAGCGATATCACTAGAAAGATTACAATTACAGACTTGTTCCTTGCCCTCACTTCACTCCTTTAGGGAAGCAATATTACAAGTGCACGTTGTCATTTGCAAGTTACAACTATACATTGTCAGTAAAACTTTGTGAAGGTCTGTGAGGCAATATAAAGTCAGTTTACACATTATTCAGGTGGTGGGCTTTGGTGCCTCTTTCTAGTGGATAAAAGTGGAAGGCACTGAAAAATTAGCCCATAATGTACATTGCAAGGAACTGACTCACATTTCTGTAACAGGAATTGGCTACAAATTATGCAGGATACTGACTCACATCAGACCACAAAGGAAACAGCATTTATAATCCATGGTGCTGTAAACTCATATTTTGTAAAACAAAGAACTAATTCTCATACAATCAGTCTGAGTTCCACTTCACTGTTAGAGCTGGTCAAAAAAGAACACCAAAGACAAATGTTCTGAAAAAATTCTAAATGTTTTGATTTTTCAATTTGAAATGGCTTTGTGTTTAGAAATTTTCTTCAATTTTATATTAATTATTAAAAAGCTCAAAATCAAAACAGAAATGATTTTTTCCCAATTTCTTAGTTCATCAAAAATTTTGAAATATTTCTGTTTCCTTTTGACCCAGAACAAATTTTTATTGTTTTTTATTTTATTTTATTTTTTGATTTTACAGAAATGCCAGCAAATGGAAAAATCAGTGATTCCCACAGCTCTATTCACAATCCTGTGTACTGAGGTCATCTAATAAGAAATGCTGCTCTGTTGAACCTGACTATGTGGAAAATCTGGAGTTCAGGACAGATCTTGAGATTCCCCGTCTCTTGGCCAGCAGAAGGTGAAGTTCTCAGGGAAAGGCTACTCTCATTCCTAGCGGCAGTTCCTTGTAATGGAGAAATTGCACCCTATAGACAACCCTGACTGAACTGATGGATAAAAGCACTACACTCCCCACTCAAGCCAGCTAACTCCTCTCAGTCACAATCATGTAATATGAGGGACTGTGTAGTGCAAACATTGGCTAAGATCATTCTTGACAAGAGGGATAGCTCATTCTTGACTACCTAATATTAACTACTAAAAAATAATAGTTAAATAAAAATAAGATCCATGGTTCCATTTATACTGTACTATAGGGTGTATGCTGAGAAAAAAGTATTTTATGTCATATGTTTGAGAGTAACGAGAAGGATTCTGGGGAGTGTGAATTAAATTAGCAGGATTTTGTTAAAAATCATAAGTAGTTTAAGTCTATGAGTTGAGTTAACATCCTTGAGGTTGATTTTTTAGTGTTTATTCCCTTCATTTTATGTTGCCTTTTTGTATTAGTCTATTTTATTATACCTTTAATGGCACTAATTTTACTTTATATTTCCGTACTGGCAGCAAAGGACTTTCCCTTCCCACCTAGGATACTATGCTACAGCAACATTTCTTGACCAAGAGGATTCCCTTTGGCGCCCTTCAGCAGCACCCATTCTTCAGTCACGGGGGTCGCTTGGATGTCAGGTACTCCCTCCCTGCCTGGTTGGCAACCCAGCCATGAAAACCAAGATTCAAAATCATATAATTTGATGAGAATCAAAACTGGATAAATTGTACAGTAGGGCCAGTGGGCCATCCATTATTTTTCTTTTGGCCTCACCTTTAGGTAAGGAATGATAAGAACAGAATATTCTGTTTATTATTTACATTTCTTTCCTTGATAACAAAGCAAACTTAACATACAGATGCCAGACATAAAGACAGGTTCTATTGCTCCGGATTTCTCTTGTTACTTTCAGCTTATAAATGGAGATATTGTATTATTGTGATGCTGGCAGGTCAGGTGCCAGCTCTTGCCAAGGCTGCAGGCATTAGCCAAGAATTGACAAACTCATACCTGGAGACCAGACCAGTTCTCTTATGTGTTAGCGTCGCTCAGGATAGGTATTAGTCTTATAAGAATGTATGCATTGTTTAGACTCGATGGAATGTCTGGAAGTGGCTGCATGCATTAATCTTATTTGTAATGTCTGAATCCCATGTTATAAGGAAATGTATGCGTTTTGCTTTATAACTTAAAAAATATTTGCTCTAAACCTGTGAACTCTTATGGGAAGAGTGTTTCCCCCCTGTGCACCCAGAAGAACTATCAAAATCAGATGGGCCATCAAGGAGCACAGCAATACAAAGGATGGGTGAATGGCCCTCATACACCTTGGAAGTTTGTCCTATGGACTTGGAGGCCGACTGAAGGAAATAAACCAAAGACACAGGAAAATTTTCCATCTTTTTGCTGTTTGAACTCTCCCAGGGCCAGAGACACCAAACTGAAGCCAGAGACCTCTAGGGATCACCCCTGGGTCCACCCTGAAAGACACTTTGAATTGACAGATGACAACAACTCTGTCACTCTTCAGATTTAGTCTGGGTCTACACTGACGGCAGCAAATTGGCTGCTGACAGATCGATGTCTTTGGATCGACTGAGTGGTCTGTATAGACCCGCTCAGTCGATCCAGCAAGTGATGCAGGAAAACCACCCTGGTAAGTGGCATAGCACTGTTCCCTTCGACACAGCGCAGTGTGGACGGCGCGCAGAGGAGACGCTGTGAAGTTGACTTGTGTATCTCACATCGACTGCCGCCAAATCCCGAAGGTAAGTGTAGACAGGGCCTTAGATTGCAATTCACTTGTATATAGGTTTCTTTGCTTTAACCTGTAAATAACTCTCTCATTTCTTTTTCCTAGTCAATAAATGTTGAAGTTAGTTTATTATTGGATTAGCTACAGGTGTCGTCTTTGGAGTGAGATCTAAGATACAAATTGATCTGGGGTAAGTGATTGGTCTCTTGGGCCAGGAAGCAACCTGAATATTTTGTGTTTTTTGGTGTAAGTGATCATTTAGCACTAAGTCCTGCTTGCCTGGGTGGCAAGAAAGACTGGAGAGTCTAAGGTGTGTGTGACTCGATGGTGAAACCGCTATAGTGGTTCAGGAGTTCACATTTGTTACTGGCTTGGTGAAATCTAATTACAGAATATACCACCAGTTTGGGCTGTTTGCACTGCTTTTGACAGTCTGCCCTGAGGTAGGCACTCAAGGTCATGAGCCACTCCAGACAGTGTAACAATTGGTATATTCTTGGCAGGATTCACATGCCACAAGTAACTGGGTTTATAGATCAGATCCCTGAGCACTGTTAAAAGTTTAAATTTGATATTGGGAGTTTTTAAGGGTTAAAGATGAGTCACAATGAGTGAATCACAGTCATAAGGGGGTCATGGCACAAATAATCTTGAAAAATTATGTAAAAATAGGTAATTATCCCATAAAAAGGAAGCCTGAGATCAGGAACTGAGTGCTTTGCTCATAAACTTTGAGCAAAGAGCAGGGTCTGAGCATCCCACTTCCCCAGATGCCATAGAGACCATTGCAGCAGAACTGGCTCAAGAACAATTGTTGTAGACAGTAACTGATGAGGTAAAAGCTTCTGTCTGTGACAAAAAGCCTTCCACAGCTTTGGAGGCAGCAGAAATTACTGATAAATATATTGAGCCAAGGGCTCATGGGGGACACAAACCACAGGGAAAGGGAAATGCTCCTACTTTCCAAGCTAAGAGGGAGGAGGGGTCTAGGAATAAACTTAACCCCAATTTTCTTAAACGTAAAGGGAACCCAGATTAAAAAACCTCTTACCCTCCCCCTCATGTAGGGGCCCTGCCTGGCCATATAAAACCAAATTGCCCCAACCTTAAGATCACCCCATAATCTGCAACTAAAACCACTGAGATTCCAGAGGAAACAGTACAGGAGGTGGATGACCTCATAAAGTATATTAGGACCGAGTCTGGGTAAGCTAGTGAAGACTTTATTAAGAGTATGCTAGAATGAATGCCCTTGACTGTCCAAGCTGGAGGGACACAGCATCCCAGGTCACTTGGTTAAGGAAAGTTTGGTAAGGGAAGAAGACAGAAGTCTAAATATTTTAGCTTTGGCTGAATTTTCTGTGACTGTGCCCCTGGCTAAAATCCCGATTGAATGGCAGTATTGTAAGGGTAGGCATAAAAAATTTGCTTTCCTCTAACATTTTAGCCACAGCTAAGCAGGTTCACTTTATAACACACAGCCAAAGGGGGTATGGCTCTGACTTACCTGCTCTGTCTGTGGCTGGTAGGGAAAGTTGTGGGGGCAGGAGGAATGCCCTCGCTCCTTTGTCTATTGAGAATAATAGCTTCTAAGGAGGAATTTGAGAATTCTTCTGTTGTGCCAGAGTCAGCTCTAAACTTAAGTGAGGCTAGGAGTTTGTGAACACTAAACAAGATGACCCTTCTCTGGCCAAGGGGAGGGGTTGCAACTCAGAATAATACCCCATCTAGGGGAGGAAAAGGTAGATTGTTGTATGAGACTTTTTGTATAGGGAGGCTCCCATTCGGAAAATGCTAAGTTCCAGGGGCGAGGTTTGCAAACAGGCAGTTGTGCCTGAGAAATACAGGAGAGAATTGCTCCCTTTAGCTCATGATTGCCTATTCACAGGACATACAGGAGTGGAGAGAACCTGTGACAGGCTTAAACAGAATTGCTACTGGCCACAGATGTTTGAGACGGTAAGAGTTGTGACTTATGCCAGAAGTATAAGAGATTGACGGACCATTGCAACCTTTGTCCATCAATAAAGAGGTGTTTGTCAGAGTATCTGTGCATGTTGTGGTCCCCTTCACTGAACCTCTCAAGAATGGAAAGAAATACATGATTGTGCCACAGCAGTATCCAATATCAAAGCTGAGAGTGTGGCTACAGCTTTTTTCGACATTTTTAGCAGAGTAGATTTTCCCAGAGAGATCTTGACAGATTGCGGTGCAAACTTCATGTCTGTAGCATGTAGACTTTAAGAAATTATGGGCATTATGTGCAGTAAGGCATCTAACAACTGCCTTTTACCATCCAGAAACTAATGGTTTCTAAGATTTCATGGGACTTGAAAAATGATGCCGAAAATGTATGTCATCAGTGGTGAGAATGACTAGGCTGTATTGCTCCCTTATTTGCTCTATGTGTACACAAGTGTTCCCCAAGAATATACTAGCTTTGAGCCCTTTAAGCTCCTGTATGGGAGACAGATGAGGGGACTCCTAGATTTAATTTGAGGCTCTTGGGAGGACAGTACTGAGGAGACAGGAAAGCTTGCAGGGGAGTATGTCACTTGTTTTAAGGAGAATTTACAGGCTATGATGCAATTAATGCAGCAGAACTTTGAAAGAAGTCAGGAATCGCAAAAGCTTTGCATAAGAGTACTGAAGAAAGGTAGTTTGATATTGGTGATTTGGCATTAGTGCTAATTCCAGTGAGGAAAAACAAAAGGATTGTTGGGAAGGACCTTATGAGGTGATAGACTGAATGAGGACACTTATGATGCAAGGAAACTCCCTGGCATGGGGGCTGTGCAAACATTATGTGTCCATAGATTAAAAGTTTACCATAAAAGGGAGATGGCAGTGAATATGATTTGTTGTGCTGGTGAAGGAATGTTTAATGCTCCTTTGATTTGTTCAGGGAGAGCAAGGAAGAAACTCCCCTGAAGAGCATTGAGTTCAGGGAGGGTTTGGATCCAACCCAAAAGCAGGTAATGCTGGCCCCTTTCAAACACCACAAACAGGTATTTTCCACCTGGCCAGGTTTAACTGACATGATTGTACATTCCATTGAAATTGCACAGCCTCAACCTGCCCCTAGCAAGGTATACTGTGCTAAAGGGGAAATGCAGAAAAAGGAAATGCAGATCCAGGAAGAGGTAAATAGCATGCTGGAAATGGGGGCAATTACTAAGTCAAAAAGCCTCTGGGTATCTCTTATTGTGATAGTACCTAAAAAGGATAAAACCATGCAGTTTTGTGTGGACTTTAAGAAGCTAAAGCTATCACGTAACCTGACCCATACCCCACCCCCCCAACAGAGGACCTACTGGCTCTATTGCTCTATTCTGTGCAAAATTCATAAGCACACTGGATTTGACTCATGGGTACTGGCAAATTCCCTTAGATGCTCATGCCCAAGAAAAATCAGCTTTTATAATGGAATCTGTTTGGTATGAATGTAAGAATGTAAGCCTTTCAGATTAAGCAATGCAGAAACTACCTTTCAGAGGCTTGTCAATGAGGTGCTGCAGGGGTTACAAACATTTGCCACGGCTTCTATAGATGACTTGGCTGCTTTCAGAAGCTTCTGCCAAGATCACTCAAATCATGTGGGAATTGTGTTATAAAGGCTCAGAGGAGCCAACCTCACTGTCAAGGTGTTCAAATCAAAATGGGGGCTGCAGAGGTATCCTACCTAAGACACAGGGAGGGCAGTGGTTTTGTTTGCCCTGATCCTTTAAAAGTAGATGCTATTAGGAGCTGACCTGCCTCACAAGTACAGAAGCAGGTCCAATCCTTTATTGGTCTGGCCAACTATTACCAGAGATTTGTAAAGGGATTTAATGACATTGTGCCCCCCACTAACAGATCTTACAAAAAAAGAGGAAACAAGACCAGGTGGTATGGATAGAGGCCTGTGACAAAGGCTTTCAAAACATAAAAGAGGCTTTGTCTAAAGAGCATGTTTTGGCCTGCCCTGATTTCATCAAACCATTTATGCTGTGCACTGATGCTTCTAACATGGGGTTAGTTGTGGTCCTAATGCAGAATGGGGTGATGCCTTTTTGAGTTAAAAAACTAACAATACTGAACAGAACTATGCTGTCATCAAGCAGTAATGCTAGGCCATTGCTTGGACTGTTAAGCAATGTAAACTTTAAGAACATAAAAGTGGCTTTATGGGGTCATAATGGTCCATCTAGCCCAGTATCCCATCTTCCAACAGTTGCCAATGCCACGTGCTGAGGTGGGAATGAATAGAACAGGTAATCAAGTGATCCACCTTGTCGGCCATTCTGAGCCTCTGGCAAACGGCAATCCCTGCCTATCCTGGCTAATAGCCATTGATGGACCTATCCTCCATGAATGTATCTAATTTGTGGGGGTTTTTTCAAACCTCATTATAGTCTTGGCCTTCATAACATCCTCTGGCAAGGAGTTCTACAAGTTGACTGCATTGTGTAAAGAAATATTTCCCTTTGTTCATTTTAAACTTGCTTCCTATTAATTTAATTTGGTGTCCCCTAGTTTTTGTGTTATAAGGAGTAAATAACACTTTCATATTTACTTTCTCCACACTATTCATAGTTTTATAGACCTCTATTATAACCTCCCTTGGTCATCTCTTTTCCAAGCTGAAAAGTCTCCGTCTTCTTAATCTCTCCTCATACCCCTAATCATTTTAGTGACCCTTTCTGTGCCTTTTCCAAGTCCAATGTATCTTTTTTTGAGGTGGGGTGATCAGATCTGCACACAGTATTCAAGATGTGGGCATACCATGGATTTATAAAGAGGCAATATATTTTCTGTCTTGTTATCTATCCCTTTCCTGATGAGTCCTAACGTTGTTAGCTGTTTTGACTGCTAATGCATAGTGAGTGGATATTTTCAGAGAACTATCCACAATGATGCCAAGATCTCTTTCTTGAGTAGTAATAGCTAATTTAGACCCCATCATTTTATATGTCTAGTTGGGATTGTGTTTTCCCCTGTACATTACTTTGCATTTATCAACAATGAATTTCATGTGCCAGTTTGTTGCCCAATCACCCAGTTTTGTGAGATCCCTTTGTAACTCTTCAGTCTGCTTTGCACTTACCTATCATGGGTAGTTTTGTATCATCTGCAAATTTTGCCACCTCATTGTTTACCCATTTTTCCAGCTCATTTATGAATATGTTGAACAGTACTGGTCCCAGTACAGACCTCTGGGGGACACCACTATTTACCTGTCTTCGTTCTGAAAATTAAATATTTGTTCCTACCCTTTGTTTTCCATCTTTTAACCAATTACTTATCAAGGAGAGGACCTTCTCTTTTATCCCATGACCACATACTTTGCTCAAGAGCCTTTGGTGTGAGACCTTGCCAAAGGCTTTCTGAAAATCTAAGTACACTATATCCATTAGATCACCCTTGTCCACATGCTTGTTGAACCCCTCTCAAAGAATTCTATTATATTGGTGAGACATGATTTCCCTTTACAAAAACCAGGTTGACTCTTCCCCCAACATATTATATTCATCTATGTGTCTGATAATTCTGTTCTTTACTATAGTTTCAACCAATTTGTCTGGTACTGAAGTTAGGCTTACCAGCCTGCAATTGCCAGGATTGCCTCTGGAGCCTTTTTTAAAAATTGGCATCTCATTAGCTATACTTCAGTCACCTGGTATAGAAGCTTATTTAAATGTTATGCTACATACCACAGTTGGTAGTTCTGCAATTTCACATTTGAGTTTCTTCAGAACTCTTGGGTAGATACCATCCACCTGGTGACTTATTACAGTTTAATTTATCAATTTGTTCCAAAACCTCCTCTAATGACACCTCAATCTGGGACAGTTCCTCAGATTTGTCACTTTAAAAGAATGGCACAGGTTTGGGAATCTCTCTTACATCCTCAGCCATGAAGACTGATGCAAACAAATGATTTAGTTTCTCTGAAATAGCCTTTTCTTCCTTGAGTGCTACTTTAGCATCTCGATTGTCTGGTGGCCCCACACTGCTACCAACCCACACTCAGAACTCAAATTGTCTCACATTATTATAATTCATCGTTCTTGACTTCAGTGGGTTGCAAAATAGCAGAAATAGGCACCAGATGGCATTAGAAAACCCTGATCACCTAACTTTTTTGAAATCATGATAATGGTATCATAAGGCCTAAAACACTTCCTTACCAAAATATACTTTAAAAACCCAACTTTAATGTTATAGCTCCAAATCAGATTTTAAGTGAGAACTGAATGCCACACAGACATGTTAAAAGGAAGCTGCATGTCAATAAACGTCATGTTATTGATTACACATAAGCAAATATGTCTTCTATTACATTTAAAAGAATTCCCATTTATTTTTTTCTCGTTTACTATCTGTCACACAAAAAAATGTTTTATTGCCTTAACTTCTAGCGTTTAATGCCATGTTTTCACACTTTTTTCTTATCCATTTCAATAATGCTTTCATTTTATGCAATATTATGACAAGCTCAGAATTCTGCTATTGCAGCTTCTGTGTTTGCAGCATTAGTTTACATTTGGGTGTGTAATTCGTTTTAAATGGTGAGCTGTTCCTTATGTAAATAAAAAACAGCAGAGGTCAGGCTTACAGAGCTTAGAATAAAAGTTCTTGAGGGGGGAGGGGGGAGAAAAACTCCTGCAGATAATGTCTATAGGGGTTTGTGCATATCTCATGATAAAATTTACTTAATACAGTGGTGTATGTTAATTATACAAGATATACATTACCATGTAAATACTAATGAGGTCTATTGAAGGTGGAGATAAAATTGTATTTTTTATATCTGATACACACATCAGAAGCTAATGAAAAGAAACTAAGGCCATGATCCTGCAAATGCTTATGAATGTGAGTAATTTTCACATGTGAATAGTCACACCGAGTTTGCTTATCTGTAAAGATACTCATGTGTATAAGTGTTTGCAGGAGCAGGTCTAAATTGATAAATGTTTTTCATAACTGGCATGTCTAAAAGCCTGATCCTCAGAGGTACTGAGCACACAGAACTCCCACTGAAGTCTTAGCACATAACTAAGCCATATACTGATATCAACAGAGGTTGCATATGTCTGATGCTTCAAAGGACCAGTACGTGAGTTTTAAATGACTAATTTAAGATAGAAAATATTGTCGATTGGAATACCATATGAAATACCATGATTCTATCATAAAATTACATTTTTACAATTCAGTGTTGCACTCAATCACTTTAGTAGGAATATTAGGTGCACATAGTTTTAAGCATGAGCACAAGTACACTTAGGCCCCAGTCCTGCAAAAACCAACCAAACAAAAAAAGCCACAGACCCTGCAAAATGGGTCTAAGTGTGGCTGGCAGTTTATTTTTGTTTTGGCTTGTTTCATTTTGGAGTACACTCTCCCAATTATATTTATTATTTCTATATGGGAGTCTGGAACAAATTTAGTAGAATAAAGGTGTTGCCACTCCATTGGCTTACACCTTCCAACAATAAGATTAATTTAGATTATGGAACATGCTGGGAAAAAATGGGTTCCATATGAAACACAGCCAGAGCCAGCATACTTCAGACATGCCCCGACACACCCTCACCACTGGAAAGTCAGACTGTGAACTAGTTGGCCCCTCCTCCACACTTGACAAGATCCTGCTGTTTTCTGGCCCCTTGCACTACGCTGACCAGATTGCAAAAATAGAATCTGGTCCATAATGTGTAATGTAGTTGTATACGAATGAATGCAGTATAAAATTTAAAAATGACATATTCTACTAAAAAAATGAATCAGGATGAACTTGCATTAAAGAAAATGGTAGATGATGCCTGTAAGCATCAGTTTACATAGTTTTTAACATGCAACTCACACATACAAACTTTCTTCCTTAAATGTCTGTCACTGGTGTTCCATTTTTGATGCTGCAGGCTTGAGAAACAAATCTAGCAGTGTGGAAGCAGCATAAGGAGAGCTCTTACTTAATGGAGTAAGATGATTTGAGTTGGTAGCAGGATGTAGTCAGGAAGGAGGAATGGACTTGGTCATGAAAAGTAGTGCCAAATTAGGGAAGCAGAGAGATCAAACAATAGCAAAACACATCAGCAAAGGGCAGAAAGGGGAGAACAAAACAAATGAGAAGTGAAAAAACGGGGACTAAGGGAACAGAGAGTGTAGGAAGAAGAAACAACTAGAAAGGAAAGCAAAGAGAGAGAAGAAAAAGGAAATGAGAGAAAAAGCAATAAAAAGAAGAGAAGGCAAAGGAAAAATGGGGAGAAAAATCCATCCTGCTAAAAAAGCTCTCGCAAATTCCATGCAGAAGGACTTGATTCAGGTATTACCAAATAGAAGGGCTTTGCGGAAAGGGCTTCATCCCCTGAAAACATAAGAAAGAGGGGAGGAAAGGGTGCACATCTTTTTGGCAGTAAAATGCTTCCAGGTTGTAAAGATATTTTCAGATATTCTCAGCGAATGCACCACCCTTCCAGAACCATCCCAATGTAGTCCCCATTTGGTGTCTACTCTGATGAGGTACCAAATCTTAGTAATTGTTTTTATCCTCTGAAAACTTTGTTTTCAGCTAATCTTATACTGAAGCAATGATACTTTCAGGAGTACATTTAACTGGTGGCCACAGTTGTTTGGTGGATTGCATGATACAAGATTGTCTGGGTCCTGCACACCTTGCTGACAACACTAAACTTGTAACTGAACCTCTCTTGGTATTGGAGGAGGAAGCAGCAGCAACAGAAACTTAAAAACATTTCTCAACCTTTTTGATACCAGGGATCAGTTTGCTGCCTTCCTAAATTGCATCAGGGAGATCTCAGAGACTGGTGCTGGTTGTTGAGAAACACGGACTTACAAAACCTGTATCAAAATGAAATTAACTTTCAATTTTATATATAAATATTAGTTAATGTGTTTTCTCTTTCACCCTTAAGCAACCAGTAGGTAACCCTGAAAGTGATATGATATGGAAAGTTAGGTTTCCTTTAAAAAAAAAAAAAAAGCAAAAATAAAACTGTAAATTAACAAGTGAAACACACACCATTAATAATAATATTAAAGAAATGCAAAAAAATACTTTAATAAAATAATCACAATTAAAGGGAAACTTCTGCAGCAGCAAAATTGGCACTGAGTAGCAACTGCTGTGCCAAATCACAAAGAAACTACAGATGAAAGATTTTCAGCATGAACAACACAGGTTAAGGTGCTGGATTGCAACTCAGTCGCACAATTTAGCCTTTAATAAATACTATAACTAAAAATCGATGTATAAGTAAAAAGCAGAGGAATACACCCTTACAGGAGCTTGGAAATGGAGTCTTGGGAAAGCAGCCCTGAAGGCCAACAAAAAAAATTACACCCACAAACATACTCCACCCCTATCATGTCCTGTGCCAATAACTTCAGTCTTTCTGGTGAAAAACATCTTTGCTAATGTTATGAAGAGATTCAATTTTGTGAACCCTCAGTATTTCATAATTTAATATACTAACATAGAACACTTTGTCCTCGCGGCTACAAAAATATCCACACAGAAATCTGATTGAGTACATTTGTTAGTTTTTCTTACCTTTAAAAATAACAGATACAATAGGGTCCGGTTTTCCAAATTTAGTTTTAGGGATATTGCTGGCAGATTCCACAATCACCCGAAGCATTGTTTCAAATCTTGTATTACACCACAGCTGTCAGAAAAGAAACTTAAGGAACTCTGTGCTTCAGATGCCCTCTGACTGTCTCCAGACTGCAATGCTAGGAGGAGGAGGAGGAGGAATAGTTTGCTTACAGTGAAAAAGAGCTGATGGGTGGATCTATGACCAGCTAGTTACTAAAGACTATAGGGGAAAAAAACAGTACCTGTAAACTGACACCATAATTCCTGTGTAAAGCAAGCACTAACCTGTGAAGTCTGGTCATGAGAAGAGAAAAACGTACAATGCAAACAGTTTAAAAAAAAAAAAAGCCTGAGTATATTAATCTCATGTAAGTGATCAGGGAAACAGGGAAAGATGAGTACATAGCTGGCAAAAATTAAACACAACTCTAGTAGTCAAGACACACTATAGCTCCCTCTTTTAGCTATGCTTCTGAATATACCATGTCATTGAGCTTTATGGTGTTCTTTTCTCATCTTTGCTTTCAATATGTCATGTTTAATACATTTTCCATGTTTCTTTCCTGTTTTGTGCATCCACAAAATATCTACTCTTCAAAAACAGTGTAAGTACTCCCCATTCCGTACGGCCCAGGAATGTTTTTAATAAACCTCTCCTATTCTATAGTTTGCAATTAATAATTGCACTGTTACGTAAACATTAGTTCAGCCCCTTTAGGGGCAATGATAAAAAACAAAGTATGTAATATGGAGTGTGAAGAAAATCAGAAAGTTTTTAACCAAAAGGAGAAAAGGCCTTGTCTACTGCTCAGTGATCTGTAAATGATTGCTCTTAACTAGAGAAAACTAGAGAGTCAGAACCAGTCAGAACTGCTGAATCGTAAGAACAAAGAATTGGCTATACTGGTTCAAATCATTAGTCTGTTTGGTCCTGTTTCCGGTCTGATGTTTCAAAGGGAAAAAAAACCAAACCAAAACTACATAATATACCTATTTGAACAATAAATGTACATAGAGATAAATTTCATCCTGACCTCTGCAAAAATCAAATTATATCCTGGAATCTCAGAGATTATTTTTAGCATGTGTTAACTGCAAATATTCTTGACAGTCATAAAATTGTGCAAGCCATCATATTGTACCTGCTAATCTTCTGATGTAGTGTATTCTGTATATTAACTATGTTTTTATTAAGTTAGTATTTTATTTCATTTGGTCTACATGTACTTGCCATTCATCATGTTACCCCTGGTACTTACATTATGGGACAGGCTAACAAAGAAAGTGACTGTTCATTTTCTTAGTCTCTTGTCCCACCTGGTAACCATCTCGTGGAAGCATAGAAAAATTTAATTTTATCCATGGGGAAACACACTGGTGTAAATACAGATTTACTAATGTAATTGTCTGGAATGCAAGATCAAGGGGTGCATGGGATTTAAACAGGAGCATTCTAATCCAGAGTAGGCCAGTAAGAGGGTTCCAGGAACCAATGAAAGTGACATTTTTTTCCAGATGTGCTTAATTTACATGACAGATATACAACCTCTGATGGGATGAAATACACCTGCTTCTATAGCTTTAAGCTAAAACTTCCCATGATAAAATCACAGCACTAATCATGGCAACAATTTTTAAAAGCATGCAAGTAAGAATGGAGTGTGTAGCATACATAAGCAAAAAAAGTAACAGAAAACATGAGTTTTAAAATAATTTAGGGTCCAAATTTCCTAGAAAAGAAATTAAACTCTGAGTTATTCTTTATATACATCCCCCTATTATACTTACACATGGCAAAGCCTAATACCATAGGCTTGATTCAATTCCCAATGAAGTCAGTGCAAGGTTGAGTGGGCTCCCCAAAAACAGCAATATTTATGCATAACATCACTAACCTTGACTGCTGCCCAAATAACCTTCTTACCTTTTGGATGAGAGGGGAGGGATTTTATTAAACACGTCTACAACATAAGGATGTTTACTTTCAGTGAAATGAGATGGTTTGTTCAATTATTATAAACCCACATTTTATAAACTGAAATGTATTTAACTCCAAAACAGAAATTCGCTCCAGAGTGAAATTTGATTCGAAGACTCAGTGCACAAAGGAACATGTTTGTTTGCAGGTTTTAAAACTAATTTCAAGGGTCAGAAGGCGAAATCGCCAAAGCCAAATGTTAAGACATTTAAGCTGGCATTAAAAATCCTTTGCAGCAAACAGCATGTTGGGTGCAGAGTCTGTCACGTCGTTTCCCTTATTTGTTCGTTGTTGTTGGTGACTCGGCCATTTCTCCCCACACCTGGGACCGGTCCAGGGTGGGGGGCGCTCACTTTGCTATGCCGCCGTTATTCATTTGCCGGGCTGACACAGCGCCCAGATGCCCGGCTGATGGGCAGTCACTAAACCTCGGCGGAGGCGGGTTGCGGTGACGGATTTATCAGTCACGCGGGACGCCCTGCGGCGGCTAAGACGGGACTGTTAAGCAGCAAGCGGGCTGGTGTCGCGGGCCAGAGCGGATTTCACCTCAGGCCTTGACACCAGAGACAGGGGGCGGGCAGCGCAGCTCCCGGCCCCACCCCTGCGCCCTTCCATCGTCCCAGTCCCCTTCCCGCTCCATCCGTCGCGCCCCTCCTCTCCTCAGCGTCGCCCGCTCCCCCGTTCCGCCTGCTCCCTCCACGCCGTCCTCCGCGCTCCCCCCTTTCGGGACCCCGTAGCTCGCTTCCGGTAGTGGCGGGCCCTGAGCGGAAATGACGTTTGGGGCCGCGGGATTCAAACTCCCGGAAGTGGAGTGCGGCGTAGCCGAGTGGAGAGGCTAGGACGGGAGTTGGAGAGTAGCGGCGTCTCGCCGCTGCCCAGGTAGGTGGGGGTGTCCCGGGGCGGGGGAGGCCCTGGCCGCGGCGCTGTTTGCCTAGAGCTCCCCCGGCGCGGCTCCGGGCCCGCACGGCTGTGAGCGGGGCCAAGTTCACCGCCCCCCGCGGCCCCTGAGCTTCCGCGGCGGCCCCTCCCCCCGGTCCCTGGGTCCGAAGCTGTGACTAGGGGCGACCCCCGCCCATCGCTCGCCGTTGCTCAGAAGGAAGCTGGCGCTGGGCGTGACACGCGCCGGCTCGGGTCTGGCTCTCCTGCAGCGAGCACCGCGCGTCGGAGACACCCTCGGGGCGGCCACACTGAGCCCTTCTCCTCTGGTCAGCAGCGGGCGATGAAAGCTGCCACTGGTGTAGATGTGGCGTAGGCAGCTCTGCTTATCCTGGGTTAGCTGGCGAGATCGTGAAGTGCCGTGGCTGCGTTGGTCCCAGGGTACTAGAGACAAGGTTGGCCCCCTGTCCTTTATCGGACCAACTTCTGCCGCTGGAAGCGACCAGCTCGAAAGCTTAGTGTGTTACTGTAGTGCCTAGACACTCCAGTCACAGCCCGAGACCCTATTGTGCTAGGTGCTGTACAAACACAGAACAAAAGGACAGTCTCTGCCCAAAAGAACTTGCAATCTAAATGTCCTGCTTTCGTCAGGGTAGTATCTGTGATAGTAGTATAGTAAGTGATGTGACTAACATTTGTTACATGTTTTGATTTGCCCTCTTATGCACTCCCTGGGGTAGAATTGTGTGTGTGCGCAAGTGTAGTGTTTTGGTTCTGTTTTGTGGGGTTTTTAAATGTACATGCTGCTATGTGTGTGTGAGCCCTGGCCTACATCACAAAATTGCTAGTAGGACTACGTTGCTCAGGGGTATGGCAAATACACACTTCAGCAATGCAATTATACTGACTTAACTCCTGGTGTACACAGGACTATGTCGACAGGAGAACATCTCCCATTGATATAGCTGCTGCCTCTCTTGGAGATGGGAGAGCTTCTCCTGTCAGCATTAGGTACTCCATCTGCGTAGGTTGCATTTTCACTAAGCACTAAAGCGGTTCGCTTCACCGCTGCAGGGCTGTAAGTGTAGACAAACCGTTAGAAGAGGCAAGGGTGAAAAAGTGTGTCTTTCACTCTGAGCAGAAGTTTATGATGTTTCTTAGTTTCTGTAGGAGTTTGTTTTGCAGTCTTACACCAGCCCAGCAAAAGTTCTGTCTGCTGCACATATGAGCTTTGCCCTTATGGTAGAAAGCTCCCTTGTGTCTGTGGAGCAGGGTTGTTGATTATGGTCTTTATTAGGGAGTTCTGAGTCGTATGTTGGCCCTGTGTGTTTTAGTGTCTTAAAGAGAAGAAAGGAGACCTTGAATTTAATTGGATATTCAATGGGAATCCAGTGTAGGGAGTGAAGGATAATCTTGTGCTCGTGGTAGCCTGTGTTGCTGAGGAAATATGTTGAAGCATTCTGTAGCTGTTGAAGCTTCCTAAGGGCTGATGGCTTCATTCCCAGGTATACTCCATTGCTGTAGTCCAGATGGGAGGTGACAAAGGTGTGCATAAGAGACCAGATCATTTTCCACCAGGATGGAACAATTATACAAGCCAACCAGAGTTGATACATAGCAGCACCTGCGAGTCATGCTTTTTAAGTGGTTAGTGTCCATGAGGGGTCCAGAAACAACTCTTAAAGTACTATGGACTGAACTGACCAAATGTGGATGCTTGCCTTCAACCAAAACAGACTGCACCATAGATGCAAACTCTTCCAAGTGCTTTCCTATGCCCACCAGTATAACTTCTGCCTTGCTTGAGTTCAGTTGCAGCTAGCTGCTATGCACCTTTTACCTGATCTCATCCAAGCACTGGTGTATCTTGGTGGTAGTGGTATTGTCAGGTGTGAGGGATGAGTAGATCTGTGTGTCATATGCATATTGCTGGCACTTAAGTTCATCATCTTATCAGTATACCTAATGACTGCATATAGATGTTGAACAAGACTGGAGAGAATTGATTCTTGAGGGACTGCATGAATGAGACCTCTAATGATGCTGGTGCTGTTTCCTGTCACTACTTCTGGGATATATCCCTCCAGGAAGGACTTAAACCATTTTAGCATATTCCACTGGGCCCTTGTTGTCTCACCTGAAAGAAGTGGCAACGTCCACTGCTAAAAGGTCCAAAAATTGAGAATGGAAGTCTACTGAACATGCTTTGATAGCAGGAGATCATCCCTCATGGCCCCCAAAACTGTTTTCATCTTATGTCTTGGCCTGAATCCAGGTTGTGCCACATTTAGGATTTTTGCTTCAACTAGATGAACTTGTAGCTGGCCTTTGGCGGCAGACAAAGATTCAAGACCAAAGCACTGAATCACTTCTCACTCATTTCACATGTGAAAGGTTCCCTCTACAACGATTAGGGCTAAAAACTTAATAATGAAATGAAAGCTTAATCTGAAGAAGCTGATGTATTGGGTCCTCTCACTGGGATATGTGGGTTTTTAGGTCCTGCTATCAATGATAACCTATATAAAAATAGCTTATATTAAAAATGCCTTGCTCTTCTATAGTACCTTGTATTTGGGAATCTCTGCACTTAACTCTCTAATGTTTGTGAAGCTTCTCAACATTTGTGAGGTAGATAAAGCAGTATTATCTTCATTTTGCAAATAGGGAAACTGGTTGATTCAGTCTGTGCTGCAATGTCACCCAGGAATAAAACACAATCTGATTTAGTCCTGAATTTTAACCACTATCCAAGTTTGATAAAACATGGTCTAAAGAGGTATTTTTGCTAGGTCTCTGGAATCTTTAATATTCAACACAGGAAGGGACCACCATTTACAGGATTATTTTGTTTGTTTTTCACAGAACGCTTGGAAGATGACATCAAAGGCCACTAAAGATATAATTACTGGCAAGTGGGGATTCAAATCTGGTAATTCCAAATCCGAGACTGAATTGGAGAAGTATAAGAAAGAGAATGCAGCCCTCAAAAAGTCAATGGAGGAAATTATTAAAGGGAAAAGCAAAATGACAGATGCAGAAAGGAATAGACTTTTAGAGGTAATGAGCACACTGACTTTCAGGCTTGTTGTCTATAGTGCCATATTTGCACAAGAACCGTATTTCTCAACAGTTAAAATATTACAAACAAATGATTATTCTTCTTGTAACTTCAAAATCACATTTTTAAACCATAGAGTCTTAATGTGATACACCGATTCTTAAGTATTTGTCAGGTGTGCCTGCACTAATAAATTCCAGGTTATTTTACAAAGTGATTAAATACTCAGAGCCTCAATTAGTTGTCCAATAAAACATGTCCTGTTGTGTCTTAATGCTATTTCAATAATCAAAAAAGTCACTAATTTGAGCATTGCCTGCAAAGATCCCTATTCTGGGTGATATAAGCATCCTTGATGAGTGAGATGAGAGCTTGCTGGGTAGCATGTCCATGCACCTAGTCTGTATTCTTGTGCTCCTCTGCTCCCATTCAGATTCACCTAAGGGAATGCAGCCTCAACCACCATAAAGTGTCTTTATGCCACCATAGGCAGACAGCAGGAACTTGGGGATGCCAATTGCTGCCCCTGCTGATCTATTTCAGTTTTATTAACTAGCTTAATTAGTTTAAGTGCTATTTTTGCTAGGCACAGCTAGGCTTTTTGGCCTTCTTGCCTTTTAGCTTGAGCTTTTCCTTGCCCCACTCAAGCCCTCTTTGCTGGCTTGAACTAGAAGAGCAGTCCATCAGCTGCAAGCTGTGTCCCTCCTGTGATGGCACCATGTCTCTGATTGAAATATAATGGGTGTCCTTTTTGTTGTGAAAGAACATGACCCAATAGGTGCTTCATGTGTGTGATCTTCACCAGCATCTCTCTTTAAGTGAGTCACCTTAAAGTTCAAGCTCCTGTACACTCTCTCCACTTCTGCTTCAGTTTTCCAGTGGCTTGATAGTTTCAAGTGTCTGGGCTTGAACCTCTGCTTCTAATGTGTACAAAAGTGAAAGGATGCACACGCACAGGGTAAAACCCATTCAAGTGCATTTCTAATAGCTAACGTCAGCAATTGAAGTAGTGTTCAGGGAAGCACAGTTTAAAGCTGAAAGACCAAACTCCCTGGAGACACGATTTAATAGTCGCAATCTCAGCTGTTCTTCACTGACATTACTTACCAATTTTTATTAATTTATTTTGGTGTAGTTTTGGAGGTGCTTTTCGTTTGTGTGTTGGGGTTTTTGGCACGCTAAATTGCCACGTGGAAAAGCTCTATTTACTGTGTTCGATTGAAATTGGAACCCCCTGAAAAGAGCTTTTCAGCCTCTAAAATGCTACTGGATCCAGTAGCTATGATGACAAGAAATTTGCCAATGAAAACTTCTTCATCCCCAAAGGTTTCTGCAATTTCCACGGTATACATGCTTTAAAACTTATATAATTTGGAAGAAGAATTTTTCAACTTCTTCTGTGCCTAATACTTGAATAATAGGAGTATGGGTACCTGCCAAGTTAATGAGATTTTATTGCTCATGTCATTTCCATGGTTATCTGCTGGAGACTCCATCAGTATTTGTGTGTTTTCACATTCTGTAACTATATTCTAGCTTGTATTTAGTGATAACACTAATGTTTTTACTCAGATTTTTGCATGTGTGTTAAATGTTCAGGTAACCTCTGTAGCTTTCTCTATTTAGAGTAAAACTAATATTCTCAGCTGATTAAAAGCTGGTCTTTCAATGTTCAGAAGTGAATATCAGTTTGGACTCTTGTGAACTTCCCATCACATTTCTGTATAGTAATTTTTTATTGGATTATCTGTAGTTATACTCTCATTTTGCTCCATGTAGAAAATACTTGCCCTTGAAACTGAAAAGGAAAAATATATCCATCAATTTGGGGAGAAGGAAAAAGAAATCCAAAACCTAAAAGACCAGCTTAAAACCAGAAATAAAAGTAGTGATGTTGCTTCACTACTTGGTCAACTTGAAGAGAAAACAAAGGAAGCAGAGAGGAGAGAACAACTAGTTAATGCCCTATCAGAAGAGATGGACCGTTTGAAGTGCAATTTATCTACAGTTACTGCAAGATGCTCTGAACTCGAAAACAGAGCCAGCACCTTCCAGTTATCCCAGGTACATGTTGAATAAATACCCTACTCATTTATAAGTTTACTTTAGAATTCTTTATTGTTAAGCACTGAAATCCATGCTGTAGCCAGATGCACTGATATACTACTTCCCTTTTTCTAAAAGATCTTATGACAATACTACAGCATAAAATATAAAGAGACACAGTGGCCAGTATGAACATTGTACTAAAGCAGTAAGTGGAGTGATCCAGCTCCATTTGGAGTCTCCCCTCTCAAGCAGTACTTCTGTGCTGCCATAGCAACTTAGAAAGGTCTCTAAGAGCCCCATATCTGTCTGGGGAGTTCCCCATCACAGGCTTTGAGCAAGTCTGTTTACACTGTCCAGTGACGTGTGTGGCTGAAGGCATCAGAGGGAGTGAGGAACTGCGGTTGTAGTGGATGCCACATCTGCCATTCTGGCATGTGGTGAAATTCATAGGGCAGTCAAGGGAGGTGGTCATAATTGAGACATGGATCAGGAAGTGTTTGAGCAGCCTGGAATCCCCAGGCCACAAAGGTGACACAGCCACGTTGGGTCCCCTCTCACTGAACTTGTGTTGTGCCTCGTTAGTCTGGGAGGGTAATGTAATAAAATATCATTCAGTGGGCAAGTTAGCGATAGAAGGGCAAAGGGAGGTGTCACTTGATATGTGTTTTAAAAAAAAATCTACAGAATCCTATGTTCAATGGTGTCCTCTTCTGCAGCACTGGCTAGGAGGACTTGCTGTCTCCCATCCCTGCTTTCTGGCTGCAAGTCCTCTGGTTGATAGAAATGTTGATAACCCATTGCCACCACAATGAGTAGAGTTAGGGTTTTGGAATGACGCATTTCTCTCATGAATGCAAAGGTACCAAATGTGAGAACCCTAGAATAACTATGTAGATAAATATTTGAGAAAAATGTTGAAAAATTGTTTTGGTAATCCTAAGGAAGCTGTTCTTGACACATAGGACAGAAAGTATTCATTCATCAAATGATTCTGGAGCGCATGGTATTTCTCACACAACTGATCAGTCCATCCTCCAAGACCTAGCTATGCTCCATAGGAGATGGTAGTTTTGGATATGCTTGATCATCCCAGAGCCTTTCCATTTCTTGATCATTTGCCCTCTTGCTAAAAGGTATAAATGCACCCCTTGTCAGTGGCAACTTTTCTTTTTATCTGATTCTTGGAAAATGTCCACCAATGTAGTTCTGCAAATGTTGTAATGTTGCTTTCAAATGGTAAGATCAGCATATAAACTCCAGTGCATTTATGTCCTCACCAGTGACTGGCCCAGCTGTTCAAGCACCTTCACAGCAAGGAGACCTCCTTCCAATAATGTCATATCCTGAAAGGGCATGGAAAACTGACCGGTGTGGCAGCTTTCAGTGGCCTAAGTGATAGGTACACATGTGAGGGATACACAACAATCCTTTTTCTCAGCAACAAGCACAAAACCCAAAGCTTATGGAAGTCATAGGCAGTCTCACAGAGAGCACTAGAACATCAGGGTCTTGTGCAAAAAATCCAGAATATAGTAGCATCTGTGTCTGTGGCAGTGATGGCATGCAAGATAATCTTAGTATTTTTAGTGTCAGCTTTCTCATGGGAAATTCCACTGAACTGTGCAAGTCAGCAGCTTCAGTACTCCATGTGATCAGGAACAATTGCTGGAAGAATTTCACATGCTGGAGCATTTTTCCAGCAAAGTATGCCGTTAACTTGTCCTTTTGTGAGGGGCTTTGGGTCTGGAATCTAGGTCCCCAGGCAATCTTCAGCCTGCAGCCACACCCAGCAGCTTGCTGGTATCAGCAAGGAGTGTGGGCTGGTGGACCATAGCTCACCATAGGCACCATCACAAAGCTCCCAATTGAAGGAGATGCCACTCATTATCTAAGCCAGATGGATGCACAAGAAGTTATCTGAGCAACTAGGTGAATGCCTGGCTAATTGCTACATTGGATCTTGCCTTTTCCCCTGACTCCTGAGCCTTGCCTTCCTGTTCCTTGTTCCTGCCCACCTGTCTTGTTCCTGACCGCTAGGCCTGGCCATGAGTGCTCTGATATGAGATCTGACTGCCTGCATTCCCGTCTACAATACTTTCATGCAAGTATCAGTCAGATTTTTCATTGTGACACTAGAGGTGTTTGTGGAGTCAATGATTTTTGTACTGGACAGGTGCATTATCACAGTCTTTCTTTCTAGTTATATTTTTAATTCCTCAGCATGTGTGTCAAATACAGGTGGATTTTGTCATAAGTCCAATATTTTTCTCTGTAGCCTCATAATGAAGTGATCTCTGAAAGACTTCTTCTTGCATAAGGTACCTGTCATGTAATCAGTAGGTACTAATTTAGGAATGCTCTGCAAGATATTCATTAGATTGAAGTTCAAATGTGACAGAACAATGTTTATGTGCCAAGCAAAAAGCAATTGTGGTACCAAGGAGAACTTGCACTTTCCCAAAGTCTCACTGATCTCATAGATCAGTATCAAGCTGAGATCTGGATGTGACCAGGAGATGAGCAACTGTCTGCAGTTAGCTTTGTAATGGTCCCTCCCAGCTTCACTCTGACTTTCTTTACATTTGAGCACAGATTTAGTCTTTTCTTCTTGATTGAAGCCCATGGATTGACAGCCTTGGAAATTCTTTGGGTTCTGAAGACTTCATACAAGTCATGATCCATCCCCAAGTATTCATTCAAATGACATCTTTAACTATCTCATCACTGAAGAGTGCTTTTGTCACGACATCAGTGAACTCTGGTCTGTCATACGCAAATGAGTTGCAAGTGTAAGTAAGCTCATCCTGTAGCTTTAAAATTGCCCCTTCTTGGCATTTAACAGTACATAGTGAGTCTAAATGGTGCCGGGTTACTTAAGAAAAACTAGGAAAAAGCATTTGGATGCTTCTTTGCCCACCTGCCCCCCAATAACTTTCCTTGCTCTTTTCATGTTCTAAGCCTTGGTCTGAATCAAATGCATAGGAGGGAACAGGCAACCTTGTATCAACCCAATTTTCTTTTTGAAATTCCTTCCATATATCAGTCAAACTTTTTTCTAAGCTCTCATTTTAGCAAGATACCAGGCAACCATTGCGGAACAGTTTGGTTAAATCTAAAACAAAATTTTTTTTATGAAGTCTTTCAGTGCTGTGAGGTACAAATTCCAATTAGCAGCCCTGAAAGATCTATTTAAAGAGTAGCAAACACTCAGCCAACTTCATGTATCGCCATGCAATCCAAAAAAGTTGGCTGCTTTGTCAAAGATCATTGAGAGCAGAAGATATATTGGATGTATGTAACTGGTCTTGCAAGTCCTGTACTATTTGGGAAATGACTTCAAATGGACTGGTATGCTCTTCAAAGAAGACTTTTTGACCCGTCCGTGCCCAGGGTAGCCAACTGATAATGCCAAGGTCAGGGCAGGCTGTAAAAGGAGATCAGATTCTCCCAGCACTGGTGGGTGATACTGAAGTCAGACTTCCCAACCAGCCACAAACAGTGCTTCTGATTCCCTCACACTGGTTATCAAGAAGCCACTATACAAATACACACAGCCGCCTTTACTGCATTTCAGTCTCTGGCTCCCAAACTGCCACTAGGTCCAGTAAAGAGGCCAGTTACGTAAACTCTAGGCTCTTTACTGAAAAGGTTCCCTTTGATCCCCAAAGGGTCAGCCACAGGACCAGATCAAAATAAGTTTGGATCTTACTAAAAGGATTGTCTGGCAGTGTGGTATTTTGGGTAACTAAAACTAAAGGTTTATTCTAAAAAGAAAAACAAGCAATAAGAAATGTTGAAGGATTAAAGCAATCAGATACATACAAATGATCTGAAATTCTATATACATCAGGTTTCTAGAAGAAATGAGGAGTTGCAGGCTTGTATAGTCCCTCTGGTATACATCTAGTACTTGGATGCGTCTTAGTCCTTTGTTTCAAAGCTTCAGTTCAGATGCAGATGGATTGATCCAGAGGTAGATAGGTGACTGAAAGCTGAACTGTAGACAAAATGGATACCAAAGGCTCTGCCTTATATGTCCTCTGGCCCTTGCCATGCTGCTTGTGGAATTTTACAGGAACCAAAATGGAGTCCAGAGTCACATGGGCCAATCCTGGTAACTCTTTAGGTATGCCTTTAGTTCCTTCCTGGGCCTTTTGCTTCTGAAAAGGTCTTGATGGACCATTATGTGGGCTATTGTCCTGCTGCCTCTCTGTCTGGGGTGTGTCTTATACAGGATAGTTTGAAATACAGGGATATGAAAGATGTCTATAACTTCCATGACCAATATAACACATGAACATAAACATTATCATCTTACTCAGTACATTATAGCCTTTCTAACAGTACCTGACATGGCATGTCTCACATGAATCGTTGTGATTTTGACATATTAATGTTAACCAATACACCCTCCCCCCACCCCACCCCATCTAACCAGTGTGACACCCCCAATGTGAGACTGGTGTAGAAGGGAGTAATTGGAGCTCCTGAATACACCTCAAGGGCCCCCCCCAATCTAGTCAGCATGACAGACATCACTTATGTTCTATACTCTAATTATGTGCATGCTGCTTGTGGATGGATTCCAGTAATTTTGGCTGGATGGTGATATCTTAACCAGTATCTTATTAGAACTCTTTCTTTTGACATAATAAACAAAGCTGATCATCAATTCCACTGAATTGCTGCTTTTTGCCAATGATGGCAAATCAGCTCAAAGCTCTCCTGCCATTTACGCTAATCTGTAACGTTAAATTAATTGGGTATCGTTCTGAGCATTAACAGATAACACAGTGCTGTCCTAATTTAAGTTTGTGAGGATATGCCTCTAATAGAGTATAATTAAAAACATTGGGATTTACTTGCATAATTGTTCTAGAGGTTTATCATGTTTGGTACCATTGTATTTAAATGATACCCAACATGACTCATTTCCAATCACATCTTATCAACATTTCCACCAACTGGAGGACCTTGAGCCGGGGAAAGGGCTAGGCAGGGTGGCAAGTCGAATTCTCTCTCTCTCTCTCACACTCTCTGTCTCTCACACTCACACACACCCAAATCCACTGAGGGTGACAGCATTGAAATCTTGATTCTGTAGATTTTTACGAATCAAATGACACTGTCCTTTATCATCTTATTGTCAATTTGCCCATAGAATTGCACATGCTCCCAGATTGTTAGAGGGGCAGCACAATCTCACGCTGCCTTTTAAAGAAATGCTAATCCCCACCTGACCCTGTTGTGGTCACAAAAACAAACCTGTTTGAGTTACCCCATTTCTTAAGAATTCTTATTTATTGTACATCCAATTCCAAGAACTGGTCACCTGTGCTATGTGATATAAGCCACACAAACGGTTTGAGAATATTCTGTGCTAATTGAAGAAGACAGACCAATGCTCTTCAATCTGCAGGGGAGGGCCATGGGCAATGTTCTACAGCTGGATGTATACAGCATTTCATTTTTTTGAAGAACAGAGCTACTTGTAGTGAATGCAGTGGAAGGATTAACTGACATTAGCTAAACAGCTATATCTTTTCAATCTAATGTAAAGAACAATTCCCAAAAGACCAAAGTGGAAATCAATTTTTTTCAGAGATTGCGTTATAAGAGCTTTGACTTCCCAATAAAAACAACAAACAAAACCATCACCTTTTCAAAGTGTAAAACATGTATAGCTCAGGTAGGGTACCTGATATAGGGCTGGAGAACTTTTTTTTTTTTTTTAATCAGGTTGGTTGTGCAGCTATTGCCTCCTCTTTGGGTTACAAATGACTACAGTATTGTGAGAACTATTAGGGCTTAAACATCAATGCTTTATACACTCTAGCAGTTAGCTCCATTGGTAAAAATATATGGAAATTGGGAGTGGGGGGAGAGATGTGGTAACTAATCTTGCCAAGGCTAGAAATCCTTAAACAGATCCATTAACAATCCCTCTCTGAAAGCAAAGGCCTCTCTCACTTAAACTCTGTACACCTTCCCCATGAGACATAAGTCATCTCCTCCTAAACCTGGTTTTATGGCCCATTGCAATTGCTCCTTCTCTCTTACATCACTATCACTCCATTAGGGCTGTGGGGGGGGGGGAAAGGTCTCTAGACTTCCACAATCCTTCACTCTGTGGGCTTCACATACACAAGGCGCAACATTCTATCTCTGTCCACCCTCTTCCAGTCCATTCAGAGGTTGTCACTCTATTTTTCAAATTATTCACTCCATCCTATGTAACTTGTAGGGATAAGAGGTCCATTTCCCCCTCCAAGTAAAGCCCTACTATGCTGAAATTCTAACCCTGGCACAAGGGAGATAACATCCAACTCTTCCTCCCATCCTGCAGTGCTCATTCCAACAGGGGGAAGCTCCATCTGCGCTTCTGAAATAGCCTCTTGCAGTAACTGTCTTCTCTCCTCCCCAGCAACACTTAATTTTTGTTTCCAAGCCCTAGTTGATACATTAATACTTAACATTATTCCTTTCTTCCGAGCTTCACTCCCTTCACAAACCAACAAAACTGATCCCTCAATTCCAGCAAAATAGTATGCTGCTGGGTCACAGGGGGACTTCTTAAAGGTACATCACAGTTACGGTGAAGTGGCAGCCATCTCTCACCTGAATTTAGGAGATTTAACTCTTCACCTTGAAGAGTGGAATTCTTATATTTTGTATATCCACATTTAATTTGAAAACTGGGTCCAGGTTTTGATTGATGCTCTGTATTAGGCCTGGTAATTACTGTCAAATTTTATGCTAAGGGCCAGTTTCTCCTTCCCTTTAGAGCTATGGATAGCAGGATGCCATGATGAGTTGCTGCATACTTTTAGAATGCTTAATAACTATAGTGTGTCCAGATATCTTTATAAAAGCAGGTAGTCTCCTTGTATTTTCTTCCCATTCCTGTCAGTTCTGTACTTTTGGAAAAGCATGCGTACAAACTAAGAGGTGCATGCACATACAGTTGGCAAAACTCAGCCATCAGCATTGTCCGTGTACTTTGAGTCTTGGTGGAAATGGGGATGGAAGGTTTTTTCCATCTCTTGTTCAATAGATGGTGCTGTTCACCTTAAATTTGTAAGGCTTCAGCTGACTAACTCCTAGAAACTTGGCTTGTGCCAAATCCTTGAATAAGAAATCACAAATAGCAGTCCCAACTCTTGAGTTCAAAGAAAGAAGCTTTGTGTTCTGAATAATACTGTATTGTGTATATATCCTAGCTTTCTGATGCAATACCACTTTGAACTTGCCCCTGAATTTAGTGTGGGGTCCCAAATATTATGAAGAAAATTGTTCTACCAAAGCAAGAAAAATCCAAGTTAACTAAATGAAAAGTCTGTTCAGATTAGCCTAAGAATCCAATAACCATTCTAGTAATCTCTTGTCTTCCAAATTTAGTGAGGGTATCAAAATTGTTTCTAAACAATCTGAAGTCAGTAACTAATACCTTGGGTTAGGTCAGAGAAAATTATCCTCGGAATCTAGTCATGCCGTTACTAGATCTCATTTGATAAATCTATCACAGGGTGCTGCAGAGTAGGGGTAAACACATCCCCAATCTTTCCTGTTGGGCCTCTCCCAGAGAACCGTCCTGTTTCCCTGCCTCTGGGCCGTTCGCTCACGGTGGTCCATAAAACCCTACTCTTTACCCCATCCTACTTAATCTCCACGTGAAGTTATTGGGTGGAGGGAAGTAAACATGCAACACAGGGTGTCTCTACACTGCAATGTAAGCCTGAGCCCAGGCTTGAGTCTAGCCTCCCCTTCAGTTCTGTGTACACATCTCTCTCTGGCTCGGGCCTAAGATCCTAGGATACTTCAGGGCTGGAGAGTTTGAGCCATGTCCTGTTGCTCTGCAGTGTAGACACAGCCCCCCCGCTCGTGTCCGGGGACTCCACCAAAAGTATCCCACAATCGCATGGGCCAACTCCCTTTTTCTTCTCCATCGGAAGACTCTCCAGTTAACTCCAGGGAAACAGAAGCTGCTCCCCTTGGTTTAGTGCAGCAGCTCAGTGAATCAGTGTTTAACTTTCCCATTGTCTTCTGAACACTGAGCTGCAAACTCCTCATCAGAGAGCTTTCTGTGTTTTGCAATGGAGACTGAACAGAAGTCGCCCTTTGCAAAGGATGCTGCTTCATGATCACCAGCACAGCCAGATTTTGATGTATCTTTGGTGGGAAGCCAGCAAAACAATGGACTTTAAAAATACCAGGATGATCACACATACCAGCAAATAGCAAAGAAGCTGGTAGTGTTGCAAGTTTACCTGACCAGTGCAGGGAGTGGATTAAATGGCTCATGACTGAGTCCTAGAAAACTAGAGACCGCAATTGCACCTTGGGCAACTCGCCGACGTGTCCATTTTATGATGAGTTTGAGCACGTGCTGGGCACTGTGCTGAGTACAGAGCCAATGGTGATATATGATGGCCCCAAAATCCATCACGGAGACAGATGGGAGCCAGCAGCGAGGACAGTGAAGTGACTGTTGCTGAAACTGATCCCATTGGTGGCTTTGGAGCAGCAGCAATGCATCCTGGGTGCATACTTGGGGAAGCTGTTTGTTTTGCCCCCGGGAGGAACAGCCTGGTGTGGAACCTGCAGCAGGCATGGAAGGGACAGAAGATGCCCCTGAGCCTGGTAAGTTTTCTGGCTCCATTTTAATGTTTAATATAATAATGGGAAGGATTTCCATTCTGTGAACCAATGCAAAAGCTATTAGAAAAGCCTTGTTAGCAATGTGTATCCACTAAGGGCAAGTAATATGCCACCAGCGGTTGGCTCCTCCTCCTCCCAGCATGTGGCATTCAAAATAGCATCAGGAAATGCAAACAGTAAAAACACCTTGCATGTGAATTTTTGTCTGAGAGCACAATTTTGTTGGGACATTCCTGTTTCTTAAAAATAATAACCTTATGTTGCCATGCCTCTAATCACTCCAGTGGTGTGATGCGCCTTGTGGAAACTGAATTGTGGGTGTGCTTTTGTAGAATGGCCGCTGATGGTACTGCCGACACCTCACCACCAAACCCAGGCAGTGCTGCAGGGCTGTGTGGTTTTTGTTTGGTTTTCTAAAAAAAAAAATAAAATATATATACAGCTTTGAATTTTTAACTTATTGTCTCTGCACTTCTCACTGAGATTAACCAGGGTGTGTCCAGAGAGCTTCTGTGATCTGAAACATCCCCCTCATAGTATATACAGAATTTCCATTTGAAAAAGTAGCCTTTTATGTCCTAGAGATTTCACAAGGACTTTTTTCTGTGCTCCTGCACTGAGCTATTTGAAACAATAACCCTCTGTGTATTGTGCTTTCTCCAGCTCCTGCAGTACGTGCACAGCTTACCTACACTGCAGTAGAAATCTGGGCCAGTAACTTTACAGACTGTTCGAAGAGGAAGCATTTCTGTGATGAACTTGTGGTTGAAGTTTTGGACAGTATGAAAGGCAAAGGGCCTTGTGGCGAGAGGAGAGGCAAGGGGAAAGGCTTATGGCTGGCAGCACAGCTTGAGGGCTTCCGTGAAGGAGCAGGCACAGTGGCCAAAGAAAGAGAACAGAGCACAGATGACCCACATCACAGCCTGAGTCCCTTGTGTGGTACCTTGTGATGCAGTCCAGAAACAGCTTTAAAAACTCCATGGTTGGGGGGCCTATGAGGAGTTGGGCAGGGCAACTTTGCCACTGCAGTCCTCCATATTGACCCCCTCCCCATGGATTCCTCCACCCCTGTGCCAAGTGTGCAGCAAACAGGGAAAGGAAAGCAGCACGGGAGGGGATGGGATATACCCCTGTAGAGGGTTTCTGTCTTGTATGTAGCTTTGCTCTTGTTCATGCCCTTTTTTTTTCTTAAGTTTTTGTTACTGGTGCTTGGGTGTGGTAATGGCGGCAGCTGGCCTGCCTGCTAATGGGTTAATGTTGTACTTTTCTAATATATATTTATAAATAAGCTTTCTATTGTATCAAGAACGTTTACTGCTATCCCTGTATCACTTCATACAGTATGTATTTAAAATAATAAAGGTAAACGTCATCAGGGCCAACTAGGAATTTGTATGTAAACATTATTCCTCACTACGGTTGTCTACATCAGTCCATACTGTGAATTGATCCTATCCCCCTATTGATAAGTGGTCATGTAATTCATAAGTGCATTGCATGGCAATCACCCCACAATCAGTGAGCCCCATCCCCACCCAAGCACATACATAATGGAACTGGACTCCCACTTTCCATTGGGCCATGTAAGCCAATTCTGTGGGAGCATGGAGCATCCCTGACTTGTTGCCTGAGTGCATCCAGCTGTGGTACACTTTCTGGCCATGTGTACAGATTCAGCAGCCCCTTAAGTCAATATGGGGGGAAGTAGTTCACTTCTGGCTTCACAAAACTTGTGATGAGTAAAACAAGTCTCAGTAATGTGCACTGATGCTGGAATCCAAATGGGTCATAAACATCTCCAGTAGGATTTCACTCTGCCAAACAACATTCTACACCTGCTGAGTGTCATTAAACTGTTGTTTGCCAGGGCTTCTGAAATCAGGATACAGTTTAATGGGCTAAAGCAAAACCATACATAAGGTTCCCAGAATAATGGTGGGGATAATAACTCTGTTTATGACAATGTCAGTTGCTGGGAATAGTGTCCCAGCCTGTCCACAAATATAGACTCCTGCATTGCAGAAAAACCCTGGCATCCATGAGTTTTCCCAGAGCAACCCATGTTGACATTCATAAAACTACCTCTATGGTCCTCAAGAGCCTGCATAACAATGGAGCAGTAGCCTTTGCAGTTTATGTATTGCTCCCTGAGGAGGGCAAACTATGGGCATGTGAGTCCCATCAGGGGCTCCCGTACAATACAGAAATCCCATTCTCTCAAAGCCAAAGGTTCAGGAATATCTTTGATGTCTGCCACCTTGGTGTGAGCCACGTGCCTGATTGCCTCTGAGACCTCTATCATCACTTTACCCACCTGGAGAAGTGTGGGGGAGCTAGCGTCCAGAGAGTTATAGCAGCTCACTTCTAGATCACGATGGCTGCTATCATTCATGTCTTTATGCTGGAGGATCAGGACAAGCTACTCACAAAGCTCCAGCAACATAGCATTTTTTATGTGAACGTTCTAGACCCACTGTTCCTCATCCCAGGTCTGCATGACTCTGTGATCGCATCAGTCTGCTTGTGGCTCTACTCCAGAATCACTTACCTACATTGGGGCATCAGCGGTTGTACTGCATGTCATGAGCAGCATCACCTAGTTTGTCTGTTTTGCTGTTATCCTCCATAATCAGTTCTGTCAGGTGCCTTTTGTGTGCCTGAAGCATCCACCAGCATCTCTCAGAAGCTCTGCCTGTTCCCAGACACAGGAGTGAAAGCCCAAGCAATGGGAGTTCTTCAAAAGGCGCCTCCTCCATATTGTTGACTCTGGTAGCTGGGAGTGCACAAACCGAAATGACTGCTCAGCAGGATGTGCTGGCAGACTGTTCAAGTTTCCTATGACATGCAGGGTGGACAGTCAAGTTTTCCCACAGTGTGCCATGGTCAAAGTGCTGAGAGGCTGCTAGGGAGTCAGATATGGTCTGTTTGCTGCACTGCGGACACTGGAGCCTCAGGTTTGAGGCCATGTGCGAAAATTCTTAATGTAAGTTTAACAATCAGTGTAGGTGCTTAAACCCTGGGCTATCTAACCCAGGGTCTGCTGACTTTTGGGTCCCAATAACCATGGGCTTACATTGCAGTGCAAACATACGTACAATGTTCTCTGATGCCAGGCAAGACACTGACAGCGCCCAGTTCTCAGTTACTTCCGAAGTAAAAATACCATTACCAAATATCTGTGCGCCTAACTCAGATCAGTTCCTGGATTAAAAGTAATCTGAATAAGAGCAAAATCAGCAGGAAGAAAAATAGCATTTTGAATAGTAACCATTATCTTAGGCTGGGTCTATGCTGACGGCAGCAAATTTGCCGCCGTCAGATCGAATGCTCTGGATTGACTGAGCGGTCGGTCTGTGTAGATGCGCTCAGTCAATCCAGCAAGCAATGCAGGAAAACCACCCCGGTAAGTGGTGTAGCGCTGTGTCAAAGGGAACGCTGTTCCCTTTGACACAGCACAGTGTGGATGGTGCGTGGAAGAGACGCTGCAAAGTCGATGGAAGATACGCAAGTGATTTATGTCACTTGCGTATCTCCCATTGACTGCCGCCAAATCGCAAAGGTAAGTGTAGACCGGGCCCAGTGTGCCTTCTATTGAGGAAAGCTGCTGTTACCTAGCACAGTTCATAGTTTCAGGATCCTTAAGTATTCCTTACTCAGTACTTTGCCACTGCTTCCAAAAATGCTGCTTTCAATTCACAGCTGGCCAGGAACTTGTACTTCATTCTGTGTCACAACCTGGCTATAGTCATACATCTTCATGCCCTCCAGGTTGGGATGCTGCAACTTGATATTCTCAGGGGGTAAATACACAGCTTAAGGCTTTGGTTAAATGCAACAGCTTGCTTCCTTTCTTCTGGATAATGTGACAATGGATCCAAATATCTCTGGTTTCAGTGTTAAACTCTTGTTAGCATTTCCGCAACAAAATGGGAAGGATAGACTGAAGAAGGTGGTGTTTTCTGGCTGCCTGCAGGAAAGATGCTATTTTTGCATTGGTCTTGTTTAAAAAAACTTATGCTACATTGTGTGCAGCATAAATCTTCATGGAAATAACTAGCAATAGACTTTGTCCCTGTAAGGAGCTATCCTATTTAACAACAAATCTGACCTGCTGAGGATGGCAAATCCTAAGTAAACATCTGTTGGAGAGCTAGGGCAAAGAATTTTTGTGGCCTATAGCAGCCAGTTTTTAGTGTCTTTAAAGCTCTGTCATAGACCCGAGAATTGTTCTCTTGCTAGTCTGTGCTAGTTTTCCTGCAGAACTGTAGCTGAGAGATCCACTTTGCAGTCAGTTATCTGAAGGATTCCTACTTACTTAATCTTAAACATGAAGTATCAGAGGGCAGATAAGAGTGGAATAATATCCCATCCACTCAACGACTTTTTTCTGTCAGTAATCTTAAAACAATACCCCACGTTCTTGACTAGTTATTCCAAATGGAAACAGACTAATTACCACAGAATCAATTGTTGCAAAAACACAGGATTGTTTTATCTCTGGAGTAGACTCATCACCAAAATAACTTTGTGTTAATAGAAGTCTTCTACTTTCAAATTGTCATTTATAAATGAAGTGCAGAAAAGGTAAACAGACTTTTTGATTGGACGTCTTCAAAAGCTTGAAAATGTGTATTGTAATGCTTCTTAAAACTGCTAGGTGGTGTAAGAGTAGCAGGTATAACATTAGGAAAAAATGAGGAAACACTTGTGTCCAGATGTCACTAATACTGAGTTCTAATATTTATAGAAACAAGAAGTTTTTAATCAAAATACATCCATGACGAGTATTCAGGATTTAATATTTTGCTTCATGTATATAGAATAACTTAGAAGTTCAAATACTTGCATTCATGATCTCACATTCTATGGCTGCAGAATTTGTCCAGATTTTATTCCACATTATATGGCTGCAGAATCTAGGAGGTAGACTTTTCAAAGGCATAAATTGGATTTAGGTGTCCTGTTCACATATTTGGCCTCCGACAATCTCCCCTGTACCTTTTTTAAAAAATAGCTTCTAGTATATGTCAGTTGGAAGGTTCTTCAAAATATGAACAGTGTAAACTAATTAATTGATGCCTATAAACTATGAAACTGCTGTTGGGTCATAGTTGGGTCTCAGCCCTGAAACTCTGACTGCTTAAATGTCAACACTACTTTACTGCTGATCATTTTTACAGAAACACAAAGCTAATTATGTCCTTCCTCCCTTGCCTTTTGTCCCTCTCATTCCCACAATCCCATATGGGCTCCTGTGCCTTCCAATGTGCTAAAAAGCCCCTCATAGCTGTTTGAAATCTCCACCTTCCCCCAGCAGTTCTGAATTATCAGTAAAAAATCTGCAACTCAGTGACAGCTCTAGAACTGAACAAAATTGAACCTAAGAAATACTTTACTGACTTTGATATTAAACTAGCCCTCAATTTTCTTACCTTATCAGAAGCTACAGCACAACACAGCAGTTCCACAGAAACAAAAATTGGATGTCTTTCTAATATATATGCTAACTCAATCAGAAGTTATGGTCATGATGAAGGAATTGAAGCAAAATGCTATGGCCAGTGTCTTTTAGGAGGCTGGACTACAATGGTCCATTCTGGCCTCAAAATCTATGAAACCAGGGTTCCACCACAGAATTTAAGCCCATTTTGCAGCCAAATACAAGCAGGTGAATCAAAATGTTGTATACTTGGAATACATTTGTGATTATAGGAGTATTTCTTTGGGTATCCTCCTGATACCAGAATTGTGTGTTGGTTTTTATCTGTGACTGGAAGTGCTTCTGTCTTACAATGCTATAAGATTATTTGACAGAGTATGCTTTTCTAGGGGAAAAACAGATTAACACCTTTTTATTTGTCTGCAGAAAGCTGTAATGAACTGCACTGCATCGCCAAGTAATCTTAATGAAGTTGAAAATCAATTGAAAGATGTAAGTTTCTTTTATAACGTTCTAAACGTATATTCACTATTGTAAGTATCTCAAGATGCGTGAAAATGTAAACAATCCATAGCACTCTTGAAATGGAAATTGAAAGACCTATTTCCAACTGAAAATATCAAAACTACAATTGTTAAAAGTAATCCTTAAGGTTACTACAACTGCAAGGTGTAACAGTTTTACTCTGTGCCTTTGACAACATTATGCATATAGTCAGTTTCGCTAGTTTTGTCCTGCAATTGTACTTCAGGATTCCTGCACTATTAGGATGCCACTGCTCTCATGTGTTCTTTCCAGCCCTGGTCAATGAGTATTTGCCCATAATAGCTATACTAAAGCTGAGAACCAAGGAGTACAAATGAAAAAAGGGGGAGCCTGAACACATTTAGTTTTGATTTCAGCCCTGCCTAAAATACATCAATAGTGGAGCAGAATAAACCCATATAAAATGTAAAGGGCTCTTTATTTTTAAAAAAACGCAGGAATATAAGGGTGCCCATCAGAAAATAGCTATGAGCCCATTTAAAGAAAAAATCAAGTTGACAGTGATCCATAAGAAAATCATTGCCTTCTCACAAATCAAAGACAAACTTGCTAAAAACTTATGGAATCTGCTGACAGGTCCCTTGGAAGCATTCCGTCTTGGAGTCTTACATGTTAACGAGGATGGTGAGGAGTGAAAGCACTTTCAAACACAATGTTTTAACTCTTACTTAAAGTGTTCTTTTGTTCAGAAATGGGGAAGTTCAGACCTCAATATGAAAGCCCATTAACTAAGAGCACATTGTGTTGTCTCTAAGTTTGAGCTTTGAGTTAAAAGCAAGAAATTGGCGCTGCTGCTGGCTCATATGGTCTGAGGCCTTCTCTACACTACACAGTTTTGTCAACAAAACAGTGAAGTACACACTGAAATGCTCCTCCCACCAATGTAACTCCCCTGCTCTGCTGACATAGTAAAACCACCTCAAGGAGAGACCTTGGGTTTATGTCAGTGTAGCTAGGGTAACGCAGTGGCTGTGTAGACTCTGCCTTCCTTACATTGGCTGTTGGCTGTCATTGTTGTCAATTTCACAGCTCTGCTTCTCTTTCCCATGAATAAAATGGAGGTAAGTTTGTACCCTTCTCACTCCCCCAAAAGTACCGTGCTGTTGCTGCTTTCTTAAACCGTAAAATAGGTGTGGTCCCATATCTGTTATGACTTCATTTAGCATTTCCAAAATATACTAGAGTTAAAACATGGAGACTTTCCCAAGATATCTTACCTGAGATCTTAGTCAGTAGTGATGCACACACCCTTGTAACTAGTTTTATAATCTTTATTTATTGAAATAATGTCATGCACACATTAAACTTCCCCTTTTGACATTTAATATGCATTGCTATAAACTGTACTATAAAATAAGCAACCCTTGGCTGATCTTGACAGAGAAACTTGTCTGAACTGGTGATAGCAGTTTACCCTAGCTATCTTAATCCTGGAACATTATATCTCCTATTTAAATTTGTTTGGATAGTTTTGTATATATGTAGCTATAGGGTATTACCAGCAAGCAGCTGATCAGTATAAGCTTAGGATCTAGACAACTGAGTTGTGTTAACACACACTTCTAAATATTATATTAGTTAAAATCTGTGCCAGAAATCCCTGCCAACTGTTCCTAACAGATGGCAAGTATACTCTCATCCTAATTTTACAGAGTTTCCTGACTAACAAAATTTCATTATTTAACAATAGCTAACTTAAATCTCAAATTATACACCCATGTTTACACATTCCTTTTGGCATTGAGTGGAAAAGGCTAAGTAAAAATTCATTAACTTTTTGTTTTCTAACAACAAACTGGACTATGACCAAATCTTGGACAGTGCAGGATGCATATTATTTACATACTGAATTATTACAACTTGAGTCCTCTCTAATTGGGACAGTCTATAATCAAACATATGAATGTTTCCATGTCGGCTGAAGCTGTAGCTTAATATGTTTTCAGTTGAAGTTTATCACATTCTGTGGCATAAATTACACAATTTTCCAAAATCTAGTGACATGTTTCCCACTTATCTATTCAGAGGACGGTTATTACATTGAAACATTGGTTTCAGTATTGGCAAACCAGTTTCTGTGGGAGATAACTATGTAAGCAGAGAGAGTTCTTTATAGCAGTGATGTACATTTAGGGAAACTTACATCCTAAAGTTTCAGTATTCTTGCTCTTAACCCTATATTTCAATATTTACAATACAGACTTTTCACTTAAAGAAATTAATAAATGGGAGATGTTGCATATCAATATTTAGTGCATCAAAAAGCAAATGCAGTTTTATTAAACACATATTGTTAAATCTATGGGGGAGAGAAACCTTGAAGATTGGATGTGTTAGTAAAGGATATAATTTGATAACCAAAATGTTTGGGGGTCTCAATTTACATTATGGAAATATTACTCTTTGCATAGTTAAATTTGTGAATAGCCTTCTGCTGTTAGCTTGAGTTTGAGATATGCTCAGCTTTTAATTTACTACTAATTTTTCATGTATAACATCTTCTTAGAGGAAAATTCTTCCTGAATGTTTGGGAACTGATTAGACAAGGTATATTTTATAATATTACAGTTTGAAAAATCCAAAGTTTTCACTTTTGCAAACTACTTTTTTTTAAGTGGAACAGTCAGTTTAAAAAATGACCATGTAAACTTCAGCTTTGGTTTATTCTGTCCTTAGGGACTGTTGTTTAAATCAAACTTTCCAAAAAGTATTAGGTAATCATTCTTTCATTTCAAATTAACTTCTCAGTCCCTGACTTTAAGTAGCCTTTCTTACTTCAATAGATAAACTAATCTGTACTAGCACAACCAGTACAGATGTAGGTAAATACAAACAGCTGCAGTGGAAAACTATAATCTAATACTAAGAACTTCAGCAAACTCACTTAACATTTTCCATATGGCAGCAGAGATGTGAATATAAAACTGAAATTACTTAATGCAACAAATTTACAAGATCTTGCAGACTAGAAATTAACTAGCTTTCCTTGGCTGTATTTTTGAGTTTTGGAAAGAAAATGGGATGGTAAGGTTCTTAAAATTTGATAAATACTGTTTTTCCCCTCCATGAAGGCGCTGGAGAAAAATCAGCAGTGGCTGTTATATGACCAGCAGCGTGAGGCATATGTCAGGGGACTGATGGCAAGGATCTTTGAACTTGAGCAGCAGTCAGAAACAGTTAACCAACAGCAAGCAAAAGAAGCCACTGCAGAAGGTATTAATTTAAACTTTCCTTTAAAAGTACATAAAAATCATGAGTTATATTATTGTTTGCAGTATTGTTGTAGCGGTGTTGGTCCCTGCACATGAGAGAAAAAAGGTGGGTGTGTGAGGTAATGTCTTTTATTGGACCAACTTCTGCTGGGGAAAGAGACAAGTTTCACACTCCACAAAGCTCTTCTTACCCGACCTGAAGAAGAGTTCTGTGGAGCGTGAAAGATTGTCTTTCACTAGCGGAATTTGGTCCAATAAAAGATTTTACCTCCCCCACCTTCTCTCTCAAATTATATTGTGACATTTGATAGAATAAGTTTGAGAAACAAACAAACAAAAAAAATCCTTAATGTAATGCTAGAATTTAAGCATTGCTTAATCCTTTCAGTTCCTTCATGCTGAAAGATGAAGGGGAAAGGTTGTACTTACCAGACTTTCAAGAGTTCATTGTTACCTTGCTACACTGCAAACGGAATCCCCCGAATTTCTTGCTATTCATATCTGCTTCAGTGTGTGCCAAGAAAACACTGTTTATTGCTCAGTGCTAAACTCACCATAAAAAGTCAGCAGTCAAACTTCTAGGTGCTTTTTCTTGACATTAACTTGGCATTCTGTTTGAAGGAAATAATGCTTTTTTTAAGCGAGCATTTTGCCACTCATCCTGTGCATTACACACCTGACCAGTATGGCTTAGTTGTGGATTTATTTTTCCAAAATACACACTGTAAAAGATGAGTCGTAAGAAGAGTTTGCATGTCTAAGAACAAACAATTTTTACAGCACAAGAAAAATTCTGTAAAATGGTGTTGACCATCTCCCATTCACTGGCAGCTGCCTGGTCTGGACCTATAAAAAGCTAGGGTGGACCATGCCTCAAACGGTTATCTTGATCATTGGCTAAATCCTTGGTTTGCGTTCATGTACCAGATTTTTTTGATGATACTGAACCATGTGCTGTCTCTTCTAGCAACCAAGTCAGACATTTCTAACCTGCCACAGGAATTCAAGTGTATGCCAAATACGTAGCCCACTGAATGGATTTTTTTTGTCTATATTGTGTATTCAGAATCTGCAGGGGTGAAGCAAGTTTCTAGACCTCATTGTTGCAAAGAAAACACTAAAATATGAACCCAGTTTAACTGTTGTACTGCTTTCTCCTGACTTTACAGGATGGAATGAGGAAGAATTTGGGTAAAACCCCTAGGGCTGGGAATTGGGAAGTGCTGGAGGCAAGAAAAGAGTAAAGACTCAAAGACAGGGTAGAAAGAGAAATAAAGAAAAAATAATGGTGGTCCTCCAGGAGAGTGTATCTTCCTAGTGAATGATACTAATGGCTAAATCAACTGAATCAGTGATGCTACACTTCACCTTTTGATCTTAACATCCCATTGACATCAATTGGAAATCTGCTGTGCTTGTGTAGTCATAAACATACTGCAGCCACTGCACCTTCTAATAAAAGAAAATCTGGCCTCCCCACAGAACAGGTGTTGTATCCCCGACATTTTTTCTAACCACACTCCTGTAACTGGTTAAGCTACTCCTTTCTTTAACTGCTACTTGACAAGAATTCCCTTGTTTTTTGGGAACTGCTATCCCAGGATGCTCTCTTGGCTAGATGATCTAAAGGACATGGACTGGTATAAATTTGGTAACCCTTTGCTGGAAGCAGCACTTGTCCTAGTACCTATATTTGAACATTGGAAGTTGCAGAACTGCACTACTACAGATTTTAGAGAAGCCAAGAGAGTACACCTGCTTTTTGGAGAAAGAGAAATGGAGTAAGAGTGAACAGGGCATCCATGATAGATCTCATTGTCTGATTTAGATTATCCACATGTCTATCTTGCGTTACCGCTCTGTGGTAGGAGAAAGTGTATAAAGGTGCAGCAAGTAAACAGCAGACAAATTGACCTCATTTTTGAGGGGCTGCATTACGTGCTTTCAGCCAGATTGGCTACAGAAATGAATATTGTGGGCATCAGCGATTATGCACTTGATAAAGAAGCTGTCCCTCACCAAGATGAGAGGCCCCTCTTTCTAAGGGGGCTAGTGCTCTACCTGAATGAAAAAGTAGTAATGAATGGGATGAAATATGTGGTCAAGATTTGGATGTAGAACCACCTGAACAAATCAGCTGACAAACATCAGAGAGGGAAATACAAGAAGGAATTATAGTCTACAAGTGAAATAACTATAAAAACTTTATTTTGTTAGGATAGCTTTTCTGCATGGATAGCTTTTCTGACTGGTTCACTCATTGTTCCTAGGAACTGCTTTGTTGGGAAGCAGTAAATTAGGTATCTTGCAAGAAGTGAACAGATACTTGATAAACTAAAAGGCAGGAGGAGTGCTAAGAGCATAGCATTGTTTCAAACAATAGTTAGCTGATATCAATTGTTGAGTGGCTGATCGTTTAGAGAGGTAAATTGGTGCTGATGCACAACACCTGTCTCTGGCCCATTCTCTTGCGTCTTCCAATTTCTCAAATTTGACATGGAATTGGGCTGCCAAAAAATATTTGGGACCATGGGTCACTAGAGAGTGCTCTGCCTATTTTCCACATGCTTGCAAGCACCATTCTCTCTCATTTATCAAATAATCAAGCAAAACTAAGAAATTGCTTTGCTATGATTCTCTTTAACTATGTGTTTCAGGGTTGCCTTTTCCTTGGTTTAAAACAAACAAACAAAAAAGTCTCCTCCTGGATGTTAACCTGCCTGGGTGAGCTTTCAGACTGCACCTTTACTCTTGCTTAGGCTCCCTGTGGCATGTTCAGGTACAGAGTTCAGATTAAAGACAGCATCACAGGAGAGCTCCATATTGCTATTGTTTCAAACAGATGTTCTTATTGACCTTTAATACTACAAAGCAAGGTCCTTAAAAGCAAAGCCACTGTCAGAGAGAGATCATGGTCTTCCTATATGTTTGCACCTAGCCTATTTTTCTAGCATAACGGAAATGTGAACTTTAACTCTTAAAATGAAAACGTAATAGTTTCTTCAATTCATCAGTGGAATATTATTAGGGTCTGTCACTAACCTATACTGCTCTATAACCTAGTTAATCAAAAGACAGTTTTGCTTTTTAAAATACTTGCATATTGATTCAGGTCCTTTAAATATTAACCAGCAGTTCAGACACCAGTAAATAGTGACAATCTGTTCCAAAAAACAGTACACCTGTATTTGAATTCTTGGCATTGTATAAAGTAGTTACATTGCTAGTAGATTGAACAAATGGTGCCTGTCAAAAAGAAATGCAGGTTTTTTATGAGCGGCCAAACAGAGTCAAAAACGCAGGGCTGACTGGAGTATTTATGAAAAGCATCTTGGTTAGACTCCCTGAATACACTTGGCTCCTTAAAAGTGGTTGGGAGGTCTATGAGCACTATACACTGCTGGCGCCCATCTCTCCTGCTGCAGCCCTACAACCCAGCGCTGGCTCGGACAGGGGAGGCCTAACCCCCCCGGCCTGGGGAGAGGGGCTGGGCTGGCCCTTCATGACACGTGGGGGGGGAGGTGCTATGGGGTGCCCCTCAGAGCCTCATGTGCTCCCCAGCCCCCATCTGTTGCGAAAGGGCAGCTCGACGTGTCCCCCTACACTTACCCGCCACTGCAGCCCAGTGCTGGCTTGGATGTGGTGGCCTCATGAAAGGTGGGGGATGTCCGCCCGCCCCCGCTTGTCATGACAGGCTTGTCCAACCCCCCCAGGCCAGGGGGTGAGGCCATCCCATCTGAGCCGGCTGTAGGGCTGGAGCAGTGGGTATGTGTGCTCCCGGCCAGCCCTTTAAGTCGTGGGGAGGGCGGAGGCCGAAGGAGGCTCTGTGCCCCTCAGAGCTTCCTGCACTCCCCCACCACTCCCCGCACATCATGAAGGGCCGGCCCGGTGCCCCCCCACAGACCAGCACCCGGGGGCTGGTCCCCCAGGCCTCCCCCGATACGCCATTGTTCACTCTTTTGCTGCTTGGAAAGCTAAGTGTGGCATTAGATGCAGGCATACTGGATCTATTCACTGGAAAAGAGAATCTGAAAAGTCAGGGTAGCAAAACCCCTATCTCTCTTCAGTAATGACAAGGCTCTGGATTAGGGGGAAAAACAATTAGAGAGGAGTGAAGTTTCACTTTTATAAGATTCCTACTACACAGGTCAGAGGTGAATATGAGAGAGCCCCCAAACAGAAGCCAGGAACAGTATCCTTGTAAAAAAAACAAACAAAAAAAAAACCCCTCTTTCTGTACTACTGAAGCAGGTGCCCTGCCCAAAACAAACTTAAGATAGGAACTGAAAAATCCTCATCCCAGGCAAATAGGAAACTTTGCAGGATGGTGTTATTTGCTGCAGAAACTAATTTTAAATAAGAAAGTTTTCTAGCCTTTATGCACCATGAGAGCCTTCCAAAGCTGAACCAATGCAATGCTCTGCTCTTCAGGCTGCAGGCAGACAGCTTTAGTGCTGCTACTGAGCGTCCAAAAGTTCCAGCTGACATGCTGAACATGTAAGTTTCCCTTGCTGGTTTTATAGATCCTTGAGGGCAGCACTGAAATTTACAGTCAGGTCAACTTCATGAGCCCCAGCAGAGGAAGGCACTGGAAATATATTCTAGGAAGGGGTCTGCAAATGGAGCCTGTGAAGGAGATGTGGAGTAGCAGGAACTCCTCCCTTGAAGCAGCCAAAAAGCTGAGGGAAGTTTAGGATACTGGAGACAAATTTCCTCCCATCATAGCAGCATGTGTAAAGAAGAAGAAAACCTTTTCCCTTTTAAAAGCCAAGAGGTCAAATACAGTTCAGTAAACAGATTAGATTAATGCTGTGGGATTTGTTAAATATGATCAACAAACATTGTTTCTACAGTGTGATTAGCCTGAATAGTAACTTACATTTTAAAACAGTTATTAAATAGAAAGTTGAGGTTATAGGTAAATACAGGGTACAAGAAACTATACAACTGTCTTTATTCCTTTTCAATTACAGAGGATATGACTTTCAGGGGAAAGTGTATGGCTCTACAGTGGTGTTTTCACCCTGGGTAGTAAGCCTTGTTCTTGGGCTATTAGTGTCTGGTACACTTTTCAAACCCTGACTTAAGCAATAGTCATTGGCTAGGAAGCTGGCATTTACAATCAAAGGGTGTATTCTGAGCTGCAGCAGTGCAGCTCACAAAAGCACAAGATCCTTCAGCTGGTATCAAGGAGAAACTGATGCTGTATAATCTGAAGAGGGTGGCATGTGATAGCCAGTAGGTGGCCTGTTCACACTCTACCCTGTTCATGCTGACCTAGCAGTTAAAATCCTGAACTGTAGGAGTTCTGCAGCCTCCTGTGTGAAAATCCTGTGTGGAGGATGGGGACCACTCCACCCTCTGTATACCAATGTGTTAATGTGTAGGAGCCATGCAAGAGCCTCAAGGGGCTGGGGGGAGAATTTCTCCAGTACCAGGGTCACATGGGGCCAACATAAGCAGTCCAAATGGTCTTCCCTCACAAGCCCTGCCAGGTAAGAGTTGGTGGGGATGTGCTTGTATCATTGAGCATTATAGGGAGTCTATGTTGCTACACTCTGGCTGGCCCTTAGGATGCTACCATAAGTTAAAGCAGCCTCACAATCTATTCTAATTTATGCTTGGGGTTGATTTGGCCGTTGCATCACTCCAGAATTTGGAGATCATATAAATCGCATAAAGCTACCCTAAGGTATGACACAGAATCTAATCTGGTGTCATTAACGAAACAATAGTTTAGATAATACACTGTTTTGTTATTTCTGTCTCCCGAAGGTTACCTTCAAGAAGAAAAACAAAAATATTATGACCAGCTCTTACTGACTGCCAATAATGATCTTGATACTAAGCAACAAACTATAAGTCAGCTGACATCTGAACTTAACGAATTCAAAAAGAAATATGAAGAAACAAAACGAGAAGTAATAAATTTAAATAGCGTATTGCAGTCACAACGCAATGTTGCTATACAGACTCTAGAAGATGAAAATAAAATCAAAGGAGATAAAATACAAAAATTAAAGCAAGAGAATGAAACTACCAGAGAAAAGCTCAAAGAAGAAAAGAAGAAGACTGAAGATCTTTTATCTCAGGTAAGTGGGTCCAGTATGTGAGTTTATATACATTAGCAAAGAGTAAAATTAAATATAATTTCAACTCCTTAAGTACAAAAGTGTCCTAATGGTTAAACTATTTTACTCTATTAAACATCATCCGCTTTCTTAAACATTTAGGCCAGGTCTACACTAGGAATCCACGTCTGCTGAGCAAAGCATTTAATCCACAGTGTAGACAGCTTTAGAATTCTCCTCTAGCACTTTCTTCACCACCATCACCAATTATTAGAATCTTTAAAAATCCACCAGATTATGCTTTGGCCAGCCCTGTTGAAACATGTCATCAGTATCAGATTTTAGGTACTGTAAGCTGGTTTCCTTTTATAGGACATCCAGTGCTATTTGTACTACTTGACAGCTCACAGATGGACTCCCTTTGGACCTTAGGTCAGCAGGAACTATGGACCTGATGCAGACTATATATAAAGTCCAAAGGGAGGCACATCTGGATATTGACCAGGAATCTGGGTTTGCGTCTGGACAAGCAACAGATACCATGAAGGCTGCAGGATGCTGTGGAGCCAAGGGAAGTCTGTAGAGTTAGCTAATTTTCTAATGTTATAACAGTTACTGGACTAAAACCTGTTGGTATCTGCTGCTGCTTGTGTCTATTACCATCCCCATTTTTCACTTATGCATTTGGTAGTACACTGTACCTTTATATCCCAAACACTGGGTAGAGCAGTAGGAGCAATTCATTGTGTTCACAAAAATCATGGATGCCTTAATTCTTCCTCCTGTTTCATGAACCCTATGACTTATTTCCCTCTTCCTCTTCACCCCCTACTCCCCACCACCATCGTGAAGGAAGATATTACTAGGTTTTTCTCCTGAATCGTTGTCTTAAAAAATTCTACTGCCTGCCCCTTGCTTTTTGCATTCATGAAGATTCTGCAGTCTGTTCCCCTGAGTGAAGGAGTCTGGAGATTGTGACACAACCATCCACTCTAAGCAAAGTGATGTTTCTGCTGAAGATTTTGCTGCTTCCTGCCCCTCCTTCTGCATGTAGCTAGATAGTATGACCACACAACATCTAACATTCTCTCAGGGGAAATGCAACAATAAATATGTTTTGCTGTTTCTGAGGGGTACACCGCTAAGACAGGGTTGCAACTAGGAGAAGGAAAAGGCCTAATGCTTCAGACCGAGGTCCTTGGAGGAGAGGAATATTTGCACATGGCAACATGGAGTTAATTTCTTGGATTCCAAAGGCCTGATCTAAAGCCCATTGAAGTCAATAGGCTTTCCATTGACTTCAGTGAATATTGATTTGAATCCTAATCATCTAGAAAAACTTTCAGGAAACATGTTTCCCATCAGTGGAACTTCATTTTACTGAAGAGGAGTGGAGGGAAGTTAAGTTGGCTTGGGTACTATGTAAGAGAGATTTCCTGTGGCAGTGGAATATGTAAACTTCTAGTTAATCCTGTTATAAAAAAATTTCAGTCATTCTTAGGCCTGGTCTACACATACCTTCAGGATTCAGTGGCAGTTAACAGGAGATATGCAAGTGACATAAATCTCTTGCATATCTCCTGTCAACTTCGCTGTGTCTGCTCCGTGCACCGTCCACACTGCGCTGCACCAAAGGGAACAGTGTTCCCTTTGATGCAGCGCTACGCCACTTACCGGGGTGGTTTTCTTGCGTCGATTGCTGGATCGACTGAGCAGGTCTACACAGAGCGCTCAGTCGATCCAGAGCAATCGATCTGACGGTGGCAAATTTGCCGCTGTCAATGTGGACCCAGCCTTAGAGGTTTAATAATTGCTATATGTGGAAGTTATTGGTTACAAATGCCTTCCATGTTTTACTACATGCCTTCTCTCCACATTACAGGTCCAACTTCTTCACAAGTCTTTGTTAAAACAACAAAAAGAACACACAAGGATAGCTTTGTTGGAACAACAGGTACCAAATTACATTTCTAAAGTTCTAGTCAGTTTAATAAGGTATCTTAATGCCTGTGACTCTTAAAATCTTTAAATTGTATTATGCACATAAGGGTTTTTAAAATATGAAGTCTACAGAGTACAGGTTAAGAATTGGTAGCTGATGGCTGATAGAAGCAGTAATTCATTCATATTCTAATTTTGGAGCTCTCTCTCAGGGCTGGTCTATACTTACCTCTGAGATTCGGCAGCAGTTGATGGGAGATATGCAAACGACGTAAAAAACTTGCATAACTCACGTTGACTCCGCTGCTCCTGTTCTGCACGTCGTCCATACTGCGCTGCACCATTTTCGGAGGTGGTTTTCGTAGGTCGATTTCTGGATTGACTGAGCAGATCTTCACAGACCACTCGGTCGATCCAGAGAAATTGATCTGATGGCGGCGAATTTGCCGCTGTCAGTATAGACCTAGCCTCAGTGTAATGCGTGTGAGAACAAAGTTCAAATATAAATGTGAGATTTCTCTGACAGTAGGCTACAAAAATTCTATATAAAATTTTAGTCTCCCAGTTAACCCTTGTCAAAGTGATGTTGTAGTAGGTTTCCCCACGTGTAGGAAAATAATCTAGTATTGCTGTGCTCTGTAGTACAACATTATTGGTGGTAAAATCAGTCTGATTGCAGGTTTACCAATTATACGTAAGGTTTGGATAAAATCAGTTTTGCTTTAAAGCTGTTCAGAAATCATATGGACACTTCCTTACAATCTTAAATCTATGCTGTTTTATAAACAAACTATTTCAATAGACAACCTCTCCTTCCAACCTATTTAAAGAAATAAGCTTTTGTTCTGAATGTTAACATCACTGAATTATATTGTCAAAGCAAATTTTTAACAAGGAAAGGAACTAGAGAAACTTAATACAGTAACTTAAGCAGATGCTACCATGCCTATATAATTAATAGTCAAATATAAACATGTGAGCTCTACTATGGAAGTTAAAATGAAAATCTAATATTCTATCTTTAAAACATCAACTAACTTCAACACTTTCTAAGAGCAGACAAACTAAAATGTGTGTTCTTTTCAACTGAGGATGGGAGAGAGGTTAAGGCTAACATAGGCACGGCCAAATATCTAAACAAATACTTTGCCTCAGTTTTTAATGAGGCTAATGAAGAGCTTAGGGACAGTGGCAAGGTGGCTAATGGGAATGAGGATATGGAGGTAGAAATTACCACATCCGATGTAGAAGCCAAACTCAAACAGCTTAATGGGACTAAACCAGGGGGCCCGGATAATCTCCTTACAAGAAAATTAAAGGAACTGACACATGAAATTGCAAGCCCATTCGCAAGGATTTTTAATGAATCTGTAAACTCAGGGATTATACTATATGACCAGAGAATTGCTAACACAGTTCCTATTTATAAGAAAGGGAAAAACATGATCCGGGTAACTACAGGCATGTTAGTTTGACCTCAGTAGTATGCAAAGTCTTGGGGGGAAAAAAACTTGAAAGAGAGAGTAGTTAAGGACATCGAGGGTAACAGTAATTGGGACAAAATACAACACAATTTACAAAAGGTAGATCATGCCAGACAAACATGATCTCCTTTGAGAAGATAACAGATTTGTTTTTGTTTTGTTTTTTTTAGACAAAGGGAATGCAGTGAATTTAATTTACCTAGATTTCAGTAAGGCATTTGATAGGTTCCACATTAGTTAAATTGGAAAAGATGGGGATTAATATGAAAATTGAAAGGTGGATAAGGAGCTGGTTAAAGGGGAGAACTACCACGCTTCATACTGCAAGGTGAACTGTCAGGCTGGAGGAAGGTTATTAGTGGAGTTCCTCAGGAATCGGTCTTGGGACCAATCTTATTTAACCTTTTTATTATTGATCTTGGCACAAAAAGGGGGAATGTGCTAATTAAGTTTGTGGATGACACAAAGTTGGAAGGTATTGCTAATATAGAGAAGGACTGGGATATCATACAAGAAGATCTGAATGACCTTGTAAACTGGAGTAATAGAAATAGAATGAAATTTAATATTGTGCAAGGTCATGCATTTAGGGACTAATAAGAATTTTTGCTATAAACTGGGGATGCAACAGTTGGAAGTGACTGAGGAGAAGGACCTGGACGTATTGGTTGATCACAGGATGATTATGAGCCACCAGTGTGATGTGGCCATGGAAAAAGCTAGTCCTAGGATGCATCAGACGAGGTATTTCCAGTAGAGATAGGGTGCTGTTAATACCGTTCTACAAGGCACTGGTGAGACCTCATCTGGAATACTGTGTGCAGTTCTGGTCCCCCATGTTTAAGAAAGATGATTTCAAACTGGAACAGGTACAGAGAAGGGCTACTAGGTTGAATCAAGGAATGAAAATCCTGCCCTAGGAGAGAGACTCAGTGTGTGGTTTGTTTAACTTAACCAAAAGAAGGCTGAGCGGAAATATGATTGCTTTCTATAAATAAATCAGAGGGATAAATACCAGGGAGGGAAAGGAATTATTTAAGTTCAGCACCAATGTGGACACAAGAACTAATGGATATAAATTGGCCATCAAGAAGTTTAGACTTGAAGTTAGATGCAGGTTTCTAACCATCAGCAGAGTGAAGTTCTGGAACAGCCTTCCAAGGGGAGCAGTGGGGGTAAAAAACCTAGCTGGCATCAAGACTGAGCTTGATAAGTTTATGGAGGGGATGGTATGATGGGACAGCCTAATTTGGTAATTAACTGATCTTTGACTATGAGTGGTAAATATGCCCGTGGCCTGTGATGGGATGTTAGGTGGGGTGGGTTCTGACTTACTACAGAGAATTCTTTCCTGGGTGGTTTTAGAAATAAAGAAACAGGTTGTCCCTGGGGCAGACTGGGCAGCTGGAACCCTTTATTGCTTGCTCGTTCCACCTTGATGCTGCGAGTCCTTCACAATTATTTTATTTATAACTATGTAAATGTATACATTTTCAGCAACTCCCCATAGAGCCTTATTTGGTTACACTGACACCTATAAAATGAATATTAACTACATGATGAATACAATTATACCCGCCCGTTTGTTGTTTACAGGATTACTATACAGAGGGCAGATACATCACCTTAAAACGTTTTAATTTTACATTAAATTTTTTTGAAGTAAAGATATGCTGGGGGGGGAGACAATGCCCTCTTCCCACCAAAGGCCTTGAGCAGGAGGGGGGAGAGTTGTTTTGTTAGCCTCATCCCCTGTGCAGATGGCAAGGAAGGGAGGAAAAGAGAGATAATGTTCTGCTAATTGACGGAGTCGAGAGAAAGGACACAGACACCAATAAAAAGAGCAGGTTTACTTTACTATCTATTTCTAGATATTACAGAAAACGAGGTAATATATTTAAGTGACAGAATAAACTTATTATACTCTAATATTAAACAATAGAAAGAATAAGCAGGGTAATGCACCTAATCATTACTACATAAAATCAGCTATAGTGATTGAGGTGACAACAAGAACCAGCTTGCTGTCAGGTTCGATTTATATGGATCCCTCAAATAAGGAGTGACAAAGATTGCTTTGCATACAACTTTGTTTTACTTACAACAATTTATACATCAATAATTACAATTTAAAAATCACCATTGGTTCTTATTCAATACAACAATCTAACTACTTAAAAACACAGTTACAATTACAACTATACAATTATACTTACAAAGCTAGCTTACACTATAGGGTTATATTTATACTATTATACTTACACTGCACCAGTGAGATTTGTCAGCAGCAAAGCAGCACTCCAATTCTACTAGTGCAATTCCCGGGTTTACATCTGAGTGAAAAATACAGTCACACTCAGGTTACACATCTGAGTGGAAAATACTATCACACTCAGGTTACACAGCCCCACACTCTATACTTAGGTTTGAGTGGCAAGCTGGGGAGAGACAGTAGGTAGATCACGCCTACATGTAGAACTATTCTGTTGTTCTTCCAAAGATACGGGACATCT